>JAQMYL010000033.1:12786326-12799057 GCA_030014365.1 Clarias pachynema | reverse complement strand
AAAATAACCCCAAGAAAAGGGCACTTGAGGCATCCTGGAGGAAAGGGGCGGGTGCTCAGGCACCCTCCGCCCCCCCCCTCTGCACGTGCCTGCTCTACAGCCAAGCTCATGCAAGCGGAAGGAGCGGATAGCGCTGTCCTTCGAGTGTGTTACACTGCCCACAATGGTGCATGAGCAGTTGAAAAAAATGTGGTCAGCTGGCGTCACATGGTTCAGAGGAAACACGTAATACTCTTCAGCCCTCCCGACTGAGTGGTAGTAGTAGCCTTAAGGTGGGAGCCCTCTAGTGACGGGGAGGAATTGGACATGACTAAATTAGGGAGAAAACCTGGGGGGAAAAAAAAAAAAAAACCTGCACTTTACCTTTGAAAGGAATCCAGACAGAGTAGTGTTTCCGTTTGTGTGTGTGTGCGAGTGTGTATTGGTGTGTGTATATGTGTGAAGACGAGCGGCGAGAAGGAGGGGGGGCTACTGTGTAGAACGACTCCCCCTCTCCTCCCTCTTCTCATCTTACACAGTAGCCCCCTCTCTCTCCTCTCTTACTTGAGAGGACGACTTTCACACACACACACACACACACACACACACACACACACAAACGGAAACACTGCTCTGTCAGGAAACTTCTTTTTGACAGAGAGAGAGAGACTCTGGATCTTTAACAAAGAACCTCTCTAATTACACTTGCTTTTGCTTTATGCACGTGCACGCACTTGGTCACAATGTATAATAAACAGTACACGCGCACGGATGTTGACTATACAAGTGACGCATGCGCATTGAGACTCAACATGGGAGGCGATTACCCATAATCCTGCTGCGCATGAGAGAGAAGAACCATTTGTTCAATTGTGATCATGTGACGCTCCGCAGACAAAGCGCATGCATACTACTCGTATATCAAGACCTTGCTCGTTTATTAAGTTTAAATTGATTTAAAACATTTTATCATCTTGCAAAAAACGCTCACCGCCCGAGTTACTCGCAAAGCAAGGTTCCACTGTAATTGGTTAACTAACATTCTTTACGAAATAGAAAAAAATTGTGTGTATGGCAGAGAAAACATTAAAATGTGCATGGGAGGGGGGTTGGAAACTCCTGTTCTGGACAGCTGTCAAGGCAACAGTATTCCCTGTGCATGTACTGTACTGAACTAGAGAAATACCCAGTATTTATAATGTATGAATGGCGGTATAGTGGTTTAATGGTTTGCACTGTCACCACTGTCACCTCCAGGTCCCGGGTTAAAGTCCCACATTGGATTTGTGTACATGAAGTTTGGATGTTCTCCCCGTGCTTGGTGGATTTCCACTGGGTGCTCCGGTTTCCTCCATCAACCCAAGTACATGCAGGTTAGGCTAATTGGCATTCCCAAATTGCCCATAGTGTGTGAATGTGTGGGTAAGCGTTAATGGGAGGTCTTACCATGGTCTTACAAAATGGGAATAATACAATGGTCACCATCGTCCCCAACGGTCCCTAGTTGGACTACCGAGGTTCCTAGATGGATGAATAGGTAATGTATGAATAGTAGTTTCCTCAAACTGAAAATAAAATATTCTAACATATTCTAACATTCTAAGATACTAGATTTTATTTTATAAGTTGTAAGCCATAATAATCAAAATTAAAACAATTCACTTTTTAATTAAATTAGAAAAAAAACAAAGAGTGGGACTGCACTTTAGAAAGCTTTTTATATTGGTTTATATATATCAAATATGCATTGTTTCTTTAGTTACAGGCAACGTGTAAACTGAATATCCTTTCAAGGCGATGCACATTTAGAGCACATGGTTTCATTTTTTTCAATTGCATGCTATATTATATTATACATTATTACATTATATTATTTTTATGTAAAAACCCACATTAAAACTTAAAAAAATTATCAATGTAATGAGAAAGTCTGTTCTAATTATCAAAATTTTAGAAATTGGTCATATTTTTGGACAGGTTATGACATTTGCATCATATATACTGTACATTATTTCTTTGGTTACAGGCAACATGTAAACTGAACATCCTTTCAAGGGTATTTTTTATTATGATTAGGGAGCTAATAATAAATTTACATCCAACAAACAAACAAGGTGGCAAATAAATAAAGAAAGAAAGAAATGGGTCCAAAATATTTATTTAAGACATCTGCAAGCATCCTCGTACCCTGAGCCTGACAAACAGCATAATAATGTCTTTAAGTGATCTGGAGGTAATTTATATTAGACTTTTCCTCAAAACTGCTCTAAATTGTCCATCACGCTATGAAAGCATTTAGCCCGTATGTCTTCTTCTGACAAAAAAATGTAAGAAAACAATGTGATCTACAGGATCAAACCATTAGTAACACCAGGAAGAGGAGTGCGCATGCGCAGTACAACCCCCCACCCTCCTCTGCGCAGACACCAGGCTACCTGTTGCTGGAAGCGAAGTTTTGAATTCATTTCGAAATCCTAAACAGAGATTGATGCTGCTACCGACTTGCTGGAAAAAAAAAAAAATCCTGCACCACCACAAGGGGGCGCGCATGCTCAGTCAGTGTGGTGCTATGAGTGTGCGTGCGCTGGATGGCCTGAGCCGGACGGAGTCAGAAACTCCAGCAGCAGTTCTCCTCCGCAGCTCGTCTTCAACGCTATGTGCTCGGACACCCCGCTTCTTGCGGGACACTAAACCGCTCTTTGAGACCCAACAGGGAGCACAGAGGGTCGTGATATATATATGCGTTTTTTTAAATGTTTAACTTTGTGTATTGACCTTTTTTCCTTTTTTTTGTTTAACGGGTTTCATCCCTGCGGCGTGTATATGACGGGACGGCGCGCGGAGCTCGCGGCGAACTGACAGCAGCGCGCGCCTGACTGACTCATGCTTTCCTATTGCGAGCCGCTCTAAAGGCGCACTGCGACGAAGACTTCTCCCCCTCTCCCTCCCTCCCTAGACTTGCGGACTTACTCCTAAGCCTCCTTGCATGGATGTAGGCTACTATGGCTACGTTTGTGTGCAGGGTGCAGTTTCTAGACGACACCGATCCGTTCAACAGCACCAATTTCCCGGAGCCTACCCGTCCACCGCTGTTCACCTTCAGAGAGGACATTCCGCTCATCAACCAGCTCGCCGGAGTGCACCGACTCCTGAAAGCGCCGCAAAAGGTAATCGCACGCACGCCAGAGCATCTGTTCGCTCTCAGCTTGAGAATAATCTCAGAGTAAGCGTCTGGAGATAAGATGGGAGAAAGAATATGATGTATGTAGAGGAGAAGGTGCTGAAGGGGGGAAGGGGGGAGGGGCACTGCAGATGCTGCAGTCTGGCTTTATCCTGGATATCATCACCACAGAGATATATTTTACAATAGGCATTGTCATTTCCATATTAACACAACACCCTTTATGAGACAGGGTTCAAGATTTAGGCTAAAATTGTTTGCATTTGTTTTTTTGTTTTTTATTTATTTGTTTGTTTGTTTTTTTGGATGCCATGAGTCATCAAAACACCCACACAAATACTTTTCATCATGACCTGTTTTATTAATGGACTCATCGGCATATTTCATGGTGACCATCAGTGTCGCCTACCTATACAACTGTGCATTAACTAGGGATTATTAATGAACTATATAGTATATTGTGCAGCTCTCATGCATCAGCAGGGCTTGTGCATAAGTCATGACCTCACACCAGTTATTACTGAAATGCTCCTACCCAATTATATACTCCATTACATATTGTTTTCTATTTTAATTTGGGAAATCTCTTTTTATAGATATCTATTCTGTAGCATTCTATTGTCTTTTTAGGCTGTCCAACCTGAAATAAAAATATCGAAATAGCCCAAGGTTTCAGCACACAGAAGAGAATACCTCTACTCGTATCCAAACCACTCTCTGCACTCTCTGACTGCAGCCCCATTCTAGACCATTTTACAGCACATAAACAAAGCATTATTTCGTGAGCCGGGTTTAGGAGTGGTGCTGTTGTGGCCATGTGGAATGCTCGGCAGCTGAGGGCCATGCTTGGGTGGTAGAAGTATGTGATGTCCGTACGCTCAGGAATCTTCAGCTGTCATTGTCTCTATTAATGCTGTCCAGGTTGGTAGACAGACATACCTTACTAGGAGCATGACGTGCACACAAGTACAACTCAATTGTTTACAATCATTATAGAGCATCACTTTGGGTCTGCTGTTGAATGGGAAGTTCTTGCACTGTGCTCTAACTGAATAGTTAAAAGATACATGCTGTGAGTTTGACATACACCATAATAAAACACTTCCTATTATGCAAACTGCATTTTCTAAATAAAAGTGGAATAGGTTTCATGGCATATCCATCTAACATGCACACACACACACACACACACACACAGTCGCTGTGCTGTGGAAAAGATTTGCATTCCTTTGTTAGTGTTCCAACCTGAGCTGTGGTGCAACACTATTTTTTCTAGAAGTAGTGGATCAAGTCATTCACTACTGCAACATTACCAAGGTTCATAAGGAAGCTTTCTGTCTTGTAATGTAAGATAGTTGGCGTGGTCATGCATGTACCTTTTTACCTGCTGCTTTTTTAATTGTTCTTGAAACATTTATGAAGATTACTTTCACAGGATGTCTAATGAAAATGTCTAAATAATGATGCTTTGATCAGATAGATTTCCTGAATTAAAGAGCCAAACTCAATTATGTTTCTTAGCCTGGTATACGCCCAAGATGGGATGCCAGCACATCCCCCTTAGGGCAATTTAGTTTGCCAGATTTTCTCAGTGGCATTTTTAGGGGGTGGGAGGAAACTGGAAACTCAAAGGAAACCCAAATTGACACATAACCTCTAATAAAGCAGACATGAATCAGCTAGGATGATGAATCAAATATGCCTTGGTTGTCTGCATTAAAATGAGACTTGGCAAAATGTCCCTACTGTAATAGTTTACACCGATCAACCATAACATTACAATGCAAAACCAACACAAAAGTATTGTTTAAGTTCCCCTTGTTGCTAACTGGGCAGGTCCAACACCCTTGGAGCAAGACTCCACAAGACCTCTTGAGGTGTGTTGTGATGTTTGCTACCAGGACATTGACAGTGGATCATTTGGGTGCTGTGGGTTGTGTGGTGGGACCTTTATGAATTGTACTTGTTTGTACAAGGGATTGTACTCGGCACATCCCTGGGTGCTCAGCTGAATTAAGATGTGAGGGGTTTGAATGTCGTGTCAGCTGCCCTGGGCTCTTCGCTTGCTGGGCCTTGTGTGCGGTGTCTGTGGTGCACTAGGTGTTCTGGTGCCTTTCTATCATGGCCAGCACTAACTTTTTTGGCAAGTTTATTCCCCACAGGTATGAATGAGCCTTGGTTGGTCATGATCCTGTCATCAGTTTACTGGTATATAATTGATAATCAAAGGTAATGTTTTAATGTTATGTGTTGTTAATGTTACGGCTGATTGGTGTATAGGATGCCTCAGGGTTATGATGTAATTCTTTAAACGTTTGCACAGTTTATGTCCTTAAACCAATTAAACTTCATCTCTGAGGCAAGTACAGTGTTAACAACTTTATAAATGGCTTTGAGAGGAAAGTCTAAGTACAGTATATCACTAGAGGAGTATTTGATTATGGGACTTTGCATGCTCCACATAGCTGATATGTTTATATTTTACACATCCATGCCAAGCACCTGTGTCCATTTATCTCCAGCCTCCAGAGCTGCTGAGAGAAAACGTTCAGTTCTGCTTGGGCCCTGTGTTCATTTCAGCGCTTTCCAAAGCCAATCATATCCCCTGTCATCTTGGTTTGGCTTTGGTCTTATGAATTAAGGCATCACTGTCCGACTCAGTATTCTAGATGCTATATTCTCACTTAAAACCTATAGAAATCTTCTTGGAAGTTTAAAAGTACTTTCTTAACAAATAAGTATTGAATCTTTAATCTTGATTGTACAGTTGCCAAGTATACCTAAGATGTTGGAGCAAACCTGATTATACAGGATCTGTTTATCCTGTTACCCAAAGACCATTTGCGCCTTCTTAATCCTTTTCTATTATTACCGACCACAAGCAGGATATAACTCATTTGGCTGCCCAGTAGTCTCCTTATTCAACATTTCTTCTCCTAATTGTTAGAGATGAGAGGCTGGCAGCAGCTAGGAATGCACCATCCCAAACCAAACATGGTAAAAGAACCGATTCTCTATCCTTGACTTTCTGCAATTCAGCAGTCAGCATAGAGAATCATGCAGCTAACACGAAGCAGAGCGACGCAAAGGAAAAAGGTCTGTGGTGCCCAGGCAGGCCGATGCGATGAGCTCACATGATAGCCAAGCGTTTAGCATCTGCCTGTCAGTGAACCAGCTGACCTTGTCGATCTGAAAACAATCTAAAGTTACCATGTCCGTTTGTTGTCTTCTCTTGAGGGTCAATAGATACATAGCAGAATTGATCATTCACCATTTTCAACGACACACAAAAGGTTTCTTAGGGCTTTCAAATGTTGACCTATTTTGCTATAGGTAGAGCTGTACATTTATTTATTTATTATTAACTGCTTCCTAAATAGCACTGACCAAAACATACCTTGTAACGAGAGAGACTCTCTTGTAATTAGAGAGGTTAGCATCCTGGTCAAAGTCGGGGTTGTCCCAGGTGGTGTTTTTATGAAAAAGCCCACTCCTCGTCTGACGCATTCAGACCACACTGGCCTACTATATGCTAAAGCTTTAAGGGTGTGTGAAAAGGGTCGGAGGAACAAAAGATCAGCTTAAGTGAATGCTTCTATTCAAAGTGTAAAAGTATAAACTGCTTCCCAGTGCAGGTGATTTGCGTAAAAAAAGGTACTAAAAGAAAAGCTGCCTGGACATTGTTTGTAAAATTCTAGCACTATTGCTTCCTTATATTACTGTGAGGTGAGAGGAAGGATCGTAAATTGTAAGCTGCTAGAATGAACTCACCCATATAGCTACAACATGGGCTGCGGAACTGCTTCGGTCAGTTAATGAACTGACGAGGTCTGGGAGCAACATTAATTGGCTTGTTAAACCGAAACCAACCTCACAAGTGGCCTCCTATTCAGCCCGTTGTAATAAGGTAATTGCTATAATCAGGTTAATAATAATTGTCTTTTTCAGCACAGCGTATTATATTTTCTTTCCACATGTGAGACTTAACACATATGCACACACATAGAATCTTTTTTATTGAATACAGCCTTTCACTGAGGCTTTTTTTTTTCGTTTCAGGAAGCCTTTTCTGTCTGCACATGAATTTTGCCGAAATTACAGAGTGCAGTAATGAGAAGTTATGTTAAATGCTGTAAAATATAGGCTAGGCCTTCATGTCTGTGGCTGCAGTCTGGATTAGCCTTAGACATTGTTATGTAGAGTTGAGGTTTTACAGCGCTGCAGCATTTTTCGCTACGCTTTTCGCCGCTGTCTGCAGAAAAACATCAATACTGAGAGCTCTCAGGGCATCATGCGCAGGCCCTTCCGTAGCATGTCCCTTTGAGAGACGGAAGATTGTCCTTGTGGTCCCTTCCACACCACTTGTGCATTTTAATGAGATTGCTAATTGTGCACTTTATGTTTGGATGGACACCGCAGACGCTTTTGTAGGCAGCGAACAAAAGACGAGCTTGTCTTTTGTGTTAACATGCACGCACAGATGACTATGTCTGCTACAAAATATCCATTCCCGCTTTTGATGTCAAGTCGCGCGTCAATATTTCTGGAGCGGAAAAATGTAAGGATAGTGATTATATTTATATTTGTCGGCACGGCTTTCGTGTCTACAGGTGGTTGCTCCGAATCCAACACGAGAGCTTCAGCTGAAGAAGGACTTGAGTGTTATGGTGCAGTCGACTGACAGAAAAGATTGCTACTAACATAATATGAAATAAAATACACAAGTACCTTAAAGTAGGAAAAAAAAAAGAAATTATACAGTATACTTTTAAATGCATGCTGTGGTTTATTTCGCCTTCATGTCTGCAAAAGCCCTGCTTGGAGATTAAATCGAGGATGAGATTGAGCGTGTGGATTTGGAGGGTAGTCTCGGTTCCCAGTGAGCTTTTTATTTTTAGTGTGTCCCGACCTCAGGCTCTGCTTTGTGGTTGGAGGGAAAGGCCAGGTCTGGCCTCCAGCTTCAGTCGCCTAGCCACAGGGTTACCAGGTCACAATCCGGGTGGGGACACATCGACGCCTCTATGTGTCCAGGTACTGACATTAACAGCTATTTTACTGATTTATGTTTCTCTAGTAATGTGTGGTTTTACTGTTTTAATGTAGGAAGAATATTTTAGACGTAACCAAATTCATATGTGTGAGATCGAAGGCAGGGCAAAGATAGAGTTACTGTATCACACCTACTGTACCACTGGTCTACCACTGACTGGTGGCTTTGACCAGGAAACTGTATATTCCCACAGAACTCCCACAGGCGTTGTGTTAATGAGTATTTTTTAATTGTATGCACTGCACTTTCTGCTGTTTGGTTAGTGATTAATGTGTTAGCATTTCCTTTTAATTCTTTCAAGACCGCCTGTGGAATATCTCCAGATCTAAAAGTGCATGATGCGTCATTGTGAACAGCAGTGAATGAGTTCTGATTAAATCATATCATTATTTAAAGTGGTTAAATTGAACCGGACAAATCTTCCACAATCTTTTCAATAGATTAAGATAAACATCATCCAAAGAAAGCAAAGTACAAGTTGAACAAGTGAAAGTAACATAGTTGTTTCAAACAAAATACAGATCTTGCCTTTAGCTTTTCTGTCAGTCGCTCTGTCTATGGAGCGTCTGGTTAAGACTTCTAACACCGTCCTGACCGATCAAGCAGAGCTAAACCTCAGTTGTAGTAGCAGTGTAAAACTCCATGACTGACTCACACTCTGATGCTTATCACTTTTCCTTGTTTGTTCCAGGCCTGTTTAGTAATCTAAACTACCTGCGTCGGGTTTCCATCGCTGAAATATTTGGGTCAGTCTGTGACCGAAGGAGCACAGCTGGATTCTCCAGGAAGGAAAAAAAAAAAAAGATTAGGTGGCTGGGTTTTTTCCCTACTAAATTACGTTGCCAAGTCATGAGGAAGCAGCCAGTTTTTTTTTTTTTTGAGTCATGAAGTTGTAAATACAAGCATGGGTGTCTTGGCAGGAGAAAGAAGTGCAGCACTTCAGTCTAAGGACTGAATGTAAGGGCCTCATAAGCTGAGTAACACATACATTAGTATTCGGCTTCTTGTCAGAACTGTTAACAGATCTTTTTTAAATCTGTCGTTTAATTTATTGTCCGTTCGGGCTTTTCCAAGGCTGTTGTCAGTTTTTTACGAATTCTATTCCTTAAGTAAAATACATAGGTGTCGAATTAAAAAATGGTTCCAAGATTAGTTGCTTAAGTCTGAAAGGTAAACAAGTCTTCAGAGACTACTGAGCAGAAGGATGGGGTGAATGAGATTACCATTTGTTTCTGCTTCTTCTCCTTAAATGCTTATTTTCATGCCACACCCTTTCCCTACCTCTTTCAGGCATGCCCGTTCATGGGCGTTTAAATATAGTCGGACTTACTTTGGCTTACACGTCTGGATTTCCTGTCGTTTCGGGATCTGTACTGTAATTTGGTCAGGAGTCTTCGTTCTGGTCAATGCTTTCACCTCTCTGTCCTCCATCTGTAACCTTTCGGGCAACTGTAGAATGGGAGCGTATGAGTTCTGATAAAGAATACTGGCTCTCCTTGAGTCTAAAAGAAAGACAGTAAACCACTGTCATGCTCAGATGTTCTACATCTAGAGTCTCAGCTCAACCGAGTTCACAAAGCTAGACCTAGTGGCAGTAGGGATCAAAGCTGTGTAATAGCTTTAGCAGTTAGCATCCTCTCTCCTCCGCTTTAAAGTCAGTTACTGTAATTTGTGCAGCAGGATGCCGAACCACATCAGAGAAGCCATAAGGCAGCTGAGGTTAAGGCTTGTTTTACATTTGTTTGTCTTAATGACTTCGCCTGCCAAAATATTCCACATTTAAATAAGAAAGTAACACCCTAACACCTTTCATGGGGGAAAAAAATCCTGCCAAATGTAGTGGTGCTGGTTGATTATTTTCCAATATCAGCCTATTTCATTCTTTATATACTGCTATAACAGCTCTTTCTATTTAATAAAGAATGATATCGTGCATTTATAATTACATTTAATCTTGTGGAATGTCTGCAAGACAAGTTAGTCCCTGTTATCACTTAAATTATAACAAGGGTTAACAAGGGTTAGTCATTTCCTCAGCAGTGTATAATTTTTTCTTGTGTTTCCCATGTTATGTTTTTCTTGTTACCAAGAAGTAAGAAAGCAAAAAGCCATCTGTCCTGAAAACTTTTCTTGAATGTTAAAAATACAGTAGATGTCACCTTACTCAAAGCTGTAACATATCAATGATTGTAAGAATTATTTTCTTTATACATTTTTTTTAATTTTTATTAATTATTAGCCGTAGCCACTTATATGGTATGTCTGCCCTATACTTTTCATGAAAATATAAAAATAAATAAATGATAAAAGTAAATTCATCATTGCCTCCTGACCAGTTAGTCAGGGTGCCAACAAATTGCAGGGCACAAGTACGCACATACATTTGTCTTTGAACTGTGCACACAGAGCAGCGGGTCGAAGCCGCAACCATGAGCCGGTAAGCCACTATGAAACTGCACTGGTATAATAAACTGAAAATAATATACTTAAAATACAAAAATAATTGCTTTGAATTGTTATACTATATCTATTATACTAGATATATGTGTTAGGGATGGGAATCACCAGCGATCACCCAACCCGATGTCATCACAATATTGAGGTGGCGATTTGATTATGAATTGCGTTTCTGTACCATGATTTGCTTGTACCCGCCTGTTAATGTGTGAATAGTTTAAAGCACAAAGATTGCAGGATTATAGAGGAATGGCAACATTTCATTACCTCAAATTCAAACACACACACACACACACACACACACACAAACACACACATATATATATATATATACAAGTATTTATTTTAAAAGTTTTGTTAAGTTGGTGTGGCAATGCATGAATTACAACACAAAAGAATTGCAATACATAATAAAATTTCCCCATGTATCGTAATATATTTAATATATTTATATAATGTATAATATATAATTTAAATGTTGATTTGCCTAACAGTGACAAGGCTTTGGCCAGTGCCCTGAGGAATACATCTGGTTATCATTATTATTATCATGAAGCTCTCTTTCTCTTTCTTAAGATTTCCTACATTAGTGCTTTATGGACAGACACTCAGTAAAGCGTGTACTTCCAAAGAGCTGGCCTGATGTCAACCTTGGACATTTTTCTCAAAGTTGTTATTGTCATTTAGTGTTATAGTTTAATGTAAACTGATCCAGAACCTGCTCTAATGAGTTTGTGTTATGAGAGATGCCCCAGACTGCACTTTCTATCTCCTAATATCCAGACATTCCATTGTCTGATTAAAAGGTCACCTGGAAAATGAACTGGACTGTAGATAAGGTTGGCATAAGGTCACTTTGTAATAACAAGTCAAAAAACGTAAAAAAAAAAAAAAATTTTATCATGATGCACCAGAATTAAAGGCTGAATATAGGTCAGGAACTGGACCTTTGAGAGATGACCTCTGAGGTATTCTAGACATGTTAGCTTAAATAAACTCCACATATTACCAGCATGTTGAGGATATTCATTGCCGTCCCAGGGGCTGGGCTTTGCTCGGACAACCAGCAGGCTTGTTCAGTCCAAGGGAGGTTGGGGCTTGAACTGTGCATGTGTGTGTATAATTAGCATGTTTAAAATTGGCGCTGACCTGGTTGACTTGTTGATTGACAGATCACACTGCACTCTAACTCAGCCTCCAGGGAGGCTTCAAATCCTATCACTGGGATGTAATTGAGGGTCAACAAACAGGCCTACCTCCAGCAGGGGCCTGGGACAGATTAAGAGTGGACCTCATGAGAGCAAACCTGGCTTGATGTCTCACAACACTGCCATCAGATGTGATGAATCAGTTCACTAGCACATTAGGTTTAGATAGTTAAAGGAGCACTTTGAAGCATTCCAGGTGGTGACAGCTTGGCAACTAGGATATCTAAAGATTTGCTGAGTGAAGTTAGTGTGACAACTGCAAGAGATGCATTGCTAGTCACGAGTTTTGAAAATCAGTTATTAATATGCAAGAAATGAAGAATGTAGTCTAGAAAGGAAACAAGTATATGTCAAATTGATAAATGTTTGAAACATTATATTTTATTCTGTTTAATACAGTTAAATTTATTTTATTTATTTAATAAGGCATTATTAAAATGCTTTAATGAGCAGACAACATATATTTGTCCTACGGTTGGTACAAATTAAAATTTTCAAGTATTTGTATGTATTTTTTGGTATTTGCAGTCTAACTAGTTAGTGACTCACATTAACTATTTAACTAATCAGGGGTTTGCCTCATTAATTTAGCAATTAAGTTAAATTAGTGCTATTATATTTATTAGATTTATATACACTATCGTTCAAAAGTTTGGGGTCACTTGCAAATTTATTTGTTTTTGTTTAGTGATTTATTTTCTACATTCTACAACAATACTGGGGATTTCAAAACTATAAAATAACACATATTGAATTAGGTAATTACGTAACAACAAGAAAAACAACAGTCAGTTGTTATTTTAAGACACAGAGGTCAGCCTTTCTGTAATAGTTCTTGCAAGAACAGTATTGTCAA
>JAQMYL010000033.1:12735202-12756665 GCA_030014365.1 Clarias pachynema | reverse complement strand
ACACACACACACACACACACACACACACACACACACACACACACAGTATACAGTACATGCACTCACATGCTTTGGGAAATTTTGGAAATTTAGGAACTCCAGTACCTAACCTGCAGTTCCCAAAAAAATTCTTAATCCTTTATAGGGCACTCATTGACATACTTGAAATTGCAGAATTTCAGAATGTTAAGACTTTTCCCAAGACTTTACATTTCATGTACTACTGGCTGATAATTTTATTAGTTTTATACCATTGTTTCTAAAAAGAAGCAAAATTACCTCCCAAAAGAAACAAGAGATTTTTCTTCAAAATGAGAAACATTTGTTTAGAAATAAGCTTAATAATCTTATATTTGGTTTGTTACAAACCAAATATAAGATTATTAAGCTTATAAATTGCAGTGAACTGTAAAAAAAAAAAATAAAAAATAAAAATAAACTATGATTTATGCAGCTGATTGGGGAGCAAGACTGAATGTCTTTACTTGTTCTGCTCTGTAGAAAAAAAAGATTAAAGAAGCTACTGTAGGAGTCCAGAGCCAGCAAAAAGCAAGGTCAAGATTTAAGGAGGGAAGGAATGAAGGCGAGAGAACTGGTGACCTTTTTCTTGGTGTCAGCTGCTTTAGGAGCTACAGGACTCAAATAAAACCGAACTAAAATAGCACCTTTGAACCGTCCTGGCTCATGTCATGGTGCTCATGGCCCTGTGCCTCCCTCCTCTACTGGGCAGTACGTTTTTTTTTTTTTTTTTTTTTTTTTGCTTTGCTGTTGAATAAGAATGCAGGATAAACATCCTGTCTATTTTATAAGTTTTACCTTAACAATGAGTTTTATGTGGAAATACTTAGCATTATTGTACAGTACATAAGTAACTTTCAAAATAAGCACAAGAATGTTTTTAGATTCTGTATGAGTGGTCTTAGCTCTGTGAGTGATATCGGCTTCTCTAGGAAAGGTCTTAGCTTGACCGTTGGGGTTGCATTAGCAAATTGAATGATTGATGGATCTGATTGTTTTGCTCCGTAAGCTACAGGTGGATCTTTTCATTCTGACAGGCAGGTTCAGAAGAGGTTAAAACCTTTCACCCAAGAGTGCCACCTGGTGACCTCAAAGGATTGCTTACTAAAAGTGATAGGACACACATCCACACACCCACACACTGAATCACTAAAACCTGAAATACTTTTACAGCCTCAATATTCAAGCATTATGCTGCCTATACAGCCATTTTGAGCTGGTGTGTGTTTTAAACCACCAAAGTGCCGATCTGCTGTACCTGTGTGTTGATGTAGCTGATGTTCTTTCGTTTAAGTTCCACTTCAGTTTCATCCCCATATTTGCAGTACTTCACAACAGAGCACAAACTCTATCTCTGCACTTCTTGTCAGAATCTGTCTTACTGTCACACACTCACACTAGGGTTCCTGAAGCATGGCCCAAGAGTCATTGAGGCCTTTTCTAGGGCTGAGGGAGCACAGGCCATGGTTCAGCTCATGAAAGACTTTTGCTGTGCACTTCTCCCTCTCAGTATTCTGGGAGTAGGGTGCTCCCTCCATTGTGCCAGTGACCAGCAAAGAGGCGCTGTCACTCCACACTGACCCTAACCGAATCCCCTCCACCCGAAAAACACTGGGTAGGGGGTCGGCCACCTCCTGTCAGCTGCCTGATTGATAGGGCGAAGACACAATCGCATCTCCTGTGGACACATAGCGCCTTTCTTCTTTCCTCTTTCTCTCTGTTCATCTTTCTCTTTCACTTTCTCTTGATTTTGAAGTCCAAGCAGAAGCAAAGTTTGAGCCTCTGTCAAAGGAGCGCTCATGTTGAATGAGAGCTGTTGCCAAACAACTGGCCATTGTGAAGCAAGAGACAGGCCAGGAGGAGGAGCACAGAACTAAGCCAGCCGCCAACGACATCAATCCCGATGAAAAGGAGCTTCGATTATTTTTAGCGAGCTACTGAAAGCCGAGCCAGTTCTTCTGTGAAAGCAGCACATTCTGAAACAAGCTGAAAATGTTGACTTTATTTTTTAACACTCCATTTATAGCATTCTTCAAAAGCTTTGCCTCAACATGGCTGCTTCTTCACTGGTTATTCGATACATGTGCTTTTAGGGAGCAGATGTGCAATTTGTTCCTATTAGGTAAAACCTTATTGTTGGCTCAGAGCTGCCAGCTTACAAGTTCTGCAGAAAATATAATTTATCAAATGGATTGATTAGTCATACAGTATAAGGATTTCAGTTTAATCTACACCATGCTAGTACTGAGTTGGACCGCATTTGCATTAGATTTAACAAGGTGAGAACAGAATAGATTTAACAGAAGATGGGTACACTGTGGTCTTAAAGGGATGGATGTGTCCTGCTACAATACTATGGTACTAAGGGACTCAAAGTGTATCAAGAAAATATCCCCAAACCATTACACCATCATCACCACCAGTCTGAACCGTTGATAAAAACAGGATGGATCTCTGCCTTCGTGTTGTTTATGGCAAATTCTGAACCTACCAGGCAAATGTTGCAACAAAAATTGAGACATCAGACCGGGCAATGTTTTTCCAGTCTTCTATTGTCCGATTTTGGTGAGCCCATAGCCTCGGTTTCCTGTTCTTAGCTGAAAGGAGTGTCACCTGGTGTAGTCTTCTGCTGCTGTAACACATCTGCTTCAAGGTTATAACAAGATGTTATTTGAGTTATTGTTGCATATTCTATCAGCTTGAGCCAGTCTGGCCATTCTTCCCAGACCTCTGGCGCATCAACAAGGCATTTTTAGCTAAGAGAACTGCTGCTCACATGATATTCTCTTTTTTTCAGACCATTTTCTGTAAACCTTAAAGATGGCTGTGCATGAAAATCCCTGTAGAATCAGCAGTTTCAGAAATACCCTGACCAGCCTGTTTGGCACCAACAACCATGCCACTTCCAAAGTCACTTTCTTAACAATTCTGATGCTCAGTTTGAATTTCAGCAGATCATCTTGACCATGTCTACATGCCTAAATGCATTTTGTTTCCGCCTTGTGATTGGCCGATTATATATTTGTGTTAACAAGCAGTTGAACTTTTCATCTGTCATGCAGTGCGACGGATAAACCATACTCCCAGAGCTCCACTGTACCGTCTCTCCCACTTTCACTAAAGTCTAATGACCTTGTACCTATTTTCATGCCCTCCTTTTCACCGGGTGGAAGGGGTGGGTTTGAATTAGAGTTAGGAGAAGAAAGAGAGAAGAAGAGGAATGCTCTCTGGCTCAGACATCATGCGGTGTGTGTGCGTGTGACTGCGCATACTTCCATGGCAGGTTTCTCATTACTTCCCTGAATGCTGTTTTTCCCCCTGTCTTTGCTTCCAGGAAGTCTCAGTTTACCTTTTTTCGAGCACAACCAGAGAGATGATCTGTCTTTAGGGCCGTAATTTCAGCCAAAGCGTAACCATCAGTCAGTTTGATGTTTTAATACTTTTGATCCGGCTAATACTTCTTAAAAAAGCTTAGAGCACTCATACTTGTTGAATCACATTCATTACTTTTACATCCAGAAATGGCATTTTAGATGAAGACGTGTAAACAGTAAGGGTATGTTTATATGGCTTAATGTTTTATTTTTTTTTCTCAAGTATTCTCCCTACTGTAGGTGATGTATCCTGTTTTGTGAGTTAGGACATAATTAAACCTTTGGAGATGGCTCCATAATGACCAGTGACCTCAGAAATATTTAGTGTATTAAAAGTCTAATAATGTCCATCCCTTCTTTCTTTTGACTGTTTTTTTTTTCCTAAAGGAACCATGAGTTAGAGGCAGTTGTGCGGCAGCGCTTCAGTCTGGCACAGAGGTCCACAGTGTTATCTTTGGAAAGTGTTGACAAGACAGACCTTCTGCTCGGAAAGAACACATTCAGAGTTAGTGTTACAGCTGTGTTTCCTGTTCTCCACAGCAGAGGATTCTGAGGGAATGAGAGAGAGAGAGAGAGAGAGAGAGAGAGAGAGGAAAAATTAGTAGGACACATCAAAACAAAGACCACATCTAGACACAAGAAACTAAATTCTCGTGTTAATTTTAAGCAAAAATGTGGGTTTTTTTTGTGTGTGTACTGTATATTTGCCAGTTGTTTCAGGTATATGTGTCTAGCTACAATGTGCACTTTACACAAGGACGTTTTTATACCCTGAAAGTATCAGCACTTGCGTTTTTATAGTTTTTTTTTCTGCCTCTAAGCCTATTGGGATCACAGATTTCTTATCCAAACAGACGATCACCAAACATGGCAGAGGCTCATTGTGCGAGGACGCCACACTGACTCAAGATCTTTCTTTACATTCGCAGACAGTGTGTTCTATTGAGTCTACTCATTCACAGAGGCAAAGAGGCAGGGAAACAAAGCCAAAAAGTAAGGATCGTCTTTGTGGTGTCATGGGAGCTGAATGAAGTCCAACAGCCTGCCGTGAAGGCCTCCGTCAAGTTTAATTCAGGAATCCATCCCCATTCGTTCTCATCTATGAGTAGTGTTTTATTACACCGGTTATCCGGACTGAAGAACCCTAGGGGTTGGCTTGTCCATGTGTTTTTTTATGTTTTTTTTTTTTTTTTAAGTTTTAGCGCGTTTTATGGGGCATGACAAATTAGCACGCGGGTGAAATGGAAAGTTGTATGGCCATCCATTTCTTTGTAACAGCGTGATGTTTCCTGGCCTGGCTAACAGAAAGTTCTGGCAGAGGATGCAGGCAAGGGACAGAATCGCAGCTTGACCAGATTTACCATGGACAGTACCACTCCGCAGTACAGAAGGCTTCCAATCAGGATCCACCATTCTTAACAGTTGTGGGCTTTTTTTCACAGCTCCTCATGATCTCAGCAGGTAGGAATGATCCCATCTTTATGGGGTGAAACTAAATCAGGTTACAAGTCCTGGTGATAAATTTATGGCATAGGAGTGGTAATTAGGCTACGTTCACATTGCAGACCACATCGGATTTACATGTCCACATTCATAATTAGAACTGACTTTTATATCACTCTAATGTGGACATGTCTGTTCTCCGAAACGGCATGCATGTGCACCTAAATACATCCTTGTTCAAGCCATCTGGGATTAACAACTCATATTTGTGCAATCACTCATTCATTTCAAACTATGTACTGTATGCAATATTAGCAAAAACATGCCTGGGATTTTGCTCTGGAGGACGGCAAGCAGTCAGTCGGCTGTATTTGTTGCGGAAGAAAGCCAGACGCGTTGTTTTAGCTGTTTTATCAGCTATTGCTAGCGCTGCTATGAAATCTCCACACTGCCGATGCTGACTGACGTCAACTAGTGCCCCACGCATGCACAGAGACAAAAAGTCGCAAGAATTCCGATCTGCCTATTCTCACCTCAGTTACATGACCATATATATCCGATCTAGGACCACATACGAAAATAACTCAGATCCAATTGGCAAAAACATCAGATCTATGTCACACTAGGGTAAAACTAAATCAGATTTTAGTTACTTCAGGCTGGTATCGTGAACGTACTCTAGATGTAGTGTTTCAGTGAACCCATAACGCTGTGGGTTTTTTTGTTGTTGTTGGTTTGATTCAAATTAAAAATGGGTAAGTTTCATAAACCTGGTTAATTATTTGCATCTAGTATAATTGCTGCATACAAAGCTTTTATGTCATTTTTAGAGTTCTTATTTGCCATAATACAGACATGCTGCAAATTCAACTTTGATGAAGGCCCATATATACTGCCCATAAAAAAATTTTTCCCAACTTGCGAATAATAATTACACAAAAAAAAATGTTATTGCCTTGAAAGTATGGACAATACTGCAGATAGCAGGTTAATTTCAGATGCACCGGTTTGCACTTGGGATTTCTTTCCCAAACGATGATTCAGCACCGCTTTTCAAACAGCTGCTCTGTTGCTCTTTTTATCATGTGCAGTCTAAAATATCTGCCACAGGCTACTGTACACGCAGTTCGAAATATAATTACCTCAACTCAATTCCTTGTCACCTCTATTACTGACAGGGACTGTAATAGATAGGGATTATTTTCTGCCTTGCCCATTTTCATCCGAGCCACAGTACAGTAGTTCTGCGCCTTATACTCATTTGTGTCATCGGGTCATTTGAGTTGATGGTATAATACTAACAGTTCCATCTGCTGTCTTTTCTAAATCCTTTTGGGCTAAGCCAGATGGTGGCATGCCCTACTAACAGTATTTATTTATGTTTACTTGGCTTACTACTTGTATTTGGGTCACAGATGTCAAGCAGTAAGGATCCTGATATTTGTTCATCTGAATATTTTCAAGTATGTTGTTGAATTTATAACTTGCATGACTCTTGGTGTTAATACCGAGTCCAAGTTACTGTCTATCTAGAGTTTAAGTGTTCACTTTGCATATACTGTATGTGGGATTCCTTCATGTCACCTGTTTTGCTCCCACTGTCCAAAAAGAAAATGCTGGTAGGTAGGTGCTTTAAGGTATGAATGTTTTTGTTCATTGTGGCTTGCAATGGACTGGCATCCCAATGTTGGAAATTTCTCCATGACACAGAGTTTCATTCCAGACCCTTAGTGCACTTTGTGCTAGCATAAAGTGTTAAACACTGTTCGGTAGAGCAGGATTTGTTAGTAACTTGGCTAGTGGAGACTTGATACAACCTCTGCTGGGAAAACATACAGTATTGTATAGCTTTATAGAGCCATGTGTACTGTATGTAATCCTGATAGCAGATTAAAAACCTTCATTATAGATATGACTTAGAAATGCTTGTCTTTTGTAAAATGTGAGGACAAAAAAAGAAGATAAAGGCGTGGAGAAGAATTGTTATGGCAAGCCCTCATTTGACCACCGTGGCGTAGCAGTGTTATATCCTGCTGCACATGTGCACAAGTTATTATCTCAGGCCTTATGCCTGACTAATGAATCATACAGTTTAGCTTTTTTACATTTTTTTTTCTTGCAGTTAAGCTGTCAGTCTGAGGTACACAGGCTGCTGGCTTGGAGAGATCAGCTACACTATACAGCCCATACTGATGAGTTTTACACAACCTGTAGTTAAAAAGTCACCTGTTGTAAATGAGAAATTGAATGGCTGAGATGGCGAACTTGACTTATATTAAGTATAGATGTTCACATACATTCTGCATTATTTCAATTATGATAGCTGTATGAAGTATTATACAGTAGTGGATGTCCGTCTGCCCTGTGTTAAAGTGTTTACTTGAGAATAGCCATTAGTGTCCTTGATTCCTAACCACATAAACAGCGTTTACGCACCTCTTAAATTTTTTAAATATCGTTTACCAACCTCTGAGTAGTGTTAATGCAGCTTTAAAATTCGCTAAAGCTATTCCTTTTAACAACTATATACTATTGGTTATTCATGTCATTTTGGCAGATCAAACCATAGTATATCATAGTATTCAGGTTTTACGGTACCTCGACTGTCTACTGTGACCTAACACATGGTCACTTGTGTCAGAAAGGTGATCAGTTAAAGTTAAGCAGCATGGATATACAGTCCTTGAAGCCGCCTCCTGAAGATCCCAGCAAAAGACCTCAGACACAAAGTAAAAAACAACATAAAACTGTGTTGTAAATATTCTTTTATATTATTATACATCTAGCTAGGTAGTGATGTGATTTAGAGTTTATACTATTCAGATTTTTTTAAGCATGATGGACTTGTCAGTTCTTTGAATGGTGGCCGATATTACAAAAATTGTACATACTGTCTTTCATTGTTTTTATACTGATTAATACAGCAATATTTATTCCTTTTATTTTGTTTCATTGTTTAACAATATTTGTGATGTTTGAGATTTTTTGTACTAACTCAATAATAAAGTCATTATAAAAAAATATTATTGAGTATTCCAACATCAGTATTCCACTACAAAATTAAGAGAAAAGAAAGCAGCATATTGTACAAGTGATAACTAGGGCTCCCATGCAAAAAAGAAGCAGGTTCTCAGAAGAACTGTGGGGGGTTCTGCAGGATGCTCAGTAAAACTTAGTAGCTAATTTCCTTAGAAAACTGCACAAATTGTACCTGAGGCCACAAGGTACTCAAAGTATTGTCTCTCCAAATACTGGCTCTGAGTGTGTGTGTACATATATATACAGTATATTCAACTATACAGTATATACCACTACAGCCCTGTTTCTAACAACACGTCTTCTTTACCACTACAGCCCTGTTTCTAACAACATGATAACAAAGGTTGCGTTCTGAATGAGAGCTGAGTGCAGGGACTTGGTAACCAGTTCTC
This sequence comes from Clarias pachynema, assembly GCA_030014365.1. Taxonomy (NCBI): domain Eukaryota; kingdom Metazoa; phylum Chordata; class Actinopteri; order Siluriformes; family Clariidae; genus Clarias; species Clarias pachynema. The sequence continues at coordinate 12,748,399 of JAQMYL010000033.1, read as the reverse complement.
TTGCAAGAAACTGAATGAAAAGAAATAAAGGAAACAATCAGCTCGCTCACTTGCATTTAAATGAGAACGTCACATGGGATTTTGGGTCCTGATCGGAATCTATGTCTTTTGTGATGTCTTCTATTGTTGTTTGTCAGAAAAGATTCTTTCCCGACCTATATGACTGACCAGATATCCTTTCCCTTAAACAATCTTTTGTAGCATTAAATGTTAATTAACTTAACCAGGCCTGGCCAATTACATTCCAATAAATTCATCTTTCTTCTAACTTGTAAGTACTGACACCAGGATGGCACTGTCCCACTTACAGTATTTCTGTGGAGCTCTGTATGATCACTGCTCTGCGAATTCTGGCCCAAAAATGTAATCACTGGTTTCATTTGGGCCATTTCAGATTTATGTGATCTGTTGTTTGCACCGATTACTTTAGATTACCCTTATAAAAATTCAGTAAACAGTATAAATGTTTTACTTTTTAATTCTTTTTTTCCCCCCGGTATATTTTACCCCACTAGTTGTGACCAGCTTATTGTGGCCTGAAAGTCATTTAATAAATGTGGATACACTAACCAGACCTGAACACCTGGACATTGCAATGCAATTATCCAATCAGTGGATCATAGGGCAGGAGTGCAATAAATACACACAATCAAGCAAATACACGTCAAGAGCTTGAGTTAATGTTCCATCAAATAAGGGGAAAAAATGTGATTTCAGTAACTTTGACTGGGATGATTGTCTGTGCCAGATGCTACAACGGCAGAAGATCACATCAGATTCCACTCGTGTCTGCCAAGAGTCTGAGACTACCGTGAGCACAGTCTCACCTAACTGGACAGCTGAAGATTGGGAAAAGACCAAGCAAAGTTTTTCCAATCATGCTGTTGGAATTCCATTTTTTAAATCAGTATTTTTTAATCAGTGACTCATTCACAAGAGAAAAATGAAAACCAAAATGACAAAAAAAAAGTGCTTCCAATCATTAGATCATTATATCCCTGTGATGGTTTATCACCTGGAATTCAGGGCTGTTTTCAAAGCACCTGACAGAAGTGCTGGTCTTAGATCTGATTTCTCTTCTTTCAGTCTCAAAGTTAAAAGTTGTTAGTCTCAGAACAACAGATCTCGCATCGGCATTCCTGCTTAGTTGCCCTCCCGAATCTTCGGCAACGTTTCAAAAGCGCTTTTTTGAACGTAAATCCCTCTTTGAAATTTTAAGTGCTCTCATTTGAGTGCTGGCTTCTATCAGGGCTGGCAGTGGGGATTATAATCATCTCCCTGCCAGGAGAGATGCATCTCTGCTCTTATGAAGATGCCATCAGCATGGTGGACGTGAGCTTCCTCAGGCATGCTTTAATGGCCCGAGACTGCTGGTCAGGACAACATTGCACTGATGGTAAGTTTAGTTATGCTTGTTGTGGTATAACTCTGTATATCAATATCAATACAAAGGGCTTCATAGCAGTTCTTTGATTTTGTCGGCTCATCTATGGTGTCAAATGTTTTAAACTTCTGCTAGGGAAGAATTGTCTTTTTTGCTAAAATAAATGATCAGCATCATTCAGCCATGTGACATGGATCTGTGTAGTTTATTCGCTGCTACTTTGTTGGCTACTGTTCCTCCAAGGACAGGTCTGACTGCTCTGTGGGGATAAACAGAGGACTAGCAGGATTTAAACTCATCACAAGGAGCTTAACGTTGACAGGATGGCATAACACGGTGAATATAAAAAGCGATTAATTTGCACACATGTACACACTTTAAACCAAGGTCTTTGTTGAAATGATTCAGCTACCGTCTAAAACCAGACATTTGCTTATTCAGGGATTCATCCTTCTGTTCATTTTTTATATCGCACCTAAAATACACTGGGAAATGCCAGTGTGTGTAAGCCAGTTCAAACCAGACAAAAGCCCTGAAACGGAGCCATTTAAGTACAAAGCTTGATTGGTGCGCGGTGCGAAGGTCCAGTGACGCAGCCACCCAACAGGACGCCTGTGCTGCCCAGCACCACACACACCACAGACATGGAACACATTAAACCTGAGGCTAAAAATGACACTCTAACTACAGGCTGCCCTTCCACAAAATCACTGACGATAGCGTTCGGCGCTGAAATGCCAGTACTTGTGCATGGAAAGCGGGGTGTGTATGGAACTTTAGGGAGACACTGCGGTTGCACAACCAGGGCCGCGTCAGGTTCAGTATCCATATGCGACGACATGGATGCATGTTAGAGATTGGCAGGTTTAACACATGCAGCAAGAGTCTGTTATTTTACACAGATACAGATTTGAATGAGGTAAGTGTGCATAGTGTTTAAAAAGCCTGCACAGATGTAAAGCAGCTGGAGAGAGTTTGTAAAGCCAAAAGCCTTTTCAACATGTGGAGGCAGGGCTGTCAATTTAAAGACAGCACCGTGTTCTCAGTGTATCTGGTCATTTGCAGAAGACAGAACTATGCAGAATGATGATTAAGAACATTTGCCACATGCTGTGTAAAAGATGACAGAACCAGATGCAGTCGAGAATTATTTTGTAAGAGACACTTTTGTGTATAATCAGTAGGCTTTTTCTTTCTGTCATCACTCATTATTAGTCATCATGATCATATTGTTAGTCATAATGTGTAATGGAATGAAATTATGTCTCTCATTATGATAGTGATTGGGTTATTAACCTTTACACACACATACGTTAAGTAACAATGACTCAGAGTGTGTAAAAAAAAAAAAAGATTTCTTCACCTCTGTGAAGTTGGATTCTCATATAAAATGAAAACAGGTTCACGTTTTGATCTGTGTAATAAAAATAATTCTTTATGCAAGTTTTCTTTTTAACATGAATTGAATGCAGTTCAGTAACTGAGACTATAATATGTTTAATACATGAGGGAAAGTTTTCTCAGCGCCATGATCGGACTGTCTGCTTCACTTCAGAAACGCTGTCCTCCTAGGATCTCCTTTAAAAGCCCGAACATGTGGAAATGGCTTGAAGCGAGGTCAGGACTGTATGGAGGATGTGGCAATAACTTCAAGCTGAATTCCTGTAATGTGCAAGTGGTGTTGGTGTATGATTGTGTGTACAGTTCCGACAGACAGATGCGTCTCATTTGCAAGTTAACTTCCAAGGATCAGGCGTTCCACTTGCTGAAAGTTCACGGGAACGACTGCAGTGAGCTCCAAGCCACCAAGCCACAGACTTACAGCCCTCTTAAAACTTTTGCATCAGTCAATTATTTTACCGCGGCTAAGAGTCTTATCACTGTATTGTATTATAAGTCTTATGTAAATATCAGTAGTTTCTTTATGCCTTGAAATTGATTTCCGAATGCTGAATACTAAATTGAATTGAATAAATGTAATGTGCTGCAGTTATTTTATTCTGTAGCAAAATAACTCCAGCTAAACAAATAATCATTATAGTTAGTGATAATCACTTAAGTCCTCATAAAAGAATGGCATTCAGTTTTGGTTTGATGTGGTCTGTTGCAGTCAGACCAAACATGTATAAGGTTTGCCAGGTGGAAAAGCAGAAGGATGAAAAAGGATGAAAGACATGAACGTAGCTACTTTTACTTTATGCTGATTTTATCTAGGTGAACTTTGACCTATGAATTTAGAAACCCATCAGTCATGGGAGTCATTATAAAACCAGTGTAAGCATGTGGGAGTAAAATAATGGAGGAGGTGATCATTATAAAGTAGCAGTCACATCACAACACATATTTCTCTCTGTTGCGGCTTGCCACAATTTTATATATATATATACACACACACACATTTATTTATTTATTTTTTACCAGTATGCATTTATTTTTACCAATATATACTTTTCTATCACTTCTGTGATGCCTTTGGCTCGTCCTGTGAAGTTCACGGGGATGTCTACACAGTGAAAATAATGGTGTGTTCTGGGGAAACATTTTGAACTCTTTCATTCATCTCTGGTTTTATTTTCACATTTGCAAGTGTGAGGTTTGTGCTGGATGGTGTAGAGTGGCATGAGTACTCTGGACAAGGGGGTTCCACACAGATCCGTCTGTTCGATATGGGATCCAAGGGAAACTCCTAGCCTTCAACACCAGTCTGATCAAAGCCGTCTTACCAGAGTTTCCACTGTAGAGCTGCTGAATGGAGTCGAGAAAAAATATCACCTGAGCCTGTTTTCAGTGAAGGAGGGAACAGTCCAGAGGAGCTCCCGGGACGTGGCTTATTCCTCCGCCTCTATCCGCACTCTGCCGGGGAACAATCGGCCTCTGATTAAGCACGTTAGGGGTCACAGGTCATGCTGTTTGAAGATGGCTGCAGTGATATGGACCGTGCTTCTGAGGGCAAATACATTAGCCTATTTTTCCTTATTTGCGCTCATGGCTCATCAGATGAGGACCAGATGCTGTGAGATGGTGTTGATTAGGGATTTCTTTCGTGTCTATCTCCCTGTTTGGCAGGCTGTTGAGACATTTGAAGTGTTTTATCAGTTCTGGTGATGGCTGTTGTGACTGAGTGCTTTAAATGCAAAGGTTAAAGTCATGTTTGGTTATTTGGCCGAATTTCACAAATGATCTGATTATGTTTTGAAGGCCATAAGGAGGACATGTCAGTTGGAAAGAAGAAACCGCTTGAATTATCATCAAACGTTCTCAAGCTCACGAAGCACTTTGGCCCTCTCTTAGGAACAGCACTACTAAGAAGATGGAGAATGATTTTTGTAATAAAAAACACTTGTGTAAAGATAAACGGATGTCAGTCATTCATGTTTCAACCAGCATTTTTCTCTTAGTGGCTTGTTGCTTTTCATAATCGGAACGAACATTTGTTTATATTGCATAATTACATTGCTACTCATTGTTTTGCCGGTTGGGTCATAATGCAAGGTCAGATACAGTCGTGTGCACTCATTCCTTCATCGAGTGCACTCATTCAATCACTCGTTCATTCATTCGTCCTAAGTAACTGCTTAATTTTGGTCAGGGTTGCAGTGACTCCAGAGCCAAACTAGGCATGAGGCTCTGTACAAAACACTAGTCCATCACCGGGTACCATGCACATACTCATTCACACACTCATTCACAATTTAGGCAGTTTAGCATAACAGCTTGAAATTCTTGTGGCTAAATGGACTATCCTGTTTTTTCAGGATAACCCTAGGGTACGCAAACTTTTTGCTCTTGACTGCACATTGCCAAGTCAGTGTTTACATTTAGGGCTTAAATATTTAGCCCCTTCTTGTTATGTGTATATTGTGTCCATCAAAGATAATCGTAGATAAACGCAGCACGTTTAAAGACTGCTCTTTTAATATTTCATGTGTTTCGGTGCTTAATCAGAATGGTCCAGATGTCTAGGTAAAGTGATCGCTCAGCCATCAATTTGTATCCCCAAACAAATGCATCTTCCTCGTAGCCCAGCCATGCTGTTTGTTTTACTCATTAGCTAGACGCCCTCTCCTCTTCCGCCTTCCTCCGGCTTCAATAATATGCAAATCATATGTTTTGCTCACAGATGGCCACTGTTCTCCAGCCAAGAACAGCTCCCATCACACAGACCTCTAATTGTGCAGTTTACTCTGGCCTGCCCAGGCAGCCTCCTTTGTTTTTAATCATGTAATATTTGAAGGGTGTAGAGGTTGAGCAGTCGGCACTGTAAATCCCATGGCTTTCGGAAAAGACTGTCCCCCCCTTCGAGGCCTTTTATGGATTCCAGCTGCAGTCATGCACTATATGGTGCAACCATGGAGCAACTCTACAGTTGTGCAAACCTTAGAATAAGAGAAAAGAAGGTAATTTGGAAGCAAAGTGCTGGAGTACTTACTGTAAGTGTTAAAAATCTCTGTGCATTTTTGTTGCAGCTGGGTTGGCAAAGATACAAAGGCCAAGTTTAAGTCGATTCAAAGAGAAATTAATCCTGCCTGTAGATGAATGAGGACTTTTCTGCCTAAGAGCTCCGTCAGTGTGAACTGTGATAACAGAAGGCATTAGTTTCTTCATGACGGATTGTTCTACACAGAAGGATATGTGTTGAAGTGGGCGGCAGTGAGCTCGCTGTTCTTATGTGAACCTTCTCTGAGGGCACTCAGGCATGAAACGTGTTACGAATCAGCACAATTACAACCTACCCTGAGCCTTTGATTTAGCAGCTGGCTAAAAACGCCTACACTTAAGAGAGCTAAACCTGTAGGTTGGCCCAGGAACGTGGGGTGGGTATCAATCAAGTGCTTACGACGCTTTCAGAAAAGAGCCGTGGCATTTGGCTCCAGTAGAAGCCTGCCATATTGATGATAGGCAGGATTTCAACATGGATAACATCAAATCTCCCCTTTAAGGCCTTCTGCCATTTAAGTATTATACCCTTTGAGGATGAGTATAGTCTCACTGATGCCTCGTTTCCATTTTTTTTTTTTTCAACACAGGCTATCTAACTAATATCACATTCTTTTCAACTGCTGCTATTCACACAGTTGCACCCTGTAATTATAGGACTACTTAATCCCAAATGGGAACCTGTTTAACAGATACGAAGTATGGAGGTGCCATTAATGGCACTGCAGCGGCTAGGACTTGTGCTTGCAGTTGGACGTGGTGCTGTGATTAAGTTTAACCATTAGCAGGTGTGCTGCAGGGCCAACAGCCCGAAAGACACAAGGTCAGGGGGAGGACGGGGGCCAACGGGCAGGAAAAACAGACGGCGTGCCTACGAGAGACATCAAATGAAAAGAACGGTGCAGTTCAGTAAACATCTAAATGCAGACAATGCTGTGGTGAGTCCGTATACTCCTGGAAAGTGTTTTGTGAGAAACGTAGACGTGAGGTCTTTTTCTCCAAGGCTGTGTTTTTGATTTGGATTTTTGAAGATACGGGCATGCAGCAATCCAGCTCAGGGTGAACGTTTCAGTGTTGATTTTTTTCTTACATATGGTTCTGCCCAGTCCAGTGTTTAAATGACTGGATACTTAAGAGTCAGAAAGAGTTGAAACAGTTGTACATAATGATATTGACAGACCGGCGGTAAAAAAAAAAAAACAACAACAGACACTTATTTATGAAGAAATATTTCTAATGCATTTATTTATGGTGGCGTAGTGGATTGCGCGGTGACCTCACACTCCCAGGGTCAAGGCTTTGATTCCCACCTCAGGAGTTTGCATGTGCTCCCAGGGCTCGATCGGTTTCCTCCGACAGTCTGAAGACACGCAGGTTTGACTAACTGGCAATTCCAAATTGCCTGTAGTCTGTGAGTGTGTGCATGCTCGTGTGCCCTGCAATGGATCGGCACCCCATGCAGGGTGTACCCTATCTAGTGCCCCTTGGATAGGCTCCAGGCCTCCTGTTACCCTGTACAGAGAGTGAGTGAGAGTGAGTATTTATTTATGTGCACAAAAACTTCCCATGAAACCAACACTACGAACCACAGGATGATTAATGTTTACTCAGACACTGTGTGTTTGTCGTCATGTGTGTATTTGTTGCAGGCACTGCAAAAAATATTTAAGCCAGTGAAAATATCATTTATCTATACTTTCTTAAAATAAGATTACAAGAAACTGAAAATAATATTATTATTAAACTTATTTCTAGTCAAAAAGTTCTATTGATTGAGTGAATTTTGCTAGTTTTAGGAAGTTATTTCTCAAATAAAGAAATTCTTGCTTGCAATTTGAATAAAATTTTACCAGAAATAAGTTAATAATCTTATATTTGGTTTGTTGCATTCTTATTTTAAGAAATCATAGATAAATTTGGCTAGATTCAAGAATTTTTCACTTGCTAAGATGGCCTTTTGGTTTTTGCTTGCAGTGGGTTTATTTAGTGAGATTGCAGGTGAAGCAGTAAGTTGTACCACTGCTGGGATTCTCTCAATGCTTATGTAACACACTCACACACACACACACACACACACACAGAAGGAGAGGGCCCTGGCTGAATATTGTGATAACCTCACACAGCTACCTCTCTCCTTCTTTCCTTTTCTGTCTCTTGAAAACAGATCAGTTCTTTCCTCTCTGGCGCTGCAGGAGTGAGACGGGGTCTTTACCTTTCAGAGCGCCAAAGCAAACTCGAGTCTGTCTCAGCGTCTGGCGGGGGCTCGCTCGACTCGTTCATTCTTCAACGGGATTTTATTTAATAACGGGGTTGTGCGATGGAACGTCAATACCGAGTCGAAGACGTTTCGCCGTTTCCTAAAACATAAATTGTTCCGACACATGCACACACTGAGGTTGCTTATTGACTTGACCCCCTGCTGAGGGCTAGCTTTCAGGGGGTTTTTGCAGGCAGGGCATAATGACTCCTTAGTGGGGAAAAAAAAAGGCTTCAGTCAAGTTATTAATTAACACAACCGTTCAAAGCTTGAGGCACAACACTGGTTAGTTATTACTGTGCTTCTGTATCAACCGAAACTGTATTTAATATCGCAGGTTTCATTCTTCACCTGGTCTGAGATCTGTGTTGACAGTCACTCCTCACAACTTCTCTGGCCACTCGCCAGCTTTGCCCACTGACCCCTAGAGGAGAAGTGCAGGATTTACACCAACTACTAGCGCTCTGCATCTGCTCTATACAGTGTATCTGTAGTTCTGAGTGATTTATTTATCAGCATGTGAACAGGTTGCAAAAAAAACCCATTCCTCGCTGAACTATAAATCAGCGTATCAACTCTGACAGGCCGTCCTACCTGCCGTCCTCGATCCACATGCATAGAGACATAAAAAAAAGAAACAAAGAAAGGAAAATAAGCACATTTTGTATTAAGAGGAGACATGGATGGGTCATAAATCATGCTAAGCCTGAGTGCATCAAAGTCCAAGTGGTCTTTATGGAGGCTGAGTCATGAAAAAGAAGAAGAAGAATCTGGAAGAAAAGGATGTGATTGAAAGTGATGTGAAGGTTCTGTTACCTCAAAAAGGCGATGGAGAGAGTCAATGTTCTTTGCCAGGTCTGGCGTATGTTCTGAACTCCTTTTTCTTTTTCTCTTTTTATATTTTATCATCCTGGCAGGAGTTGTTGTGTGTGTGTTTTTGATACATGTCTCATCCTTTTGTCTGTTGTTGCCTTTTTGGGGAACAATGAGATCTCGTCATTATCATTTCAAAAACATATTGCCAAACATTATTGCACTTACTCATATTACCATGCATCAAAGGACGGATAAGCTGTTTATTTGTAGGTTATTCCTTCTCCATGTACAACACTTCCTGACACAGAAACAACTGCTCGGTATTTGACACTGTACAGATCTGACTCTCAGTCAACCTAGAGCATGGGCGGCTGTGATAATGCCGTAACACTCCAGCTGAAAGTGTTAGATGTGGGCCAGATGCTTCGTTCAGGAATTCGGTGTTTGTTGCAGTCCGGCTATAAAACAGAACTGCATGATTGTAACCCTGTCTCTCCTCACGTTTGACACTTTTATGAGGTCGAATTCTGCCTTTAAGACTGAAATAATAGCGAGCAGATTGAGCACTGATGGGGTATGAGCTTGGAGATATGTCTTTTGGACAAAGCAGGGCTGCAGCTTAATCTTTTTTTTAAAAAATTTGCTATTTTGCAAAATTACAAAATTGCATTGCATCATGTTATTCCATCACTTTACTACTGTTACATCAGTTAATTCCATCTATCCATTTAGGGACCTCTGAGATCCAGCTGGAGACAATGGAGGCCAGTGGTGACCACTGTATTTATTTTCTTTTTTACGACCGTGGTAGGACTTCCGGTCAACATTGACACATGCATTCACACACTAAGGACAATTTGAGAAGGCAAATTTAGCTTAATCTGCATTTCTTTGGACTGTGGGAGGAAATCAGAGTAGCCAAAGGAAACCCATCAAGCTTGGGAAGAGCGTGCAAACTCCATGCACACAGACCCTGAGGCGGGAAACGAACCCAGACCCTGGAGGTGCAAGACAACAGTGCTAACCACTTCACCACCAAGTCAATTAAATGTTTTTATTTGTTGTATTTTCCCCAAAAACATAAGAACGGAACCATTTTATCATAAAAAATTGTTTAAAACAAACTGACGAATAATCATGATCAGTATACTTCAGGCAAAATTCCCCATGAATTACTGACCAAGCATACATTACCTGTAATAAAATTGCACCTTTTTTGTAATTAGATAATTGGACAGGTTCATGTTGCGATTTTGTTAATTATGCTATTATGCACTTTTTACCGATTATACTGATTATAATTCCAGTTTTTCAGTTTTTCTTTTATTTTGTATTATAGTGACATTAAATTCCATTTTCTTTCATTTTTCAATTTTTTTTCTATTGTAAAACCTAATAAAACACATCTTCTGTATATTCTCAACGTCTTCTTTAAAACCAGGAAAAATCCTGTGTCGCTTATGGTTATCCAGCTTCATATGTACAGTGTTAAATAGCTGTGCCTTATACAGGACATTATTAATTTTTTGTTTGTTTGTTTCGTTTTGTTTTGTTTTTGTGAAGACTACTGTAACAGTTATTCCCCATGGAAAAGCAAGTCATTTGTCATCATGTTGAGTAAACAATCCAAATAATAAAAGCCACACCAATTTATATTGTATGTTTTGCAGGTCATGCACAATTTTTTCTTCACTGAAGTGAATCAAAACCTCATTCTTGATTTTCACTGATGGAAACTTTGTTGGTTATTTTACAGTATGAAATTTAGTCATCAGTCCGCATGCCATACTGGTATTTGACTTGACATAACATGATTTGTTGCTGTTTCCCTTTATCACTAGATCCAGACAGCTGAAATACTTACATATTCACAAAATACTTTGTGTAAGCAAAACACCTCAGGCCGAACTGTTATAGAAAAATAATCAAAGACCGGATGATGCAGTGAAGCATGATGTGTAGCAGGGTCAGCTATTACTCTAAAGTAGATTCTCTTTCAATAACAGTCCAGCATTACATTACAGATGATGGAATACTGTTGGTATTGGGTTGTTCTTGAAAGTTATTTATTTTGTTAAAAATGATGCTGGGATAACGTTTAATGGATGATCCAAAAAAAAAAAAAAAAAAAAACAATGCTGCAAATACGCCTCCATTCATTCGATCACAAGTCCCTGTTTGATATGAACGCCCCTCCTATAAACAATAGCATTAAGGGACTTAGCATTAAGTAGTACTAAGTAGTTCATTACATAAAGTAAATGGTGAATACGAGAAACAGGGGACTGCAGATGAGGTAAATTTTATAGCTTATTGTGTAAAATTATAGTGCAGTTGTAGAGGAATAGAAAAGTTCCATCTCTGTATATTTGTGGAAGGTGACATCCCGGGTGACGGGTGGTGTGGTTGATCTTGCTCCTAGCTAATAATTTTCTGGGTATCTTTATGAGGCTCTGGATTTTAATGGCCTAATTTACAAAGCCAAACCAGAAAGTGATGGAAAATGAGATGACACTTTCATGTGCATGAAGAGATGAGTGATTTCACATGTCATATATGTTGTTTCTCTTGGCTCCAAAAGTGCATACGTTGCTGTGCTTTGACGATGATGGAGCTTAAATTTAGGATCTAACTATGGGTTATCCCAGTGGATTTAAAAGATTGACAAATTACAGTGTTGATTTTGACAATTAATTAAGAACAGTGCCAGTACTCAACCAACTACATGCATCAAAAAAATAGATTTTACCTCTCGTCCATTCCTTCACTGCATAATTAAATAGTTTGTGTGAGTAATAAATTTCACAGAAAACTAAAGACAGTATGCACCACTAAAAATTAATAATTAAAAATGTATTATTTAATGGGTCATATTATATTGTAAAATATAAAACATTCTGTATACAACACCAGCCTGAAAATTCCCCCTCAATTTATATTTAGTGAGGTCTTATACAGAATAACAGCAATTGGTGGAGATGTGTACTGTAACATCTATCGAGCATCTCGTAGAAATATCTTTGACTCTCTTTCGTGTTGAAGTTCCTTTATGAATTTATTGAATGTTTCTTTGTTTGTTTAATGAACAGTAAGCAGTTTCTACAATTGTTAAAGTGTTTTTGAATTAGAATTTTTAGAATTTTTGACAAATTGCAAAAAATGCTGACAATGATAGAAAAGTACAAGAACACTCAGTGCTCTACAGCTTGCTGTGTATGAGGCTTAGCAGGCAAAGAGTTCAAGATTGTTGATCTAGCCTCCAAACTCCCCAAATCTCAATCTGACGGAGTATCCATGGGATGTGCTGGACAAACAAGTCTGATCCATGGAGGCCTCACTTTGCAAGTTACAACACTTAAATTATCGGCTGCTAATATCCTGGTGCCAGACACCACAGCACACCTTCAGAAGTCTTGTGAAGTCCTTGCCTTGAGGGAGCTGTTTTGGTGGCACAAGGTGAAACTAAAACTTAGGTGGTTTTAATGTACAGTAAATGGTTTTATCATGGCTGATCGTTGTCTGAGCCAAGCGATATAAAAAATGGAATGATTACCAGCATGTGTCTTGAAGATTTCCGTGTGAAATGACACCTCCCGGAAGCCACACCCCTTCCTTCATTTCTTTTGGTACAATTGTGCATCTCAACTCGATTTTCCTCACTTTCTATCAAGGTAAATGGAGATGATTCAGAGTTTATTAATGTCAATTAAATCTATCAAATAATGTTTGTCTTACAGTATCTGACAGTTCCATACATAAAATAAGAAAGTGTAAAGCAGAGTGAAGCTGTTTTACAGTGCCATTGTAAAGCCTAGTCATTTTTCGCCCTGACACGATAATGAATGATTTCATAATCAAGAAAAATAGGATAAATATTATGAAAGTGGGTGTGAGTTCCATAGCTTTGACGATTAAAACTGTGTGTTATATCAATGGCACTAGAACAAGTCTGGATGGTGTTTTAGCTCTTGTTTATTTAGCATACGCATTGCATGGGAAAATGTTCGGCTTCTTTGTAATGGAAATAGTTGTAGGGGTCTGTTGATTGAAAGGTGTTTTGTGCTTGAAACCTGCTGTAGAATATATCGCAGGAATGTATGCATTTGAAAATATCAAACGCTCCCTCAGTGTCATAATATCCTCAAAACAAGAGGCATATTATATTAAAGTTATTAATAACAGAAAAACATGCCCTGCGATGGATTGGCACCCTGTCCAGGGTGTAACCTGCCTAGTGCCCGAAAGTCTCCTGGGATAGGCTCCAGGCTCCCCGCGACCCTGATCAAGGAAAAAGCGGTACAGA
>JAQMYL010000033.1:12708813-12735102 GCA_030014365.1 Clarias pachynema | reverse complement strand
GAACAGCTTGTTATGTTTATTGCTTGTTTTTGATAGTGGGGGTCGCGAGATCTTGTCGATCTTCAATTAGGGGTCGAGAACCACTGAACTAGAGAATCAACAAAAATCAATGAGAGATGTCAGCTGGTGCTCAGTTAGCCCTTTGAGCTAGTTTGTGTCTGTGTACTGTGCATATTTTATGTATAAGTTTTAATGATTTGTATGACTGCTTTGCTTCTCCCGGCTTACTGAAATGTCAAAGAAAAATAAAGATGTTATTTGGGCTGAAGAATATGTAGCAGGGCTGAAATGCAGTGAAAATGGTTTTTTGTTTGTTTGTATTTTTTGCAATTCATCTGATCTCTCTTTATAACATTCTGGAGTATATGCCAATTGCCATCATAAAAACTGCGGCAGACAGACTAAAAATTTAATATTTTTGTCATTCTCAAGGTCCCAAATACATGCCATTCCTTGTTTCCAAGAACAATTTCAGGAAAATGGATCCTTAAATCCATGTATTTCTATGCCGAGAAATTTGATAAATGTGATTCACACATTTATCAAAGGCAAATACTGTAAATAAGGCGCTTGGGTAACTGCACTGTCTGACCGCTAGGCACACCCTTCCTTGTTCCTGAGAACACTCGCAGGAAAAAGATCCTATTCGTGCACACTAAGCTCACATCTCCTAATCAAGAAGAAGGTCAAAACATTTCTCTCTGCAATTCCTCCCAAAACATGCTTATTAAAGGTGCATAATAATATATAAAATGATAGAATGATGGTACACTCTGCTCCTTGTAAAGAAAAAATTTATTTTGTTTTTGTATCCATAGTTCGATACCAAGGACAGTTTATACACTAAATGTATACTTTAAATGCCTCACCAAATAACATAAATAATTCCATAAATTACACCAAATGCCCCCTTAAATTATTAAATGGAATTAAAAACACTGCATTTGTTATGAAAATGGACAGGAACTAATTTTTTATTTAAGAGACAGCAGAATTTTTTTTACATTATATTAATGACGCTAATTGACCTTATTTAAAACACCATAAGAACAAATTACATCTTAAAATAGTAAGTGTAGCCAGATTTACCCTGTCGTTTCCAAACTGTTTAAAGAAATAATAATAATAAAAAAGGACACTCAATGCAAGCTCAGTTAAATAAATCTGACTGTGTTTTAAAGTACTTTTGCTACTACTAAGAAGATTTGTACAAAATGCAAAGTTCAAAGATCCTTTAAATTAGTCAAATCAAAGTGTATGAATTACTGTAGAGCATGAAAAGTTCAAGTCAAACTGGGACATTTCTTGTGAATGAAAGTGTAAAACTGACTGAACAGCCTTCATGCACTCTAAGGTACTGAGTGTATTAGTGTAGCAGGGCATTTTATAGAGAAATTAAGAAAGTTTTTACTCTCAGGACTGTGTTCTGTTATTCTGCACAATCAAAAATCCCAGTTTGACTTCAATTCCCATTGTACATTAAAAAAAAAAAAAAAGTCCCATGTGTACAGTAAGGTGATAATGAATCAACATACCTTTTAAAGCAACAAATGTAAAAGATGTGTGCAAACAGTAAACTGTTAAGTCTGTATTCTATTAACAGTTTTCCCTTTGCCCTTATTATTTTGTTCTGATTACTTTTTCTAAATACTTATTAGTACTGTAATTTTAAGCTTAAATACAAAATGTAAATGTAAAACTTTATTGTAAATAACCTCTTGTATCCCACCTGCAGTACCATTTAAGACCACCAGGGGCTGCTTCCCACTCTTTTGGGAACTGCTTTAATTATGAATTGTTTTGTGCAAAAATAATTGTAAATAATAATTATGAATAAAAACGAATAATGGTGAGATATTTATTGTCTTTTTCTAACAAAAATGCGTGTGGTGTGAGTCTCCGTGTATATCACGAGATGCACCTGTAGCTCAGGTGTAAGCCTCGCCCAGGTGTAAGCCTCGCCCAGCATTAAAACCCTGGAGCTACGTATCCTCTTACACACCATGCTACCAGCTCTAAACAAAACAGATCAGCTGTACTGGATATGCGGAACAAGATCGACAGGGAAACAATGGACAGAAAAGAGACCGTAATACCTATTACGCAAGGTATATAAAATAAATATTTAAACGAAAATGATTAATCTTAGGATACTTATGTGATATCAGTTGAGGTGTGATTTTCCCTTGTAGTTTATTTTAATAACAGACCTTTTGTTCAGTGTGATTTCTGTGAACCTTTCATGTCCGTGCTTATATATATATATATACAGTGATGTTCAAAATAATAGCAGTGTGTTGAAAAAAGTGAGTAAGGCTCCATATCCATATAATAACTTTTAATTTAAATCACATAAAAATGTGTCCATTCTTCAATTCATCAATATAACGATGGTTATACAACTAAATATTAGTTCAAAGATGCACAAGAAAGATTTTTAATGGTAAATTCATCACTTTATAAAGATGAGTGATGACACTGCTATTTTTTTTGAACAGGCTAGTATTTGTTTTTCTTCACTTACATTAAACTAATAATACTGTACATTTAGCACATTTTTCTTCATGTTGTGATTCAGAATAGAATGTTCAGGGGGTCCAATGCATTTATGTGATTTAAATTAAAAGTTATTATATAGATATGGAGCTTTACTCACTTTTTTCAACACGCCACTATTATTTTGAACGCCACTATATATATATATATATATATATATATATATACACCACATACCCATGCACTCAATTTTGGCTATTTTTCTCAATTTCTCAATTAAAAGACAGGTTTATTATACTCTGGTTTCATCCCACAGCCCAAAGACATGCCATGTAGCCTACTTGTTGACTGTGTATGTGTGCTTGTGTCCTGTCCAGAACAAGCTCCATGACTCCCACAAATCTGGAGATGGATGGATTGTGTACACAGTTTTACCAGATTCAAATACCAAAAATTACCAAAAATAAATAAATAAACCAGCCTCTACTGTATATGTAATTGACATTTGTAAGTTGCTCTGGATAAGAGCATCTGCCAAATGCAAAAATATAAAAGGAAATGTGGTTTGATAAAGTTCCCTAAACTTTGCTTAACGTGGATTTTATAATCCAGCCATCGCCCTCTAGGGTAAAATCTCTTGCATCTGCAATACGGATGAGCCACTGTTGGTACTAGTGGATACCATCAAGCTAGAAAGATTTTCTCAGTACACCAGAGGCATAATCAGACTGTCTGCTTTTTAGCAGGTACTGAATATTAACATCACTGGATATTCTATTGTAATATCTTGTAAGGAATATTTTTGCACACAATATGAAAAGTGTAGCCAGTGTGTTTATAATGGACAGAACCATTTCTACTACATAGATTGGAAAAATGGATAGGGGGATTGTGGTGTGGATAATGTCCATACATCAGGACTGTGTGAACCATGGCGATCTTGGTTTAACAAATTGAAATGTGAAATATAGATAAATTCAGGGTTAAAGTTGTGAGTCAGCAGAGCAAAAAGCTTTAGACACTTGACAATTGTCACTTGACAATGTGCAGCTAAGCATGTACGCAACACAGAAACCAGAAAGCATGAAGAAGCAGGAGTGCACTAGCCCTATGTGAGCAGAAATCTAAAAAAGCAAATAATCAGTAAGAAATTTTCCTCTGCTTGGATTTTGGGTAAACTGTGCTGCTTTAATAGAGGGGATTACAAAAAAATGCATTATTGTATTATCAAATATTAATTCACTGCCAAATATAGACACTTATTAAACCTCAAATGTGAGATTACACTGGGGCACGTCCCCCTGGAAGAAGGTGTATAGCAACGCCCATGGCTAAAGTTAAACGTTTGACTAAATTATTTGCATTGCAAATAATAGGGGAATTTTAGCTATTGTGAGTGAGTTCGATTATTTTGCTCCACTTACATATGTGAGCTGACTCATAGGCTCCTACTTTCTCTGTGTATATCACGTGATGCACTTGTAGCTCACATGTAAGTCTCTCCTAAATTCTATTGCCTTGTTTCCAATCATTGTATAAGTCGTACATTAATCATCTTGAAAGCTTTGCTGAAAGCAGTATGCAATAAGGAGCCTGCATCATGTCTGTGTCTGTGTGTGGTCTCTGTGTATATCACGTGATGCACTTGTAGCTCACATGATGCACTTATAGCTCACATGTAAGCCTCGCCCTTTTTGTAAAGGCATTAAAACCCTGGAGCTACGTATCCTCTTACGCACCATGCTACCAGCTCTAAACAAAACAGATCAGCTGTACTGGATATGCTGAACAAGAACAAGATCGACAGGGAAACAATGGACAGAACAGAGACCGTAATACCTATTACGCAAGGTATATAAAATAAATATTTAAACGAAAATGATTAATCTTAGGATACTTATGTGATATCAGTTGAGGTGTGATTTTCCCTTGTAGTTTATTTTAATAACAGACCTTTTGTTCAGTGTGATTTCTGTGAACCTTTCATGTCCGTGCTTATATATATATATATACAGTGATGTTCAAAATAATAGCAGTGTGTTGAAAAAAGTGAGTAAGGCTCCATATCCATATAATAACTTTTAATTTAAATCACATAAAAATGTGTCCATTCTTCAATTCATCAATATAACGATGGTTATACAACTAAATATTAGTTCAAAGATGCACAAGAAAGATTTTTAATGGTAAATTCATCACTTTATAAAGATGAGTGATGACACTGCTATTTTTTTTGAACAGGCTAGTATTTGTTTTTCTTCACTTACATTAAACTAATAATACTGTACATTTAGCACATTTTTCTTCATGTTGTGATTCAGAATAGAATGTTCAGGGGGTCCAATGCATTTATGTGATTTAAATTAAAAGTTATTATATAGATATGGAGCTTTACTCACTTTTTTCAACACGCCACTATTATTTTGAACGCCACTATATATATATATATATATATATATATATATACACCACATACCCATGCACTCAATTTTGGCTATTTTTCTCAATTTCTCAATTAAAAGACAGGTTTATTATACTCTGGTTTCATCCCACAGCCCAAAGACATGCCATGTAGCCTACTTGTTGACTGTGTATGTGTGCTTGTGTCCTGTCCAGAACAAGCTCCATGACTCCCACAAATCTGGAGATGGATGGATTGTGTACACAGTTTTACCAGATTCAAATACCAAAAATTACCAAAAATAAATAAATAAACCAGCCTCTACTGTATATGTAATTGACATTTGTAAGTTGCTCTGGATAAGAGCATCTGCCAAATGCAAAAATATAAAAGGAAATGTGGTTTGATAAAGTTCCCTAAACTTTGCTTAACGTGGATTTTATAATCCAGCCATCGCCCTCTAGGGTAAAATCTCTTGCATCTGCAATACGGATGAGCCACTGTTGGTACTAGTGGATACCATCAAGCTAGAAAGATTTTCTCAGTACACCAGAGGCATAATCAGACTGTCTGCTTTTTAGCAGGTACTGAATATTAACATCACTGGATATTCTATTGTAATATCTTGTAAGGAATATTTTTGCACACAATATGAAAAGTGTAGCCAGTGTGTTTATAATGGACAGAACCATTTCTACTACATAGATTGGAAAAATGGATAGGGGGATTGTGGTGTGGATAATGTCCATACATCAGGACTGTGTGAACCATGGCGATCTTGGTTTAACAAATTGAAATGTGAAATATAGATAAATTCAGGGTTAAAGTTGTGAGTCAGCAGAGCAAAAAGCTTTAGACACTTGACAATTGTCACTTGACAATGTGCAGCTAAGCATGTACGCAACACAGAAACCAGAAAGCATGAAGAAGCAGGAGTGCACTAGCCCTATGTGAGCAGAAATCTAAAAAAGCAAATAATCAGTAAGAAATTTTCCTCTGCTTGGATTTTGGGTAAACTGTGCTGCTTTAATAGAGGGGATTACAAAAAAATGCATTATTGTATTATCAAATATTAATTCACTGCCAAATATAGACACTTATTAAACCTCAAATGTGAGATTACACTGGGGCACGTCCCCCTGGAAGAAGGTGTATAGCAACGCCCATGGCTAAAGTTAAACGTTTGACTAAATTATTTGCATTGCAAATAATAGGGGAATTTTAGCTATTGTGAGTGAGTTCGATTATTTTGCTCCACTTACATATGTGAGCTGACTCATAGGCTCCTACTTTCTCTGTGTATATCACGTGATGCACTTGTAGCTCACATGTAAGTCTCTCCTAAATTCTATTGCCTTGTTTCCAATCATTGTATAAGTCGTACATTAATCATCTTGAAAGCTTTGCTGAAAGCAGTATGCAATAAGGAGCCTGCATCATGTCTGTGTCTGTGTGTGGTCTCTGTGTATATCACGTGATGCACTTGTAGCTCACATGATGCACTTATAGCTCACATGTAAGCCTCGCCCTTTTTGTAAAGGCATTAAAACCCTGGAGCTACGTATCCTCTTACGCACCATGCTACCAGCTCTAAACAAAACAGATCAGCTGTACTGGATATGCTGAACAAGATCGACAGGGAAACAATGGACAGAAAAGAGAGTGTAATATATATATATATATAGAGAGAGAGAGAGAGAGAGAGAGTCAGCCAAAAAGTATACACACTTCAGGAAAAAAGATTTTGTTTAAATATTTTTTATACTTGTAAAAATGTTGTACATTATATATTAATATACAGTATATGATAATTATATGATGTATATTATGTTAATATAATATTAATAATATAATCATATTGTTTTTCTTTTCCTGTAGTGTATATACATCATTCTCTCTCTCTATACAATTGTTATAAAATATGATATGAGGACCATGACATGCCAGGAAAAGTAGACTTGATCATTTACAAACCACAGTTTTGCATCATCAATACTTCTACCGTATCTAGATCCAGATCTTACCCTTTGTTTTATTATACATGGTGGAAAAAAGTTAGTTGTTAGGATTGGTTTTAATTGATCTTCTGTTAATAGTTTTGAAACCATCTTGGGCCTGAAATTTACAAGGGTGAGTCAAAAATTATGCACACTCCTGTTATATTAATACTTCTGTTGGCCAGCACTTTCCTTTCCCAGCTACAATATCCTCAGCCACTGCTGCGCAGGTACTGTACAGTATGAACGTATTAATTCAGTTAATTTTGTAACTGTTTTTGAAGCAAAAATCATTGCACAACTTGTGATTTGCACAAAAGAAGAGCAGCGTGCAGTAATTAATTTGCAAATCAGCCATGGCTCTGCCTATGAAATAGTCCATGACAGACTCAGGTTTCAAAAAGTGTGAGAGAAAGTTTGTGTATCAAAACAACTTCTGGATATCTGCAAACAAAATTTGGATTGATACTCTAATGAAGGTGAAAGTTTCTTAAAGAGAATCATTACTGTTAAAAAGCTTGAAAGTCAAGCATCAGCTGGAAAATTGATGAAAGCATCCCTATGAGGATGAAGATTCACTTCTGATGAAGAAGTGAAGACAGCTATATATTCGTGGCTTGCAGATGGACAAAGATGGACAAAGTGTATTGAAAAGCAAGGAGATTATCTGTCACTTTACAGCCAGAGTGTGGATAATTTTTGAATCACCCTCGTATAAAATTTCAAATAAGGAAAATGCTTATAAATCCAGACTTTGGGGTCACCCAGTATATACATATATTATTTAATTTAGGCATATCCGAACTTTCACAATAATAAGTCTGCGAAATTGTCTCTTGCCTAAAACAATTAGCATTACCATAAAGAATTGCTGCATCAATTTTATTAAAATAGGAAGTGTTAACAATGTAGGCCTGTACACCATTGCTTTAATCAGTTATTGTTTTGCATAACTGTTTTGTATAATATGATTTGATCTGTTGCACTTTTGTACTGTATTAAGAGCTTCCACGCCCAATGAAACAATTTTCAGACATTTTTTCATATGTTCAGAGTCTTTGGGTAATAATTATATCGAATATTTCAGAATGTTAGTGTGCTTAGTCAGAGTCTGAGTTTGCTGTCAGTGTCTCTGTGCTTTAAAAAACTTGTATACTTTATATACTTGATATTTTTTAAATTGAACCATCTTAGTTTCTTAGAAATATGTTGCACAGAAGTAAAAAAAAAAAAAGTAATTGCAAAAACAAACAAGTGCATGGGATCAATTATTACATAATAATAATTCTTTAGGATGTGGAATTACATCGACTGTGTACATACTGTAACGCATGCCGTTTGTGACAGTAAAAATCATAAACCATTCATATTGGTCACCATGTTAAACAGTGGTCACTTGGAAGGAATATTGTTTTATGATGTATCATAGAAACGGCGGATAACACAGGCTGTGACACTATACCTACAGTAACAAGATATCCATGAATGCATGCGAAACCTTTTAAAGATTTAGTTACTGAATCATAGCAACAGTCTAACCATAGTTTTAAGAGTGTATACCAGGCCCTAATTTATTAATTGTGGTTCCTGGTAGTCTGAAGGAAAAAAAAAAAAAAAAAAGGTCACAAATTTTAAAGCCTCTTTTTCTCCTCATTAGATGACAGCCCTCGTTCATTGGGTTTCTGTGGCTGGATTTTAGTCATCATCTCAGTCATTTTCACCATAATACTGTTTCCTGTCTCCATTTTCATGTGTATTAAGGTATGTATAAGATCTAAATATAAAGTTGCAGACTACAGAAGGATTGTAATTCCTCATGACTGTAATTTCTTAAATGTTAGAATTTAAGGGATTACATCACTATACCTAAAAGCACGCCTCTGCTCTCTGTGTGGGTAGATATCAATTGAATTACCTTGCAAAGGTTGGGCTGGCTTCACATTTGAACAGTATCACCATGATGGTTGAAAAGAACTACAATGATGGTTGAAAAGAAAATTAAAACAACATATGCCATGTATTATATGTGTGTGCTTAAAACATTTCATTTGACTAATTAGTTCTAGCCCATCTGTGTGAAGAGTTGTGCTAATTAACTAAAAATCTAGTGGGTAACTACCTATGTGACAATGGGGTTCAGTTTCTGGAGCCATGGCGTCAGTCATCTCCAAACCTAAAGCCAATACAAAACTGTTGGACGATAGTGAAGACGGCAGTAGCGGTCATGAAACTGTCTTCTGTACATGATCTTCAGGAAGCAATCATGCAGGCATGGATCGAGTGAGTGACACCAGAGTAGAGTGAGTCCCCAACATATGAATGAGTTATGTTCCGAGAGCTTGTTCGTAAGTCCATTGTGTTCATAAGTCTAACAAACATTGTCTAGGTACTAGGATACTAACACAATTGGCTATACACAGTATAAAACTAACATGACAATGTACGTAACAATGTACGCTAGACATGTGATCTAACTCATGCGATTTAACATGCGCAAATGCTTGGTCGTATTTTGAAAGTTTGTAACTCAAATGTTTGTATGTAAGGGGACTTGCTGTACTGCGAATGTCTTTTTATACCCAGCTGGATCCACCAAGTTTTGTAGAATACATAAAAAATGCTGTATGGAAGAATTTATACTAAATATTGATTGTTGTGTAGCAGTTTTCCAGTGAAAATATCAAATTCTACTTATTATCTTGGTCTTCAATGAATTTTATATTACTTTTGACCATCACTGTAGATATGACTGGGGGCAAAATAAGAGATAAAACAGTGGCAATTATGAAATTGTGAAAAATGGATACAAGTAATATAATTTTCTAAATGTTATTTCCACCTCCTAACTCAGCTCGTCCAGGAGTATGAGAGAGCTGTGATCTTTCGTTTGGGTCGTATCATTGACAGGAAACCAAAAGGACCAGGTATTACACCACCTTTAGCTGAAATGACACTCATCATTTAACTCATCTTTTAGACATAATTGAATTTCTAATTTCTAAGTAATCTATTACTATATAATATTTCATACATTGAAAATTAGAACATGACATAACCAGTAAAAATGCCCCCGTCACCCCGCCCCCCCGGTCACCCCCCACCCCACTTTTCTGCAGGAATGTTTTTCATACTTCCATGTATTGATACTTTAAAGAAGGTGGACTTGAGATCCAAGACATTTCAGATTCCACCTCAAGAGGTACAAAAAAAATCAGGTCTAAGATTTGGAGGCCAGATTGTCATGTACTATATCTTGCTAAACAATATGCATCTTTCCCTTACACAGATTCTGACAAAGGACTCCGTAACAGTGTGTGTAGACGGTGTGGTTTACTTCAGAGTCAACGATCCCATCTGGTCTGTAGCTAACGTGAGAAATGCTGATGTGTCAACACAACTGTTAGCCCAGACCACACTGAGGAACGTCCTGGGCACTAAAAGCCTGTCAGAAGTGCTATCAGATAGAGAGGGCATCTCCCATAACATGCAGGTTTGGTATACATGGTGCTTCATTGACCAATGCCTTATGATTTCATAGCAGTATAACCTGAATCACCAGCTTCAAAAATAATCAAGAATAATGCAGTCCATAATAATGCACAGATACAGGTGAAGGACTTTAGTTAATGTTTGCATCAAACTTCAGACTATGTGATCTTAGTAACTTTGACCATGGTCTGCTTCCACTGTAGCCCATTTATCATCTGTCAGAAAGTTTGCTTTAATGTGCATTGTGAGATGTTGTACCACAGTTGTAAAGAGTGGTTATTTGATTTATTGTAGTCTTCAGCTCAAGCATTCGCCTTGTTTTTCCCACCACGCAGAACAAATGCTAGACTGTTTCGTATGTATGTATGTAAATGTGCAGACATGCAAAAAGACATTTAAAATGGATCACCTGACTCTGAATGAGAGCACAAGGCTTGAGCAGGCACATGACAGTATGGCAAACAAATGCCATGGTTCTGCAGGATATACAAGTATTAGAGTTTTTGTTTGGATTATTACAGCCTACATACAGTACGCTACATGTCTTGTGGTATCTGTCTTACTGGCAGTCTGCCTTAGATGAAGCCACACATCCTTGGGGTATCAAAGTGGAGCGAGTGGAGATTAAAGACGTTAAACTTCCTGTTCAGCTTCAAAGAGCCATGGCAGCTGAGGCTGAAGCCTCCAGAGAGGCTCGTGCTAAGGTGAGTTCCCGAGTGCACACAGGTTCGGAACAACTGAATGACTCATAAAACTAATATTATCATCTAAAAAAAAGTTCCTGTTTTTATTTTGCAACACTTGCACAATATTCAGTTATTTCCACCTCTGGATAACTCATATGCAAAAATAAGGTTAGCAAAGTAGACAAAAAAACAACAACATAATATTACTTATTATCATGATTTTACTGTCTATTTTTATACTCACTCACTCACTCATAATCTATATCACTTTATCCTGTATACAGGGCCTGGAGGCTATCCCAGGATACTTAGGGTATGAGGCAGGGTACACCCTGGATGGGGTGCTAATCCATCGCAAGGCACACACACATGCATTCACATACTAGGGGCATTTTGGGAACGCCAATTAGCCTAATCTGTTGGAAGAATTGGGGGAAGAATTTACATTTACCCAACTGGTAGACTGGTTTATCTAAAGCAATTTATTTAAATACAGTTGCATATGAGGGTTAAGTATCTTGGTCACTTCCCTGAAAGCATGAGGTTTGAGCTCACAACCTTCTGTAATCAGTACTGCTGATGTTTCTATTCCCTCCTCCCTTGACGGCTACACATAAATAGTTTATAAGGTTTAGTCTTGGCAGTAAAACAATAGTTGTGTTAAAGCTCCTGGTACATGATATGAGTGTGTAATCTTTGCATTTGCCTTTAATAAGTAAACATTATTTACATTTTAATTATTCTGAATAAATGTGCAATTGTAAACTTAGTGGGCTGTGTTCTGGATGCATGATGAAATTATTATATTTCACTCCACCTTTGTTTTGTGATGTTTCTAAAGGTGATTGCAGCAGAGGGAGAGATGAATGCATCGCGGGCCTTAAAGGAGGCCTCTCTGGTGATTTCTGAGTCGCCTTCTGCCCTGCAGCTCCGCTACCTCCAAACACTCACCACCATCTCAGCTGAGAAGAACTCCACCATCATATTCCCCCTGCCCATTGACATCTTGCAGCACTTTGTGTCACATAAATAACTTCAACTTATAAATCATTAATACCATTGTTTATATTCAAGCCTATAATTATTTCTGAATATCATTAAAGTCAACTTTTTGTACATAATCTTTTATTTATAGACCATTTAATGGCATTATTACATTGCTAAGTTTTCCTAATTATTAATAGGTTTATCATGTACTTTCATGAAATAATTTAAATATTTTTATGCTGAAGTAAATTTTCTATCATCGCTATCTGAACTACCTATTATTAGAATTATGTATTATTTTGTACACAAAGACAAAATAAATGTATTACAAAATTTATTTATGTCACATAAATGAGAAAGTTTGATTTTTAGCACCAAAAGTTCAAATTGCTCAGCTTCTGAGATCATGGAAAAATCTGAGGTCATAAAAGTATAAAAGCATAAAGTTGGTGTATTCAACATTCATGTTTACAAAGTCAGATCACAGCTTGACAACGTAGGCAGAATCTTCTACTACTACTATTCCTCAAATGACACCATTGAATTAGTCAATGAATTAGGCAAAGAAAATTATGAAATATAGTTTTAGATTTTTGTAACAATGCAAATTTGTGTATTATATATATATATATATATATATATATATATATATATATATATGCCCTGCGATGGATTGGCACCCTGTCCAGGGTGTACCCTGCCTAGTGCCCGAAAGTCTCCTGGGATAGGCTCCAGGCTCCCCGCGACCCTGATCAAGGAAAAAGCGGTACAGAAGATGAATGAATGAATAACAGAAAAACAGATAAGCTCAACTGTCATGATGTCATGATGGAGATTTGTTAGAGATTTTTACTTGTAATCCACTCATGTGGATCTAACCCAGTTAAAGAAATACAGTTACTTATTTGTATTTGAAAGAGATTTGACTAAATTTATTAATCTCATGGGATCTGTTGTCAAGTGTAATGTGAAAGGAGCTTTGACCGTTTTTGAAGATATATCTACAAACTTTATGTTGGAAAGACATGCTGCATGCTGGGCAGCCAAAACTGGGTTATTGTGACCAGGAGAAGAAAAAAAAAATTACTAGCAGGCAAGCTCATCATCTTAGATGGACACATAAAGTGTGTGAGATTTCACTTTCATTCATTCATTCACAGTAAGTAATATCACTGGCATCGGATATCTGGGAGTCAGCTGTCTTACAAGGTTGTGCAGAAATTGATGCATGCCTGACACGTCGTCGGATGCAGGCCCGCTGCTCTTCATCACAGCCGGTCTGGTGCTGAGGGTTTGGAGATCTCTCCTGGGCCCGTGTTTATCCAGCTTCAAGACAAATAAACGGAAAGCCGCAGCTCGGCTTTGGAGCTCACAGCATCAACCTCAGCCTCCTCCAACCCCTCCACCCCCCTTCAACCCCACCAGACTCGTTTGCTTTATCTCTTTGTCCCACTGTTTAAAAACTACCACATCTGTTAGCCTGTACAGTTCCACGAGCTTTGACTGTACAGGCTGTTGTCTTGGTGCATCCTTGTGCCCTATACAAGCTTTAAAATGAGATTGCACTTTACTGATGGCTATTAGTTCACAAGTCAGGGTTGGGTTGTGCCGGATGAACCAATTGTCATTATAATAATATACAACAGCTTACTAAGCGATGAGAAAGGCCTTTGTTTCTGTAGTCAGAAAGCCTGAATTAATAGTACCGAGTGTAAATATATCCATGGTTTCATTAATAGTCCATAAATAGGTCATTGGTTTTCGATTACAGTGTGTAAATATCCTGAGTGACTAAGGAGGATATAGATATAATCTCAGAGCCAAGTAATGGATTCAGCAGTAGATCTTAATTCACCCTCTTGTTTGTGTCTATTATTCTTTTTAACTCTTGTTTCTCTTCATGTGTACACTTACCCTTCCGTTTGTTTCTCTTCCTATTTTTTTTTTTCTCCATGTTACATGGGCAGGGATTTAATGTTCAGAAAAACCCTCACAAATTAATTGTGCATTGTATATTTTTAAAAAGCTTTTTTGGCACTTTTTTGACAACCTTAGTATTGAACACAGAAAGTAAGAGCGGTGAAAGCTATTTTGTCAGCTGGTGAATGAGTCAAAAAATAAAACCCACTGTATACAGTCTGTACGCTGTTATCTTTCTGGTCCATGTACACCAAATGCAGTCAGTCTTTTAGCAAGGGATATGCGTAGTTGGCGTATTCACAAGCCTCACGGCAGACGATGTGATTAAGTGTCTTTAAAAACAAAAAAAAGATTTGCAACAAACTGGGAATTTTGAGCAAACCAAAAAGGGAATGGGATGGTGGATTCGGCACTAGATTTGAGAACTGTGCTAAACATGCTTAAAAATGTCTCACAAGTTGTTGCGATTACCCAGAGCTGTGCTTGATATGTCATGCAATAGTACGCAAGTGTTATCTCTCTGATCTGAACAAACCTTTTCTTTTCAGGATTATGGGTGTTGAAATTCTCGCCTTCAGGTGACTCTAACTCTAGAGCAATCACACAAAGGGAGGCATTAAGTGTGCTTTAACTAAATGCAGTGACCAAATATTAGGACATAAGAGCAACACATCTGGATTCAGGATCATTCTGATTTCTGGGGCATAGTTATTATAGTAGGTGCTACAGTGAAGTGTGTGCAGGTAAGAACCAAAAAAAGAATTTCAAAAAGAAAGCAGGGAGCTGCAGTGTTTGTTCAGCTTGCATCTTAGCCAGGGACAGATTATTGTCATTTCAGTGATACCTTTCATTTCTGGAACTATTAAAACCACAATTACCAATTCAGTGTAAATTCACTGTAAATTCAGTGCAATTTTGATATAAAGGTGTTTTTTCGGGTGAAATAAACACACACTCTTGCCAAATGTAATACATATATGTACTTTTTTTAGCTTTATGTTTTTATGGAAACATTTTTAATATTGGAAATTTGAAAATGTAGTTTTAAAAAGATCCAACTCTAATATTCCATGATTAATCAGAACAAACTCCCAATAGGAATAAAAATGCAACAGATAAACAGCTCAGACGAATCAGTCTGACCCAATCTGGCCTAATGGGAATTCATTTTCATTAGGAATGACATGGGTGGTGGGTAAACCGTTGATAACCAGTACAAAAGGTAAAAGGTTTATTGATTCTCTCTTGTTGGAATGAGTATATATCTATATCTATATCTATATCTCTATATATATTTCATGTTTGCTATAGGGGGTTAAATTTTCTGTGATGAAAATTTTGCTTCTGTCATTTCACTCAGTAAAAATGTAACTAATTGCAGATGAGACAGAATACTGATCATAACACAGAAGGGGGGGTTTGTTGTTAAAAAATATATATGAAACCTAACCTTACCTCAAAGTTGGAGAGGAATACTACTTTTTCTGTTATATTTCCCAACGCCAAGAACCACTTTGCGCAGTTATATTCTGTTTAAATGCTAAAATTCACATTTTATCGAATCAGCATCCATGTAATTTCAGTTGGATTGAAGAAATATAGACCATATAAGTGTAGCTACTGGTTTTAGTTGTTAATAATATCTTACAGTGGACAGGGGTCACCCAGCATCACCGACTGTTGGACACTTTCAACTGCTCAGAGACAATTGGGCTGACTTGGCCTTGTAAGAAACTGGCAGAGAAACAATGGCTATCTCTCCAGTAGTGGGGAGTATTTGTTACCCAGTGTGAATAGGCACATGGAGGGGGTGTTTATCATGCACTGGCCTTCAAATGTTTGAGTGGTTAACACTGTCGCCTTGCACCACCAGGGTCTGGGTTCAGTTTCTGGCCAGGGTCGAATTGCATCTCAGTGTGCATAGAGTTTGCATGTACTCCATGTGCTTGGTGGGTTTCCTCCGGGTACTCTGGTTTCCTCCCACAGTCCAAAGACATGCAAATTAGGTTAATTCACATATTGACCATAGTGTGTGAATAAGAGTGTGAGTGCTCTGCAATGGATTGGCACCCTGGTCAGGGTGTACCACACCTTGTGCCCTAAGTCTTCTGGGATAGGCTCCAGGCCCCCCGCGACCCTGAATACAGGATAAAGCGGTATAGACGATGAGTGAGTGAGTGATGAGAATTAAATAATGGAACTAAAAACTCTTTTGAACTTCTTTTCTTAGATTCTGATTCGACTCTAATCGAGTTCTCTTTTTACAAAAGATGGATGAAAAATTGGAGTAAGAATGTCTGAAGCTTTTAGATAAAAGACCCATAGCAATTGCTAGTGTTAACTGTAAACCCTTACATATGGTGTGCTGCTAATTGTGCCTAATTACAGTAAAGTAGCATTGTTCCAACATAATAGTTTAATTATACTTATTCCTTGGTTTGATTTTCACATCTCAAATTATTTAAAATGATGTCACTTAAACAAAACTGCTAAAATATATGGAGTTCAAATCTGGTGGCGGACCTGGAGGTGGACTACAGTGAAGGCTTTCATTATAGAAAACTCAGCAATTGTTTGGGAAATAAAGACCTTTCTTTACAAAAATAACAAAGATCATAATTTCTGTAATTCCAGACAGTATTACAGTTTACTTCAATATGATGACATATTTGGTGAAGCAAGTCATCATTCACTTTAATGCCCATTCAGTATAACTAACATGTGGTCCACAGGCCACAAATCCCAAACTACCCCCCCAACCCCCCCCTGCTAATTATATTGCAGCACACTGCATACACATTGCCTTTTGCAGTTCTGATTTCATTTGTATTTTCATCGGCCCTGTGCGAATAGATGTCTTGATGCAATCAGTGTGAAATGTCCAGAGCAAGACTGGGTGCTGCGCATCACATAAGCTGCCTAAAAAAGCACCTGAGTCGGCCCTTTGAGCAGCTGTCAGCAGTGCTGTCCTTCAACACACTGTATAGGGCTCATTCCGCCAGGCTACCATAATTAGAATCACAGACTCCAGTGATAGCGTAGCAAAGTAGCATTCAGCGAAATGTTCTAAAGCTCCAGTTACAAATTCCCTGATTATAAAGATCTGTGTAAGCAACTAATATGAGTGAGTGGTGAGAACCACCACTTTTTATTGTGCAACTTATTGTGCAACCACAGGTGATCAGTTTATGGCTATAAACAAGATAGTTTGAAGCGATTATGTACTCTATTTTACTGCTTTTGACTGCAGTCTAAACAGATTCTACATCAGTCTTTAAACTAGATGTGGAGGGATCACTGCCTGTTCTTTATTAAACATTAGCTGTGTTTACACGGGCCCTAATATTGCACTAATAATGGGAATAATAGACCAATCAGGGTACAATCACTTCATGTAAACACCTTAATCGGAACAGTCTGATCCGGGGCAATCGGAATAAATTTTCAGTCGGGAAGAGGGGTGGGATAAACCTTTGACAATCCATTCAATAGGAGAATATTAGCCACGTAAACACTCAGTCAAATAATTTCTCTCTTTTTGACTGGGCATTTATTGACTGGGCATGTTTACATGTGGGTAGCATTAGGTGGTGTGATGAATTTCCATGAGGGAAATTTTGCTTTCCTTCCTGATCAGTAAACTCAGAAAGAACACCTCTCTCTTTGTACTTTAAAAGTTCATCCTCTGACACCGTTGCTTTGTTAGTTGAATCGGCTCTGATCAGCACCGATCGGCTTGTATCAGAATCTCAGAATTTCTCACCCTTTCTCACCCTATTTCTCATCCTATTCAACTCATTACAGTGTCTGTTTAACTACAATGAGGTCTAGAGCCTTTAGCCATTCTGCTCCCTGCCTCTGGAATTCTTTAACTCATGACCACAATATAGTAACTCTCTTTCCACCTTTTTATTAAATTCTATTGTATTTATATAGCACTTTTAACAATGGTCATTGTTGCAAAGCAGTTTTACACAATATTTAAAAATATGGACATAAATTAGAAAAATATAAAGGAAAAAAAAAAGAAATCATAATAATCAGATTGTCCCTGGTGAGCAAGCCAGGGCGACAGTGACAAGGAAAAACTCCCTGAGATGACAATAGGAAGAAACCTTAAGAGGAACCAGACTCAACAGGGAACCCATCCTCATTCGGCTGATATCAGATAGATATTACACAGATTGATTTTCGATCATATTGTGTGCTATGAGGCTAAAACTTCAATATAACTGTAAAATTATTTAAGTAAATATAAATTAACCCCTTTCATTGTTGGAGACTCAGGAGGTACACAACTGTTCACGGGAATTTCAGTTCTAAATCACTGAGCGACGTCAGTCATGATCCATCACATAACAACTGCCCACATCAACCCAGTCCAAGGCCACCTTCATGGTCATTGAGTCCTCAGTCACCACATGCATCCCCAAGCAGAACATAAGGCGCCATCCTCGGCAGCAGCCAGGACGAGAACTTCAACCAGAAGCGTGCACAGGACGTGTCAGACAGGTCAAGAGGGCAGAAGGGGTCAGCATCGCTGTCAACTCAGGAGTGCAATGTGTAGCTCGACAGAAAGAGATAGAGATAGAGGGACAGAGAGGTTAGGTATGCTAACAGTCACATAATGTGGAAGGCGAATGTATATTTTCTGTAGCATGCAAGCAGGGACTCCAGCAGGGACTAGAACCACATAACTAAAAGCTAGAGCCAGAAGGAAAGACAGACATGAGGAATCACTGGAAAGTAAGGCAACCAGTCATTTAATCTTTGTCCAAACATAGTAGTTCACCAGCAAACTCTATGTTCACGATTCCACAGATGTTAATCCTCTCTTAAACACATTTCTTTAAGCTTACATTATTATTATTATTATTATTATTATTATTATTGTTGTTGATGTTGTTGTTGTTAAAACATCTTATAAAAGGTTTCCTGTTATATTTCCTGCATATTAAATGCTTCACAGCAGGCATAATAACTTATCAAAAAGTAATATTCTGTGCAATGCTTCGAGCATGTAAGCGCACTTCTTATCAGATCAGCCTCCATGTAGGGAATCTCTAATCAGAATTATTTCGATTTTTTTTTTTAATAATCTTTGTCTTCACTTCACTAATCATACCAGAATGGGCTCAAATCTGTTTGTAAGTCTTTAAAAATTCTCCCCTTCCTGACCTCTAGCCTTGTAGCTCCAATAAGCTGCCTTCAGCTAAATAACTTACATAAATGGACATGACTGGCCATAACAGAGAGTCTGTTACAGAAGCAGAAGGATCTGCCAGGTCATGTTTAGAGTCACTAAGATATAGCTGGTTTATCAGCTTTTCTGCAGTTTTTTCAAGCACATGGTTTGGTCCAGTGTGTGTCTGTGTACTGTGTCTGCATCCAAAGTGCAATCTTTAAAATGATGACCCCTGAACTATCAAATGGCTCTAACAGGTCAGTAGAAGAATGCTGAATGTGGTCATCGTTGACATCCGTATGTATGTTCTATTGGAAATCTTTGCTGCCATCAAATAGGCCCTGTCTATTTTCTTCATAACTTGAGTCCATGATGTCATGAAGAAGAGACAGCTCAATTTTATGGAAGCTGCAGATGTGTTGTTGGTTCGCTGATCCAGGGCCTTGTAGGATCACATATTGTTTCTCATCTGTGGCAGATTTATTCTGAGCCTTGCTTCATTTGTCACAAATCTGGCACGGAAATTGTAAAAACAGTTAGTCATATGTCCTCTGCGACGTCCCTGACGTTGGGTGGAGAATCTAACATTAACACATTGATCCAGTTGCTGCTTGACAATATAATTTCGCCAAAAACTGTAGACAGAAATCCCAACTTTTCTCAATTACTATATTAGAAAGACTAATCTCAAATTAGTTCAGACTGCAGAACGCATGTAGTAAAGGCTAATTAGTGAAATCTGGCACAATGTTAGCACTGAACAGCTTAATATTGGAGATTAAGTTAAATAAGGGAGATGTTTTTCTTCTTTTTCTCCATTTAGATTACTCTCTTTCTTTCTCTCTCTCTCTCTCTCTCTCTCAGTCTCCCACAAACTTTCACTTTTTTTCCCCTTTCACTCTGTTTCTGCCCCACCCCCCCTTTTTTCCACATACATTTTTTTTCTCCGTCATGCCTCTAGACCTCATCTGGAAACTTGGAAAAGACACTTCAGCTAATGACAGGTGGCAATTTTCCTCTCATATGCAGACAGGACAACATGGAGCTCTGTGATTTTTGTTCCCTCTGCTTTCACTTCTACTTCACATGCTCACCTGGACACGACCTGCTGTCTCCAGCTGAGTCCATCCAGAATGTACTAATGTATTCCTTTCTAAAATCCCTTTAGTATTCCAGAAGCTCCCCAAGTCCCAAGATACAGACTTGGTCTATTTATATCAATACTTCAGGCCAGCATAGCACATTTAAGGCACAAAAGTTGTCACCCCCCAATCATATAATCGAGTAATTTATGAGATCCTGCTTTTGATATCCACAAGCGTTGGGGCAAAACAATGCCAAGGATGGTATTGATAAAGAACTGGTCTTGGAAGCCGACCTGAAAAATGAAAGAATGAAGGCTTCAGATAGGACTCTTCCTGCTGTCCTTCTTCCAGCAGTTCGAGACTCAGTGTGGCCAGAAGCCAAGGAGGCTGGCTGGCAGGATGAAGACATTAGCTCAGGTCTCTTTGAGAAAATACCGTCGCCTGATGACAGACTACGGGTATTATTAAAGGGGATGAAGATTAAATGAAGCAGTCCATGTCATGTGACCGG
The DNA here is from genome assembly GCA_030014365.1 of Clarias pachynema. Classification (NCBI taxonomy): domain Eukaryota; kingdom Metazoa; phylum Chordata; class Actinopteri; order Siluriformes; family Clariidae; genus Clarias; species Clarias pachynema. The sequence goes on along the minus strand of JAQMYL010000033.1, from coordinate 12,714,345 downwards.
ATCCATTAAATTGTACTCATTAAAGCGGATGTCTTTTAGGACGATGGTTCACAGCTTCTTTTGTAACTGGATGATCCACATATCCACATAGCCAGCACTAGGGTACACGTGATCTCATAAAAAGTAAACCTGGTGATACAAGGTATGAAGCATTTTCATGATTTTTATCAGAAAAGTCCTTCTTTAAAAATGTGATATGGTTAGACCAGTAGGCACAAATATTTGCTGTTCAGTAAGTGACTAGAGGATGTCCACATGTGCAAATCACACTGCCAGGTAGTTACAGACTGGAAATCTTGAGCAAGCTTTTGAACATGTTTCCTACATCCCCAGGTGGCTGGACTCAATTTGTATGCATTTGTGTTTGCCTGTATACAAGCGACTTCCCATCTGTTTTCCGATGAAGAGCGCGCGTTCCGAGTCTTCCTGCTGGTGCACTGGTTTCTAATAGTGATCACTGCGGCTCTTTCCACTTCAATCACGTCAATCCAAAGACCAGCAGCCAGTCAGTGTCACCACTGCAACAATGAGATACGTTTTAGAGATTGTATGATCAAGCTAAATACACAGTGCATGGTTATGAAGAGCAGTATTGAGCATGTGCAGGAGCCTGACACATATGACAGTGCTTTAAAATCAAATGCTTGAAGAATCTGGCACAGCAACTGCCCTGCTTTATATGGTGACAAGTGGTGGTGCTCCAAAGCCCTCACACTGATCTTCCAGATTTTTGAACCGAGAGTGACGTGAATTAACTTTCTTTCATACAACTGTGCGTCTGTGATCGATTAACAAAACCACTTTGAATATGCATTGTTTAACAATTAAGACAAAACTAACTGAATAAATATTCGAATGTGTCTAAAGCAAAGATGTAAAAAATATGAAGCGCTGCTTTAAAATGACATGGAGAATACGTGAAAATATTTGGTAGTTTTTTGGTATGGATTCTGTGCTTTTACAGTAGGCGTGTGGGAGCGAGACTGACTGATAAGGCTGCAAAAATTTCCAAAACACAAGGACTATAAAGAGCACTTATCCAGGAAACGTATACCCTTTTATCACAAGCACTTTATTTCATGACCCAGTAGCAATCCCCCACCTTTCTCTGTAGGTATTAAAGGTTACTTTTAATGCTATTCAAACGACAACCCTGGAGCTGAACATTTACAAAACAGCCTACATGTAAACACCTACTGTACATAAAGCTCTCTCTCAGGTTTCAAGGCTTATCCAGGGGACAATACAGTCCTGCATTGAAGCTCCAAGATGGAAATCTGCCCAAAATACATGCAATTATCTCAGGATTTTGATATCCAAACTCCTTCTGCTATGGCCTGTTCATATCAGTATTTCAGTTACACCGCTGTTTGTGAGGTTGTGAGGTTTTGTGCTTTGTGTTATGTGTGTATTGTAAAGAGAACGTGTTCGAGCATGGTACACTGATATGACTGTAACCTCTCCTCTCTCTTTCTGCTGTGGCCTGTTTCTTATCTGTGTTAATTGCTCTAAAGACAGAACGGGATTTGATGCCTGCCTTGTACTGTAGGACACAACTGTTCAAGCTAAATGTAGAGTCTAATTGATACTGACGTAAAAACAAGATAAGCCAGCTGATGCACAAGATGGTGTTAATGCTTTTCAAGCACCATGCCAGGCCAGCGCATGACTCGTGCTCACTATAGACCCTAATAAAATCACATTTTTGCGGCTTTGAGAATTTGCTCCTGGCTCTGTCTCGCTTGTTTTATAAGCTGTCAAATTGTCACACCGTTTGATTTTGTAGGATTTATGGTTTCGATTTTTATTATGAGTGAAATAAAAAGGCACAGTAGCAGCAGGGAACATCAGCCAATGACTCGAGTGTCGCTGTTTCAGTCAAATTGTTCCCATGCAAATCCTGACGGAAATAACCAGCCAAGCTGATCCTATCCAGACTTCATCTCTATCGTATCCTCATGTGTGGAAGGAGAACAGAACAACCTCTGGGTAAGCGCTGGTGCATTTTGTGAGAGCTGTAGCACATTACGATGTTCTCAGCCTATGAATCGTAATCACCGCCTTTGGTGGAGACCTGCATCTGGCAATCATCATTTGGCAGTACCCGCATGAAGAAAACGAGAAAGTGAAGGAATCAATTCATTACAAACTGCTGCTCTTCCGCCCTGGTTGTGTGGGAGATCTGGCAAGTGTGCTTACAGATGCGTGCGCATAAACACTAACATTCACACTCTCTCATACTTATATAGTTGCACACACACACACACACACACACACACACACACGTCACGTACACCACTTCCCTTTTGAATCACTGAAGCCTGAAGAATAATTCTGTTCCGTCCACTATAAAACAGTCTCATCGTTACATTCCTCATAATGTCTTCCACCTGCCTCAGTTTATCCGCATTTATTACGCAAGCGGACGCTTGATGTTTGGGCAGAGGACCGGCGGATCAAAGTCTGTAAAGTAGCAGGTTACGAGCCTGGGCTCATGTTGGGAGGTCTCTCTCTAATTACTCCTGTTTTCTCTCTAAAAATTAGGACCAGAACAAGTGAATTAGAGGAGCGGAACTACAGTGAGGCAGTTATGAAGGGTCTGACAGAGAGAGAGAGAGAGAGAGAGAGAGAGAGAGAGAGAAATCGTGTCCATATGGAGGTCCTGTAGGTTTGAGCCAGGTGCACTGGAGCAATGGTACAGTTCTGACAGTTTACTGGGTGTTTATTCCCTCAGTGTCAAAATGTTTCGATAGCGACGTAAAACATTTGAGGAAATGAGGAAAGGCATGTGGCGCAGTCGGGATTACAGTGGTGAAATATCGCAGCTATTGTCAGTAGACATCACAGCAGGTGTGATTGTGATGAGGGGGGGTGGGGGAGAGATTTCACTTTAGTGTTTATAGATAAGGACATTAACCTTGTTCCCTCGGAAGACAGACAGAAAGTCGAACTACTCTCGACCGCCACAGTGAGCAGAAAAGCATGCACAACATGTTCAACCTTGGGGTGGATGAACTACATCAGCACAAGAGAACGCCGTGATCCTCTCCTGCCAGAAATCGGAGACTAGAATGAGCCAAGGCTCACCACAAGTTCCGGTTTGTAGTTGATCAGTGTGGTCTTCTACAGTGCCAGTTCATCTGAACAAGGTTTGACATGTTGTACATTATTATATGCTCGTGTCAGACTTTGAGGTTTTACAGTAGTATTGCATTGTCTTTACATGAAAGAGAGCAGATGGAGTAAACCGCAACTTGCATTACAGGATGTAGACTTTGGTATTGGTCGTTTCTTCATTCATATGTTACACGTTACAATCATGGAAAAAGAAAGTGCACTGTGTTTTTATTTATCAGGGTCTTAATAACCGCTGGGTGGTCCAACGACTACAAAAAAGTGACCTCAGGGGACAGCACCCACGAAAAATACAACACACAGAGTGGTGCAAAAAATGTATACACAGTTCAACAGTTCTTATCTATGGCCTTTTTCAAAACTCGAATTGTATTATGGTAGCGATGTGTAGGATTAGATTTCAGTAGTCGCACCATCGTTGATGCTATCATGTGACCGTCAGAGGAGAGGCATATATTTTTCTTGTGTGGGTCCATTTTTTGTACTTTCAATAAGTAGTCAGTTGTTACCAAGAATCCATGTGGGAAAATAAATACAGAATGAATAAGAGATTTGGGTATTACTAATAAAAGACACAAGATTTATTAATTATCAAGAAGCGTGACTATCGCCAGAAGAGTTTGGCAGTCAGGTGTGTGTCTAGATCATGTCAAGAAGAAACGATTTCAGCTGTTCATCAATTCAGCAAGGGTTATAAGGCCATACCCAAACAATCAGGAATTTGAGAAGAACTTTAGACAACATCCAGTCTTCTCTTTGCAAGTGCAAAGGCGAACTGTTTAAAGCTAAGTGCTTTAAAAAAAAATTTTTTTTTTAAAAGCCCAAGGGCCAGCAGTCTTTTGTAAGAATGTTAAATGTTTAAGTTCATGATAGCACAATTAGAAAAAAGACTGAACATGTATGGTTTTCAGTAAAGGCTGAATGGGAAAAAGTGCTTTCTTCAACAAAGAATATGGCAGCAAGAGTTCACAGTGGAACAATATCTTTAGACTGATGAGACCAAGGTGGAGAGGTTTGGAGAGAATATTAGACTCTTATGGAAAGCAGGAACCTCAGCTTGTTGTTGCTGAAGGTAGTCTTTTTTCCCCACTTTGTTTCTAAATGTTCGTTCAGCTACATATTGAAATCGTTTGTTGGTGTTGTTGTTTATTATCACTAGGGACATTTGTAGAAGTTAGTGAGGACCACACAACAGTTACAGTATTTAGGCACTGACGAACAAAGAGTCGGAGGAAGCTGTATTTCCTGTTTTTTCATGACCGTATTACGACGGTTATGTTTATCAGATTAAGTCTTTACTTAAAATATCTTGATGAATATTTAAGGCATCTCCAGCGGAGGATTTATTCCAGTCCTGTTCACTTATCCACCTGTCATCTTGCCTTTACAAATTTGCTGTACTGAAATTTGGATATTTTTAGCATTGCTATCAGTGGCTGCTTTTGATTATGTGACTGGTGTCTGGAGTGGGATGCCCCAAGCTACAGTATATGAAGTTCACTGAGCTACTCCATCTGTTGTTAGTAAACATGCTCAAACAATGCCAGATATCCCACAAATCCCTTTGCCTGGTAGAGTAACTTGCTTCACTCTAAAGAACACACAAAAAACGAAAACAGAAACACACAGACATGCATGCATTTATGCTTGCACACCGGGTGGTGCCGGACTGTAATACCCAGGCAGATTAGCCATCTGTGTGTCTGTGAAGAGCTTATACTGTAGATTCCCGTCTATTCCACGCTGTGACCTCCTAATGGTAATCTGACCCACTTCAAATCCAAGATTTTTGACATCCATGTTCGAAACAGAGTGGCATGGTTATTGCATATTTCCTCCAAGTTCTTTGGTACCCGTCCACCTCCCGAGGGTGGAATTTCTATGGAACGATTGGACAGAATAACAGAACACAGTTATCAGAGTAAAAACTCTCTTTATTTCTCTATATAATCTGATGCAACACTAATACACTTTCCCCAGCGTTTCACCAGTGCTTGGATATCATTAAGGTAGAAAGTTTTCTCAGCACGCCACATGATCAGACTGCCTGCTTCACCTCTGAAACGCTGACTTCCCTCCTTCAATTGCCCCAACATGTGGAAATGGCTTGAAGGAAGGTCAGACAGAGGTGTCTCTTCTGCAAACTGGCGACAAACTATCCATCAGCTTTCAAGGATCAGATATTCCAGTCGCTAAGAGTCTTATTGTCATACTGTGCTTGAAGTCTCCTGTAGATGTCAATTGGTTTTATGCCTTCGTTCATGAGAAATTTCATCACATGTCCTGGTTTGACTGGGACAATCCCTGTATAATGCCCCTAAGGCCTTGTTCACACGGGCGTTAAATTTTTGGATAAACGAACGCGATCTGATCGTCCTAGACGTTTATGTTGCATTT
>JAQMYL010000033.1:12692033-12708713 GCA_030014365.1 Clarias pachynema | reverse complement strand
CGCTTCATCCGCGCTCACCGGACGCTACGAACGATAGAAAAACGCTCGATTTTAACGTCCGTGTGAACAAGGCCTAAGTGTGAGAGTGGACTGGTGTTCTTAATTAATGCGCAGTATTCTTATGACAGGCAACAGTTCTGACCAGGATAAAGAGGGGAATGAATGAATTAATGAAAGATGAAAAGATGAAAAGTTTCTATGCACAGCTATAGCTTTGTTCTTTATGGTCCAGCTCTGGACATCTGCTCCACAAGAGACATATGTAGCAGTGCATTGGAAGGAACATATGTAATAACAGACAAAAAAATCTCAAATACTTAAATACCACATTTCCTCCTGCTAGTACCTTTTTTTCTCTACTTTTATTTCTCCCACACTCCATTATGATTATTTGTTCATCGTAGACATGAGCAGAGAGCGAGAGGGCAGTATTGTGTGGCCACTTATCTTTGCCAGTTGGTATGGAACTAATCAGAGCTGAAATAGTTCTCATTAAATATGAGCCTCTTTTTTTCCTTTGTGTGTGTGCGTGTGTCAGCCTGGACTGTGTAACTATGTAACAGGTTCTTTACAGACCATAGGCTTGCTTTGAACCTACGTTCCACCGCACATGCACTGACACAAATACACATCAAGACATTGTCACTGCAGCCAGGCCCTCATTCTGCATGATGCAGGTGAGAATAGGATGAGACGAGTCGTCTGCTGATTTGCTTTTATGTGTCTTGATCCGCACAACAACAAAGAGACAGGAAAAGAACGGTGTGACTGTTCGAAGAGGCCCATCGGAGATCAGAGAAAAATATGAAAAAGTGTGTTCCATTGTGTGTTATGGAGGAGTGTTATTCAGGGCAGCACAGTTAGATGAAAAAAACGTGGCAGTGGTCGGCCTGTCAAAGATGCCAATGTAAAAGATATGCAGGTGATGGCTTGCTACAGTAAAATAAGACCTGAAGTAATACGTAATAAATTTGCAACATGGGCAAGAAAATGAAGGAAAAGAAGAACGAGACAGATGAAGGTTCAGAAACAGGACGAAAGCGAGAGGTGCTGGGAATGTGGGAATGGAGGCACGTGTCCAGCTGGCCAAGGCTGATAGCCGTCTGATGAGCCAGAGCTGTAGAGCTGGGCTGCTGGCCACAGAGCAGAGCTGCACGGGGATAGAGGGATGGAGGGATGGAGGGTTGACTGGACCTAATCTCTTCCAGGTCTCAGAAAGTTCACGTCTGTTTCAGAGTGCTGATTCTTCTACATCTACAGTACTACCATGAGTGTACCATGAAATTATTAGCTTTTATATAAGAGGGAGAGCTTTCTTTGATCAGCAGTTTGACTACTGTAGGTTGGCGCTAGACAGTGATATTTAATGAAGACATATGCCAACATATTAACTTTATCAGGTAAAATAGTCCAAATATTTTCCTGTTTTTTTTCTTCTTCTTTCTTTTCAGAAAACACTCTAATGTACTGTATTTATGTCTTAGATAAAATAATATTTTCCCTGCTAGTCTGGGCTTCATCTCTTTCCTTCTCTCTCTCACTCTCTCTCACACTTTCTTTTTCTGTATCTATCTATATCTCTATCTCTGTCTTTCGCTCTCTTTACAGAGCTGAGCTCATTTTACACGTCACAAATGTAATGGTGGTTGAAAAGTAAGAGTCCTGGCATCCTGGCACCCACAGCATGCTCTACAATTGTGTGATTCGCACGGCTTCACAATAGAACCCGAGATAAATCATGCGGACACAGTTCTATTCTGTGCGGTACAAGAGAAATAAGGCCAGGAAACATGCCTTGGCCGATTCCAAAGTCTGTCTGGGGAAAAAAAAAAAACACTTCCCAGTTTGGCCACATGCACATGTGGCTTAAGAAGTAATGTAGTATTGTGAAAGTAATGTGTTTTTTTTAAGAGTATGCCATTATATGCATTGTAAGTATAGAAGCTTCACCTTAGGTCTTGAACTGTAAAATGTTTTCTATGCTGCTTTTGGAAGGTTAAATGGTTTTAGTCTAGTCTGTGACTCCGCTGAGACATGATGTCAGAAGGATAAGACGGATGCAGTTATTGATGAAAGCACCGCTCAGAAATACCTAGCGTACTTGAATGACCAAAATATGCATTGCAAAAACTATTCAGACCTGCTTATGGGAAGTTAAGTAAATGTTTTTTTTTTTTTTTTCTAAAGAACTTTAAAAGAAAAGGCCGATCATAGCACTTGGCACATTATATGGTGAAGGTTTGACACTAAAGATTAATGATACACTTATTATTTCCCGCTCAAAATATAATACATCAGCAATGTGACAGAACTTCAGTAAGTGTGGAAAACCTGAGAGTGGTTCAAAGATCTGATCCCTGGTCGCTTTCGCAAAAACACTCATCTGGGGTTAGCTGAAGCACAGCATGAAGCACAGCATGCTCTACATCAGATGCGGAAGCCATCAGCACTCAGTGACGCATGCCGTGTAATGCAGTTGGTCACATTACTTACATTGTTAATGTTATTCGGATATATCCATACATCATTCTTAGGTCTGGAGTATAATTATTTAGTTCATTTTTGTTGTGTGAGTGCTTGCACTGAGGGTCTAAATATTTGATAGATATTTGCAGGCATTCCTGCAAAGCCAAATATACCTCTCCTTACCTCTTGAGTGTTGGTACCAAAGGAAAAGCATAAAAAAGCAATAAAAAGATGAATCTAGTGGCTCCAATTTGCAAACCTGAGTACACAAATGCAACATATAAAATTGCACATTCTAGCCATTTTGTGTGTGAAGTCAAACCTGTGATTATGATCCCTGCCCCCTAACCAAGTTCAGAGTCTGCTGCTTTCAATCATACTGTGTAATTATGATGGGGAAAAAATGTGGAAATATTTCAAAAATGCATATCGTGTCATAATTTATCGTAATAGTGATACTGAGTGAAGTGAAAGTTTTTGTCTTGCATTTCCACGGTAAATAAAACCAGCTGTTTGATTAGAATTAGTATCATTATGATTCTAAAAAGCATTCACCCACACATCTCTAAATGTGAGGCAACTATCACAGCCTGCTGCTGTCTTAGAAGAGTGTTAACTTTTACCATGATCGCCTTTAATGCATGATTTGACGGGGAATTTATAATTGTTATATTAATATCATATGTGTAATTATTGATGAGACAGCAAACGCTGAGTCAGAAACGCTGGAGGTCAGATGCACCGCACAAGCACAAACAAGCAGCTATGATCTCAACCCTGCCACTTTCTGGCAAACTGAAGAACTGCACTTAGTTCCTGCGGGAAAAACATATTGCCCACAGCCAAAGGAGAATAAACCAGTAAAGCCTTTTTGATTCCTTTCACACTAGAATTAAACTTGTATGATTTCAAGTGGTTACACGCAGATAAAGAACAGAGCTCTGGATCCCAGCACTGGGATCAGGAACCACAGTTTTATTCAGGATAATCGGGCATAGTGGCAGTTTGCAGTTCAAACCAGAACAAGAACAGATTCTTTGTCATGTGAACACATACTGACAGTTTGTTACTGCCGGCGGTACATGAGGTTTCGCAGAGCCTATAGGACATGTTGGATTAGACATTCTGTTCATGAATCGTATGTAAGTAATCTACTGCCTTTCTGTTGCAGAGAAACTCTACAACTCGGAAGGAAGAGATCTGAGAAGAGCACTGTTCTCTCTCAAGCAGATTTTTCAGGTAAGCCGTTCGTTCTGTTTTCTTTTGTTGTCCAAATTTAAAGTGGGTGCATGAATACGCAGTACTGTGCACAGGTCTCAAGCACCCTGTGGTTTTAAGTGTAAACTTTGTTATACATGTTTATTTTATAACCTTATTATAAAGTCAGTACAAAAACATCTAATCTTTTAATCTTACAGGAAAATATCTGTAGGCCAGAAAAGAAATCAGCATATTATGTAAAAGACCACTTTTTAGACGAAGAAAAAAAGAAAGAAAGTTTCTGAGCTTTGCATGCAGGAAAAAAGAAGCAGGTGCGACAAAGTCCTCAGAAGGACTAAGGCTGGTTCTGCAGGATGTTCAGTAAAACTAAGCAAAGGAATTTCCTTTTAACACAAATTATTGATTTTTTTTTCATTAATTACTTATTACTCCTTTTTATAGTTTGTTTATTCAATGTAGAACTGCCTTATAGTAGTTATTTGCATGTCCCAGTTAAAAGACTTTTGCACAGTACTGTACTGTACATTCCTCCATGTTAAATCCAAGCAGGTCACAAAATAAAAAAGAAACAGTACCTCAGCATTTTATTGCAACCCTCTTAGAGATCAGCACCGCATGGCACCAGGGTTCAAAATTGATTGAAGTATTCAAATGATGCAAATGTTTTGTTAGACTTCCCAGTCATCTGATTTCAACCCAGCTGAACACCTGTGGGAGATTTTACACCGGCGTGTTAGACCAGATTTCAGCCCGGCATTCATTCTTCATCACCATCATCAAAACACCAGCTGTTGAAATATATTTTATAAGCATGATATTCATCCTTTAGTACAGTTTAAATGCCAATTAAAAGCTTTTTAATTTGCATTGAACAAGAATGGTTATAGGCCCCTTCCAAATGGTTGAGATGTCACTTCATGGTAAAAGTATCAGTAAATTTAATAAAAAAAATTAAACAAAAACAGAAAAAAACAGAAAAGCTCACAGACGATGCTAGCTTTTTTGTGTGGTGATGCAACAGCACAAATGTTTTTGGATTTTACAGTATATATACTGTATCTTTTGTGGCATGCTTCAAAACAACTGAAAAGATAGCATAAGACAGAAGTGAATCTAGTCGATTCTTTCAGCGTAGCATACAGTACAGTACCTCAACCATGTGGTAGAGATGGCTCAATCAGGATATATTCAACACATTATTCAATAAGAAATAGGTACTCACTATTTGCTCTACCAAAAGGTTGAGCAGAATTTTAAAGTGTTAAAGAACCTGAACATTTTACTGTATATAGGTGACTAAAGGCATTTTTGAATATCTTGTGTGACAAAATGTCCACAATTATAGGTATATTTAACAGGTATGAACTTAGTGGGACATTTGTCTGGTCGCAACACAAAAAAATTGCATTTTATATGTTTGTATTTTTATGTAGAAAAACAGAAGCTTTTATTTACATAAAAAGTGTATAGAATAATAGATGCCAAAATGTTTCCTTTAGGTTACCGATGTTAACTTATATATGGTTAAGTTTAGATTCAGATGCACTAGAAGTTCCCCCACAAGGTCAGTAGGACCATTGTGTGTGTGTGTGTGTGTGTGTGTGTGTGTGTGTGCTTGAGTAAGTGTGGTTGGGTGTGTAGTAAGAGCTGGATGTCTGGAAGTTTTCAGTTACATAGCTGTTGACAGGATTGAAGGCTTGAGGTATATTTGACATCAGATGGATGTGCGAAAAAGACAGTTTCTCTAAAGCTATAACTGTTTATACACACTGTTTATACACACAATTAACACTATGTTGTTTAAGAAAAACTTTCAGTTGCATTTTATTTACAGACAAGCACAAAGAAGCATTCACATTTATCCAGACATATACACAGGAATTCTCTGTCATTATAGCCTTTTTGGTTGGTGAGGTTCAGAAGACCAACCCTCTTATCATTTCTACATCAGTGATTGGGCATGTCCTCAAAAACGTCAAAGCCTGGATAAATCCTGGATATTGGTAACCTCTGGAGGAAAAGCAATGAAACAAGAAGAAAGTGGTGTAGTCAAAGATTTATCAAAGTCTGCCCAGACTGTGGGTCTGCTGGTGTCTGTGTGTAAATCAAGCTAACACTGAAAGCTCTCTTCCCACATCTTATACAGTGAATTTAATGAGCTCTTGGGGCTGGCAAAGGAGCCGAGCCACGCTTAGCAACCAGCAGTCCTCTAGCCCCAAACACACAGAGTTACCATGGTCAGAGGAAATGAAGTGCGGAGCAGAATGTGCACTTTGGACTCTGAGTGGGAATCGTATACCATATAGCTAATGAATCACAGTAACTCTCACAACCTCTGTGAACCTGCGTAATCACAACAAACCCAACAATGCGTGTCATGTCTGTTGTTAAAAAGCATTATGCAGATTGCTATTTAATTGATTGGTGTTTGTGATGAGGCATCCTTTTCTGCTCTGACATTACAGGATGATAAGGACCTGGTGCACGAGTTTGTGGTGGCTGAAGGACTCATCTGTCTCATTAAAGTGGGAGCAGAGGCTGACCAAAATTACCAGAACTACATCCTCAGAGGTACTTTACAAAAACTGATATTGTAATAGTATTGCACAGTTTTGAAAAAGTCTTGTTCATTCACTATTGACATGTCCCCTATCAAGGGCTTGGATTGCATTGCCATAAAAATTGTTATAAAAAAGGTTGACCAAATGAATAAACTGTAAATAAAAAAGGTTTTCACTTCCACAATTACACAGACATATCCCAGTTACATTTACATATTCCAGCAGATCGACAATCCTGGACCTACAGTTTTTATGGCTCAAGAATTTTAAAATACAACTAAAGATTGACTGGAGTAGTAAATCGTGAAGTAGGGCTTGTTTATAGCTTATACAGTTACAAAGATATGAGTCTTTATACTGCCTGTGATATCAGGGAGTGTGTGTGTGTGTTGAGGGAGCGTGCCCCCCCCGCCCCGTCACACTCACAGGCACAAAGAATGTATCCGGCATAAACGTTAAAGCCAACAGCTGTGTTACTTTTAAATTATATCGGATTTGCTGTAGGTGCTAGAGGTCTGATTCTTGCATTGTTTGAGAGGAGAGGCTTTCACATGGTGGGATTGCAAGTTTGATCAAAAATTGTGATTTTTACCAAAGTATTAGATTTTTTATTGTTGTTGTGTTTTGTTTTCTGAGCAGATCAGACCAAAATCAGACAAAAAATGGTTGGTGATTGGTGTCAAGGATAAAAAAAATCCTCCAGACACGCTAGGTGTAAAGGATGTTATACACTCGCTTTCACGTCAAATTGACACTAGCCAATCGTACGTATCCACGTGTGCAGAAAATGGTTCATTCAGACAAGAATTCTGCAAAGTAATCGCAAAAATAATAAATAATCATTAGGGCATAGTGGTTATAGTGGTTTTACTGTTAATTGATATTTTTTTATGTAATAGTTACATTAACAATCTAGCTAATTATTATATCATCCATGTAACAATGGAGCGCTGTAATGTGCTTGTTTTAAATAGCTGAAAGTCTTCATATAGGGTTAGTGAAACGCTACGGTATACTATATATTCCTCTTGCATGAACTTGCTGGTCTCACAGTGTATTTTTGTTTGGACGTGGCTGAAGTGAGGTGTGCTGGGAAGCTTTACGCCTGTGGTAGTAAATTATGGCAAGAGCATTGCTGTCTCAACCTTTAACACTTCACAAGTGCTCTACTATACAATACATATAACAACATGTGTCAGAACACACGCACATACACAGAAGACAGAAAGGTACACTTAACTAAGGTAGCACTTAACATGTTGGAAGAGTTTAGTGGACCCCATGTGATTGGGAATGATGGTATTCCGAGCTTGCAGTATGAGTAGGAAACACCACTACAAGGTCAACATCATTTCACAGGCCACTTACAGATGTCAGATCTCACACACTTAAGTAGCCAATAAAAAGCTTGATAGGATGTTGAGGATTATTAATATAACCCCTAACCCCACTAACTCCTAACCGCACCATTTTTAATTTATGGTTCCATCGGAAGCAAACTTTTGCATACTCTTGTAAAAATAAATGTGTCAAATTGGAGATTGGAAAACATTCACCTTTCCAATATGTAAGATGCACGCGGTTTCGCAGTGGTAGTCTGCACACTCCGGTTATCTAACTGCAATGCCATTTTGGACTATACATCCAAGCACACTTTTATGATGAGATATGTGTGTTGATTAACATTTATGGTTTTAGTTTCTTAATATTATGGGACTTTAAATTGCCCAAAACTGGACCAAATGTAGAATTTAAAAAAAAAAAGCATTTGTATAAATATGGCTTTCACAAGAATCCAGGTGGTCTTTAAATATAAAACTATTTTTTTTAAATAACGAAAATTGCATTTAAGCCTGTAAAATTACACAAGGAAGTCATGGAATTACTGAAATTTTTAAATCGCAGAATGAGTTCTGAGTTGCAGAGTAAATGCAGTTTGCAGTGGGTACTTGTCATATCACTTGTGAGAGGAAATACTATAGATTTAAGAAATAAGTAGTCAATACAATAAGGAGCAATCCTATAGTTAGTGCCATGTTTTGATAGATATTAAAGGCACATTGTTGGTTTGTAAAATTAATATACTTGAAGAATTAAAAAGACAAGCAGAACTTTTGAATTCCTCAAACGCTACAGTAAATGCGATGAAGCCCGGCTCCATGTGGCTGTTATAACCCAGGTGCTGGAAGCGTGTAAGTGGAGCTGATGAAGGCACTGACCACAGCATGTTTATGTGCAATCAGTGTGCACTAGTTTTAGGTTTGACTGACACACACTCCAGGCTGATTAGGCCTTCGACCGCTAAATCTGAGGAGAGGAATGAAGATAAACCAGACTTTACCACAAGATGATTAGTCTGCAGTACAGTGTAAATCAGGGCACTGCTTAAACAATTCCAGTCTGGATTTACCCAGTCATTAGGTACCCTATGACCTTAATTTGCGAAGACCTGAAATAGCAAATACTAATATGCATGCAATGTGGAATACATTGTGCACATGTTATGGCTGATTCATAAAAAAAAAATTTTTTTTAATGAATTGAATGAATGTCATATGCAAAAAAGGGATGGAAGTAATATGTAAATTATTTTTGCATTGGAGCTTAGCAAGACTTCTGGAAAAATGAAACCGAGACTCAAGACTCTATTCTTGATTAAAGGCACAGAGAGGCCTCGGAAATCTGTTTACAATACGATGTGATCCTAAACAAGTGTGGACATGTTTAGATGTATGTGATTTGTTCAGAAATTATATCCAGGGTACACCCTGGATGAGGTGGCAACCTATCCCAGGGCACAAGCACACCATATGTCTTCGGACAGTGGTGGAAAACCGGCGTACCTGAAGGAAACCTGCCAAGCACAGGGAGAACATGCAAACCTCATCCACACAGACTGGAGGTGAGATTCAAACCCTCCACCTTGGAGGTGCGAGGCAACAGTGCTAACCACTACAATCTACCATGCCACCTCAAAAGTTATATGTGAAAGACATTTTCTGGTTACAAGTTTCCGTTTAATGTGCTGTAACTAATATCTAACAAGAATCCTACTTGAACTACCTGCAAGCAATGGATACGTTTTCTCCCTATCATCTGATGATTCTACAGTCATCCATCGCGTATAGAGTATAGACAGCTTCTCACAGCTCTCACTCTATCGGGGGGAAAGTCACTGTCACTTTGTGCTATACTTTATGTTATGCCATCCCCAAGATTGTGGTTGCAACTGCAGCTATATCAGTTGGAAGCATCAGCTGGCATCACATGTCTCAGAGGAAGCACATGAAGGTCTTCTGTCCCTGGTTGGTGTCACCTTGATGCACTAACAAGGTGATAGTTGGGACTCGGCTAAAACTACAGTTCATTAGGGAGAAAATCTGGCTTCCTCACATTTAATACTTGCAGGGTGAGAAAATTAAATGACCCTTAGGCTTAGTAAATCAAATAGCATGTGCGAATGTAATCAATTTGCATTGACTCCACCCTGTACTCTGCATCTTTAGCAAGAAACACTCCAAATTGTATATTCATTAAGGTGTAAAAAACAGTCCTCGATCTGTTAGTCAATCGGTTTGCACTTTTTCCTGGTCTAATCTAAGGTCTAAGGTTTGCATGTTTAAAACTCAATGTTCTACTTTATCACTTCACTTGCAGATTTGTGTGTGTGTGTGTGTGTGTGTGTGTGTGTGTGTGTGTGTGTGTGTGTGTGTGTGTGTGTGTTTACTAATTTTGGCTCAGTGGTTGGAACAGGCTGCTGATACAGAATCCAGGCTCACTGCTATTCAAGCTTCTTTTGACCAGCTAAGAGGAAAAGCACAACATAGATCAATTTCTGTCCCATGTGCTTTGTTTCCTCACACACATATACCTACACATCTACACCTAAGTGCACGCTAACTGAAATACAGAGTGCATGTGCATGCACTCACATACACACACACACACACACACACACACACACACACACACACACACACACGCACACACACACACAAGGAGCTTAAGATTTACAACAGCCCATATCCTCCAAGAAGCGGAATGTCAGAAGGTACACAAAAACCACACATCCCCTCTCACACACTTGCAGAGACCTCACACACTCTCTAGGGAGAATGCTACATGTCATGTTTAGATATGCCTGCTTTACTGCTGGTCTGCTGGAAAAGTTTGCTCGTCTGTGGGATCTCGCCTGGTAAAATGAGAAGCCTGAGACCCCAGCGCAGGCCCCCCTGCCAAGCACAACAGAGGCAGGAGCAGCATCCGAGCCACAGGACGCAGTTGGGGGGTCGAGCTCCAGGTGCTGCTTCCACGTCTCCCTCCATTTTGTGTCCCTCAGGAGTTTCTTGCTGGGTTTGGGCCAGCTGAGAGCAGAGAGGAGCAGACGTTCATCATACTATACTACCTGTCTGTGAAAAGGATCGACAGGGAATACAGGCACAATACATGGAGAAAAGATACTGTCTTTCACTTGTGAAGATGTTCCTTTGAAACACATCTCAATAGATTTTTACTTTAACATGAAAATAAAAATACATTCTAATAAATACTTTTAAAGTTCCTTTTTTTTTCTATTACACTCTAAGACCATCCATCAGTCCCTGATACAGACCGAAATGTATTAGTTCACATTAATGGTTAAACAAACAGAACAAAAATCAAATCAGATGGTTATTAGATGAGCCCGCTCACAACAGAATAGAGATATTTCAGTTTAGAATAAAGGTGATCACTTTGAAAAGTCCCAAAGATTTCCCTTAATTTGTCACCTGTCTTGTTAGCAGAAATATCATGTGAACATTCTGGGTAATGCAGTATTTTTAATTCAATTAGATAGTCAAGTTCTATGTATTATCGAATCGCCAAGTTTAATAAACCAAATAACATAATCAGTTAAAGTGATGGTCAAGGCCTTTAATTTAACACCATAACGGTTTGCTATCAGTGTAGTGCTTTGATGAGTTTATTGAACGCTCTCTGTGTGTTTGCTGCAAATCCTGGCTGATAAAGCCCCTGCTGCTTTTCTCTCACTGAGCCAGTTCTGTGGATAACCGCCAAACCTAGTGTTTGTTCTATGAGTGTGTGTTTGCCAATAAAAAGAGCAAGTGCATAATTTTACAATGCTTCCTGATCAAGCATCTTCCTCGCTGATGCTGTAATATGTCTAAACCTTACCAGTGTGGCTGCTCGTAATCCCTAGGTTTCATCCATGAAATTGATTGTGTTAATTGTTTATATGTAAAGGGGATCTATTTAGCAAAATTTGATTTATAGTCATTTATAGACATGTAGATACTGTAGGCTCTGTATTTGGATGAGACTTAAAAAAAGATTTAGATTCCCCTAATGTGACCTCATATAAGGAGAACCCAACAGCAATTGATTTACATAGACATTGAAATGGTGTATTTGGAAGAGGAGTTAAATAAAGGCAGGTGTACAAAATGCTTTATCTGAAGAGTATTTCAGCTACACACACACTTTAACAGACAGACTATGGGGGAGATCAGAGTCCTGTGGTAACGTGATACTTAAAGATTCCATACTTTATTATTTATTTAAATTATACTGTTAATGCCAGGTTAGACAAGAGTTGATTTTAAATGATTTTAACAGTGTTAGATAATCAAAGTTACTTTTCACATGAAAACATCACTTAAATTTTTTCTTTTTTATAAAAATGTTTGCTTTTTTACTTTTAAATACTTTCTCAGTACAATTACAAGTTGTAAGTTTTTTGCTTTGATTTAAGGATACTTTGGTCTTTATACTTCTCCTTCTTTTAACTCCATCATCTTTTAACTCCATCATCTTTAAACACCTTCTATAGATACCGTACATAATGCCTACACATACTCCTTATTGTAACAGTACCTTTAAGGAAAAGTACATCTTTTCATTAAAAAGCCATTTTCCTGTGTTTCCTGTTGTTTTAGTATCCTCTCAATGATACGTACAGAGTTTTAATTAAAGTTAATATCCTTCTACGGGTCTTGCATCCTCACTGCCTGAGTTTGAGAGTTGCTCAGTTTTTCAACACACTCAAGCGAATGCATGTATTTCCACTATAAGCTCATTACAGGTACTAAGTCTTCCATCATCAACTAAACCTCAGCATGACCAGAGAAGCAGGTCAACTCAGTTCAACCAAATGTCAAATATTTACAAAGCTAGATGAGAAAACTCGTAGACAGATCCTGAGCCGAAGACAAATCTGCATGTGAATCTGCTTTATAGAAAGAGTCCAGATGCTAATGACTCAGCAGTATCATTGTGTGTTTGCTTTTACAAGAGCATAGACCCTTGTTTTGGCAATGATTTCAAAGATTTCCTTCAGCCCTCCATAGGCTTTGAAATCAAACACCGTATCACATGCGAACACCTCCTATTTCAGAGAATCTTCCAAACTCATTAGCTCAACACTGTCCCCTTGCTGTATGAAAGTGTGTCCTCTGCTGGGAAAGAGCTTAGCTCTGACTAACACTCCTGCTGGAGTACGTCAGGGCCACGGGAGGCTTTGATGAACGGACTAAAGAAGAGTCATTAGCATAGCCGTGTCTGTCTCTGACATGGTGTAAGATCTGTAAAGTTGATCATGTTCATTCAGGTTTCCTCCGTCCTCCTGTTCTCCATCACAGACCCACCTACTGTATAGCTACATAATTAGTGGCAGTGTATGTAGTTTGAGACACAAGTGTCAGTGCCAGTGTATAGAGCTTCACAGCTTTGAGGTGGATTTTTGGATTTTAGAAGTTAAGCCTATTGAAACCAGTCTGGTTCAAAATCCAGTGAGGTGTTTGTAAGTGTTCAAGCTTGTTCAGATCTTTAACACTTTTCATAGTTTTCAGAAAGATTTACTGGGTTTCCTGTCCTGTCTGTGCTATTTTTGTTTGTGTTGTCCTTGAGGTTGTAGAAATTCCACTACTCCTCTCTCCTCCCAGTGCGCAATGACTCTTAAGTGAAAGGCCAGGCATTGTTTGGTTACCAGTAGCACTGGAGATTCTGTTTGAAAACTTAGTGTGTGTGTGTGTGTGTGTGTGTGCGCGTGTGTTTTGTGTGTGTTTGTGTGCTGCCTGGCTGTGTTTCTGGCTGTCTGCTACTGGCTGGCTGGCCGGCCAACTCCACTACCTGTGACAAGATTTTCATCCTGCTGGGGCCCAGTGGACCATTGTGTATGTGTGTGTATGGGACAAGACAGAGCTGTCCTGAAAACTCATAAAATTTATATATAGCCATCATCTCTTTTACACTTTTGGATTGAGGGGATTGTTTTGCATGAAATACACCACGTCTGATTCCACAGTGTCCTGCTGCGCTCACAGAATTCAACACCATAAACACATGATCCCCTCATTGGGGATGGTGAGTCCTGGTTACGGCTTCCCACCCACGGTCTTCAGCGTCTTTTGTGGTCATACTGTACAGCCTTCTTTTTGGTTGAGTCTTTTTTTTCCTGCTCGTAATAAAATGTGGCTTATGGTGACCGGACAGAAGGTGTGACGTCTCTTGCTATTTCTTCATGGCCACAGTTATTTCGCAAAATACTGTATTACTTTCACACTAGAACTTCTAACCTTGCGTCTCTGGAACTCACATGCTCTTTCCTTGGATTACCTCACTGAGGCAGCGCATACTCAGAGGGCCTCCTCGGAGCACCAGGGCAGGGCTTCCCTCCTCGAAGGCCAAGACAGAGACGAAACAGGACCTGTCGGGTCTTTACCCAAACACAGCAGAGCACAGCAAGCACTCAGCAAACCACAACACACGTGGCCGACACAGTCGGCTACATCAAGGTTAAAAACACATTCCAGACTCTCGTTAAACCGGTCAACAAAGCGTCCGCCCAAACCATTTTCAAATGGTCTGGACTTGCTTCCACTGAAAACTGTTCTTTCAGGAATCTTAGTCATCACCGCTGGTTGAACTGGCATTAAAGGGGCAAAAAAGGAAAATGGCCGAGGCGGCCATAAGTTACAAGGCATTTCCTCGCCATGTTTATTGTTCAAATGATCAGCGAGGTTTAGTGTTCATTCCAATTTTCAATTGTTTACCAGAAGTGCCTTCTATTTTTACCATTAGACGTAAATGCGTGCATCGCCTTGCCAAACACGAGAGAGCGAAAACAAAAAACACTTGTCCCATCAGTGCAAATAACACAATCCTTTTCTCTTATCCTTTTGTTTTCCTTCAACAAGACTTTCCCCCTAATGATCCGCTAACCTCCAAAGCCATTAGCTTCCTGATTTGATTAAAGAGAGCGTGGTGATTGAAACCATACTTCAGAAGCAGGTCGGGATGGAATGCTATCTGTGGCATGGCTTGTGTGTGGCTTCAGGGCTTCTGGAAAAATATGTTAACATTTGTTTGTCTATTTAGGAGTAGCACTGGGGACTTTGTGGCTCTGGAAATGTTTGTGCACGATGTAGCTGTGAGTAGCCTCAGAGTCTTTTGAGATCACTTTGAGTAGCACCTCCAGCTGACTGTGGTCCAGGCCCACCTGGCTGACCTACATTCACACACACAGACACACATATGTTGCCTGGCTCTTATGCATTACGTCCCCTTAACCTTTGCACTGCTCAAGATGATTGTTTGTCTCAGCTGTGCAAGTTGACATATGCTGCTTTCCAGTGATTAATCACGAGCACAGATGTACAGTATTTCTTTCTCCATGGCTCCTCATTGACTTTTACAGACAGACCACATTTTTTTTCCACATGCTACTCTGATGTAAGCTTAAATCTCTGGTGTGACAAGATAATAGGTGAGAAAACATGACCCACAGTCTGCTCATATACAACCTACCGTAACCTCACTTGCATTAGTCTTATGTTTCTCCCAGAACACAGCATCGAACCTTTATCAGCTTTGGCTTCTTTCAGGTTGTTATTTTTCCATAACGTTATATGAAATGTGTTCTGCAAAATAAACAATTTTATCTCATCACAGTATTGGTGGATATTTCACAGTTATATGTGAAATGCAGCTTTGTTAAGAGATGATTCATGGTTAATTTTGCATTTTGTAAATACATTCATCAGCATTCCACTGATTAGGATTTCCATTTGTAGTAGTGGCACATTGGCTAGACGTACAAATCGTGCTGTGTGATGACTTCTTGACAGCCATAGCTCAGAGAGCAAGGTATGAAATCAAAAGTAAAGGCACCCAAAGCAGCACATGCCTTTGGCTTAGACCTCCCTGGGAATGCGGAACACCATATGGATGATATATAGAAGCCCTTTGCTATGGCTATATATCAGTTTGTCAAGGCAAAATGTGTGAAATGATACATAGTAGGTCGTATATCTAGAGACACATGCACTTTGTTAGATTTATTCAGGTAATTGTCAGGTGCAGATGGTTTGGCAAGAGGACTCTGGGTGTTTCCTAGTCCCTTTGAATGCCTCCCTCTGGTTTTCAGTGCTTTCTGCAAAGACAGCAGTTCTTTAGTTCTCTTCAGCTGTTTCTTCATCTCCACCCACTTCTTTCATGCCTATGTTTAGCGTTGATATATTCTCCATTGCAAATAATTCAATTGTTTCAGTTTTCGAGTAATCATTCGGAGCATATGGCGACTCAAGAGTGTGAGACTACTAAAGACAAAGTATTCATATGGAAGTCTGATCTGTACTGTAGACATTCAGCCTGTTGAGTGGAATAATCCAGGACATGAAATTAAAGTGAATTTATGGCTGCAGGTCATCTGAGTTGAGCATGTTAACACATCGTCGTATAGGTAATGACTAATAGTTGCTATGAGCCTTGACTGAGTATGATTTTGACATATGGCAGGCCATTCAAAAAACAGCACGAGTGTCCTCTGTAGTGCCATAACGATTCACCACAGTTCATCCTTCAACGTATTTTATGATCATGAGTTATATTGCTACACTCGCCGAGCTCTATGTGTTTTTGTACAAGGACAAGTGAGAGGGCATGTGTTCAGTTTTCAAAAGCATTTTTAACACACACCTCTCACAAAATGCACCTTACAGAATTTTTTATTTATTGTTTTGTTTTGTTATATTAGTGGTGTGGAATTTACTGACAGGTATGGTGCACCCAGGATGCACTGGAAAACAAAAAAAAAGCTATTTTCCTAAAATTATTTCTGAATAATTTTATACCACAGGTACAGTGGGGCAAAAAAGTATTGACCCCACGGGGTGAGATCTTTCGTGGAGCCCCAGATCGAGGGAGATTATCAGTGGTCTTGTATTGTCTAATACTGTAATTGCTCCCACAGTTGATTTCTTCACACCAAGCTGTTTACCTATTGCAGATTCTGTCTTCCCAGTCTCGTGCAGGTCTACAATTTTGTTTCTGGTGTCCTTTGACAGCTCTTTGGTCTTGGTCATAGTGGAGTTTGGAGTGTGACTGTTTGAGGTTGTGGACAGGTGTCTTTTATACTGATAACGAGTTCAAACAG
>JAQMYL010000033.1:12659691-12685122 GCA_030014365.1 Clarias pachynema | reverse complement strand
CAGCTTCACACATTCGTTATTTGATGCCTGATCTGTGTACCAAGCAGTCTCAACCATCACTTAACCATCTCTCTCTCTTTCTCTCTCTCTCTCAATCTCTCTCTCTCTCTCTCTCTCTCTCTCTCTCTCAGCTCTTGGGCAGATCATGCTTTATGTGGATGGGATGAATGGCCTGATTGGACACAATGAAACAGTCCAGTGGCTCTACACACTGGTTGGATCAAAGGTAAAGAGATCAACATAATCTATGAATGTGTATAAATTCTCTCTGCCTATCACACTAGACACTAGCCAAAATATGTGAACACCTGAACATCACATCTGTATATATGTATGCATTCTTCTCAAATTGTTGCCTCGATATTAAAAGCACACAATCGTCTAGAATTTATTTGTGTGCTGTGGCATTACAGTTCCCCTTCAGTGCAACTAATAAACCCAAACTTTCTCCAGCATACCAGTACGTTTGTTCATGAAGATGTGGTTGGTCAAGGCCTGCACCGAGCCCTGTCTTCAATTCCATTGATCAATTTGGGGATGAGCTGGACCGCTCACCATGCACCAGACTCCGTTGCCCAACATCAGTGCCAGACCAAATCAATGCTTTAGTATCCGAATGCATAAAAATCCCACAACCACGTTTCAGTATCTACTTGAAAAGCCTTCACATACGAGAAGAACTCATTAAATCAGCAAAGGGGAACTAAATCTGGACGTCTAAAAGTGCTTATTAGTATGATTGATCAGTTGTTCACATTTTTGGCCATATAGTGTATGTAGATTACTTTTTCCATCTGTTCTTATACTAATAATTAAAATTTGCATATAAAAAAACCTGAATGGAAACACCAGAAATTCTTATGCTAATTAATTTTTTCCTGGAACAGTTTACATTTGCATTTGGCTGTTGTTCTCATGACTGGATTTTTTTTTTCCATGACCTTTTCATAAAATTGACATCCTTTATAATCATACAAATCATTTTTACATTTGTTATCAGTAGCACACTGGTTACTGGCATATACTGTAAAAAGTCTAGGCTGTGTGTGTGTGTGTGTGTGTGTGTGTGTGTGTGTGTGTGTGTGTGTGTGTGTGTGTGTGTGTGTGTGTGTGTGTGTGACCAGTAAGTGACTAATCATGAGTAACAGTTCATCAGCCTGAGTGGTTTATCCATAAAAAGGATATCACACAAACATGTGGATGGAAACATACCTCGTGTTTGTGGGTGAGAGAGAGTGAGTGAGACAGAAGTGTGACTGTTTTGTTAGTCTGCACATTTCTGCTGAAATTATCCAGCTTGGTCAAAAAGCTCTGAACCTGTTAACAATGTGTAAAGCGCAATGTCATGCCCATGGACGAGAGCTGCCCACGGGGGACCAACACAATATTGGGCTTAATGTTTTGCTTTGTAATGTTATGGCTGGGCGGCACAGTGGTGTAGTGGTTAGCACTGACGCCTTGCTCTTCCAGGGTCCAGGTTCGATTCCCAGCCAGGGTCGATTCCAGTCTCTGTGTGCATGAAGTTTGCATGTTCTACCCGTGCTTGATGGGTTTCCTCCCACAGTACACAGTCCTACACATTGGGCTAATTGGCGTTCCCAAATTGCTCGGAGTGTGTGAAGGAGTGTGTGTGTGTGCCCTGCGATGAATTGGCACCCTGTCCAGGCCGTACCGTGCCTCGTGCCCTAAGCCTCCTGGGATAGGCTCCAGACCTCCCGAAACCCTGAATACAGTATAAAGCATTATAGATGATGATGATGATGATGATGATGATGATATTATGTCTGATTGTTGTATAACTGTGAAATAGAAATAGTTTTGGAATGGTTTGGAATGAAGCAGCAAGGAACAGATGCTGAGAGATGTTTTTTGAAATAGTGTGTGTGTGTTAATGAATAACTTTTTAACTCAGCTTCTGTGTCTTGGAGGAAGCAACTTTGAAATATGTAACCTTTTAAACTACAGAAATCCGACATTAATATCTTTGGCAACCCTGTTACAAGTTCAACTTCGGAAAGTCTCCCATCTGTGCAAAGATTTTAAGTCTGAACCAAGTAATAAATTACATGCAATTCGAATTATTTTCTTGTGTATTAGGATGTCGTAATGAACATAGACTTTTGGACCTTACTTTATGTCTCCCTTGTGTAGGCAGGAGTGGTTGAGCACGAGTCCACTTCCAGTTGCAATCTCTTTTCATGAGAGGGGCAAAATATGCAGCATGGTTCTCATCAAGACTAAACTGAATTCATATTATTAAACACAGACCCATCTCTCTCTTTCTCTCTCTCACATACACATGGTGCGGCCTTTCCTTGCATCTCATCTATCTTTCTGACTTTGCTCTTTTTTTTCTTTGGTAGCTCAATCTTGGGCTCTAGAGAACGCTTGTATATTGTTGTTGGACAGTAGCTTCCTCGTGCATATTCTTCTCACAGGGGATCCGAAACCGACAGCTTTATAAATTACCCGCTGCTCTTTCTTCTGGCTTTCCCATCATCTCACTGACAGTGCTGTTCCTTCGCCACTCATGAAAAACCACCGTAGAAGTCTCTGGAACAGCAATCACAAACAGTCTGTCGTGGGGCATTGAAAAAGGAGGCACTCATCTGTTCCTCCTGTAGCACCCCAGTTATCAGGACCTTCCGTGGCAGCCAGGGCAAGACGGGAATGTTTGAGTTCAGCAGGCTTCTGGGTTCTTTCAGACTTGAATAAATAAGAGATGATGAAAGATTGGACATGGTGCCACTCTTTTGCATCATTGCTTCTGAAAGATATTGTAGCAGTGTACCACAGGACTAGTCTGTGTGAATGAGATTACAGTAAGAGTATATCCTCTATGTGTGTGTGTGTGTGTGTGTGTGTGTGTGTGTGTGTGTGTGTGTGTGTGTGTGTGTGTAGTTCCGTCTGGTGGTTAAGACTGCTCTGAAGCTCCTGCTAGTGTTTGTGGAATACACCGAAGCCAATGCTGCACTACTCATCCAAGCTGTCAACGCTGTGGACAATAAACGAGGTAACACACACACACACACACACACACACACAAAGAGGCAATGCACACATTTGTCTGTAGGGATTTAATGTTTAAAAAAATAAGTTTAATGATTCTTATGAGTAAAGGTAAATAGTTTTGCTAGAGGGAAATGTGAATTATGTGTAATATTTATATATTGGACAAAAATGTTTTGTCATCAATTCTCGGGTTGAATGATTTCTACACATGCATTCATCAGCGTGTACTTGGCACTGCTGACTCTGATGTAAATCTGTCGGCAGGTTGTAAGCAGTGGTCTAATGCCATGGAAATCTTGGATGAGAAAGATGGCGTGGACACTGAGTTGCTGGTCTATGTCATGACCCTCATCAATAAGGTAGGCATGGGAGTTATGACTGCTCTGAATGAGCCGTGGTTAAGACTTGGCTGAGTGATATTTGTGTAACGGTCCACTGCAAAGCTTCACTTTTTATGCTGTGGAAAACTGGGTTCTTTATATTATATCTGTCTTCTTCTTCTTCTTCTTCTACAGACACTTGCAGGCCTTCCAGACCAGGATTCGTTCTATGACGTGGTGGACTTTCTGGAGGAACAAGGCATCGAAACCATTGCCCAGAGGCACCTTGGCAGAAAGGGCACTGACCTAGACCTGCTGGAACAGTTCAACATATATGAGGTTAGCTGAAGAACAGGGACATAGATTTTATTCAGTCTGCGTCTGTGATCATCTCACAAGTCCAGGCTGAATGCATGATACTAGATGGTATATATATATGATAAGGTTTATGAGATTACTAGCGCATTATATGATTGTGTGAATCAACCCATTGTTTTATAAGTGAATAATGTAGTGAATTTACTCTGATCATTTAGATGACTCTTCGGCATGAGGATGGTGACGATGAGTCATCGCCACCTCCGGTGGGGCGCAAAGACAGACGTCGTGCGAGTGTAGGAGGCACACTCGAAAGACGGGGCCTAGAACGCAGACGCAGCCGAAGACATTCTCTGCAGAATGGCAAAGGCCATGCGTCCGCACCCGCCTCCCCTTGTCACAGCCACAACCCCAACTTCTCACCTTTTAATGGCCAAAGGATTGAGGATGTCACTGAGAGGTGAGGAAATCTTGGAGGTATCTAGTGAAAGCGAGATGCTATATTAGAACATGAGAAAACATTAGAATTTTTTGTCCATTTATAACCTTCAACTTGCAGTCTTACTGTGATGGTATTATTGTTGTGCACATGGGAATTGGTGGCTCAGTGGTAGGTTACCTTCTGCCATGTGAAAGGCCCGGGTTCGAGCCCTAGCCAAAAGGTCGCAAAACCCAATTCCAGCAACTGGAGACAAGTGCTCTTTAAATTAGTTGTATCTGATGTGGCAACTCTTTAACAGGAGCGGCCAAAGGCAGAACAACAGCTATTGCAACACACATACAGGTATACGGCTCTTGACGAATCAGTAATGCCACAATAAAGCAGCTGCTGTCCTTAGAATTTAAATTCCTCAGTTCTGCTTTTTGGAATGTCTCTTAACAGCTTATTTCCCGGTCTCTCAAGGCCTTTTACATTGAGGTGTCAGGAAAGCACAAGAAAATGCTATGGTGTGTGTTGACTTTATGGAAAGGAAGTACATTTATATTGGGTGTTCCATCACGTTAGCTTTGACAAGAGAGTTAGCAAAATCCGGATGGAAATAGAGAATTTAATAAGACTCCAAGGAAAAGACAAAGTGCTCCTGCTACTGCATCGTGACGTTCCAATTAATCACACGCACATTAAGGAAGTCATAGGAAACAGCAACAAAGTGCAAGCAGGAAGTCTGAAATATAAAGATATGTGCCGTGTGTTGTTGTTTTTTTCAGCCCTGTATCTCACTGTCAGCTATGTTTACTACCATAGCTCACTTTTCTGGCATTTTTATTGTTTGTATTTCATTTTTATTCTCCACTGATATCACTAATATCCACCGTGCAGTTTAAAGTGCGATGGCAGACTATCCAGAGTGAGATCCCATATACCATGTACAGTGGTACTATTTCAGTTTGTAACAGTAATAAGAAGCACTAAGTGAGTCACAGAGGAGCAACATTCTCTCTAGATTATTATCATGTAAGCCAGCTGTGGATCTTGGATGTTTGGAATGTAGGTAGAGCGTGTCTCAATGGTCATAACGTACCAGCTGCTAATATTGTAGCTTGAGATGAATACTCTTTCAAAATCCTCTCCAGCGCTCTGCTGCCTGCCAGTCGATAGTTGATTCCCATCTCTTTATCTCATTCTCTTGTTTCTCTGCCATCTCCTTATTTTCTCCCTTACGTTCTGTCAACCAGCCCACACCAGCTCATAACTAATCATTGAAGGAAGACTTCATCGTGAAGGATGGAGATTTTTTTTTTTTCTAAACCAGTACTGGCAAATAGTTGAATTCATCTTAGTTAGACATCTGATCTCAAGGTCTGTTATTTGGCCAACCACAGGAAATTGGACGGACCTTTGAAGTGCTATGTTTTTCATATTAGTAATAAATAGCAGCCCACTGAGAAGGAAAGCGAACCTTGCGGCGGTGTGCTCCAGGACTCGGTCCTGAGTACCACTCCACTCTGTCAGTGCGGCTGTAATGAGGGTAAACCAACACTAGGTGAGTTATGGATAGGTTTTGAGTTTTATCTGTCAGTTTCAATCAACCACAGCTGTATAAAGAGAAAGTAGGATTTTGCGGATTAAATCTTTGATGGAGATACCATCAGTAAAGTTGACTTCAATAGCTGTTACTAAATATGCTATTTTTGCTACTCTTTTTAGCACCGCTACAAGATTGCAAATCGTTTATGAAATTCTTTCCGCATGTCATGAATTTGCAGAACATGCAAAGTCAGTTATAGATTGGCTAAAGCTATAATTTTACTAGAGCTATAGCTTTTATAGTTTGTTGATGGTTTCATATGTGCAGTATTTGCTGCAAGCAATGTGTGCAGTGTTAGCCCTGTCTTGCTAACTTCCACCAGATGCCAAGTAGACAGGACTCCACCCCCTCATTTTAGTCCTTTATCCAAACGTCTCTCCAATCTTCCCTCCGAAGGCATGTTGTTTTTGTCTAGCTACCCCTGATTCTCCCACATCTCTCCAGTGATTAAAAGACACATTAACGTTCACTTGTCTTCCCACTTGCTTGATCTCAGTCCTGTAAGCTGTTATTGTGTAAGACATTAGTGGTGAGTGATAAGGGAACCAAAATCTGAATTTCAGCTTACTGTAAGTTATATTAATAACTCCTCTGTACGCCTAGGCATATTCTACATCATCAAGCCAGTTCTTTACTATGCATGTATAAGATGATTGACAGTCAGGGAAGACTACCTCCATGTAGAGAAGTTTCTTGATTGGTTAACCCGGCTCGGTTGTGGATTTGTGTCAAGGTTGTTTTTAGAGACTTTATATTAGTGAAAGCTCAGGTTAATTGATCAGCTTTAAGTGGTATTGTGAATGTTTTAAAGCAAGTTTTTTAACATGTTTGCGTACTTCCAAACTAACTCAGTGTTGTCTCTCTCTTGTTTGTACCACCGTTTCCTTTGTTTTGTCTGCTGTCAGTGCATTTTGTAATGTCTGCTGTCATGTTATCTATGTGCAACATTTCTTCTCTTCTCCTGCCCTACAATCCCTTTTTCTCCTTCTTTCATAACTCCATCCGTCCCTCAATTCCTCCTTTTCACTACAGAGAGGAGGTAGAGGAGGAGGAGCAAGATGAGGAACCACAGAAAGCAGAAATCTCTGCTCAGGGATCTGCCAGGTACTCGAGAACAGGTTCTCAGAGTTCAGTGCTTTAGAAATGGCAGCTAGAATGTAGAATTGTGCTGCTGTGCTGTTAGGCTCACTAACATCCAGTGATTGCCCTAACACATTTTATCATGGTGCCACAACCTTTTGCCCAACCCTATGCTGAGCTGTTCTGTCATCTTATAGCTGGATGGCTCCAACTGTAGCGAAAGAGGAGGCTTCTAGCTTGTGTTTGCCCTTTAAATGCATGGTCAACCTCATCCCCAGCACTGCTGATTCAGAGGCACAAGAGAGCACCAGGGCTTATTCTGGGAGCAAGGTCATCCGCAGAGCGCCAGTGGCCTCACCTCCTGTTACTCCAGATTGTGGCCCCTGCGGTCTGTCTTCTTGGGCCTCCGTAAGGTCTCTGGGGGCTGTGCCCTCCCGGGGTTCATCCGTCACCTCATCTGCCTCCACATCCCCCAGTGAGGAGCATCAAATTTCCCTCCCCCTCCCCTCTTCCTCCCTTCTCTCCTCTTGCCTGTCAGACTCGGACGAGGTGCCTTTGAGGACCCCACAAGGCCAGAGGTGCCAAGACACAGAAAAGCGCTCCAGGTAGTGCGGATACGTGTATCAAACCCTCTCCAGTCACAGTGTAAATCCCTTAAGATTCTCACAGACATGATAGACCTGCATGTTTGGATCAGACATCAGTATGTTAATTAGATGTACATGATTAGTAATGGTTCAAGTAACAAATGCACAAATGTCATACTTGTGGCTATACCTCAGACTAGGACCAAACATTTTATTTAAGCTTATAGGTATCCCCCAGAGCAGAATTTCCTCAGACTTTCTAGATCTGTGATTTTTCTTGATCTTTGGATGTCTTGTGAAAGGCGAGGGTTTTTCTTCTGTCACTGAGTGCTTCATCGGCTTTTTCAGTTTCTGCTTCAAGACATCATTGGCGACCTTCCTTTGGTCTCTACCCATGTAAAGTGCATATTCATCGTATTGGTGTAATTTAAAATGAGATGTTCTCACACATCCGACACACATTTGTTATCAAGCGCCACTGCTCAAAATGTTTTAAACCCAAATCTCACTTTTCCTTGAGGTAAAACAGGGTGCTGTCAGAGGGATATTAACCTTTCCTGACATTTACTACTCATCTGCCTTTTATTGTTGAATTGTACAACTCAAGCTGCGACAAGGCTATAACTGAAACCAAATCCAAAAGGAAATGAGCTTGATGGTGTCTACAAGACCTACAAGCATCTGACAATGAGAATGCTTTGTGGGATAGCTTCAGCATGTTTTCCCCATTACGTCCTCAGTTACACTGCCAAATGAAGTGAATCAAGGATACAAAAGCTCTCGTGTGCTGGAAGCTTTTATAAAATGCTTAATTACAATGTTTTAGTGCCACTGTGACATGCTTATTTAATCTATTCCACAAAAGTCAATGATAAAATAATACCTTGTAGCACACATCTAGTGATTTATTAAACTTTGACCATCTTTTAAATAATGTTTACGTTTTCATTCGAATTCTGTCATGCTTTGATTCACTTTACAGTCGCTCACCTTCCTCTTGCTTTTGTGCTCCTTTCCCTCTACCGTGCCCCCCGTAAAAGACCCGCATTCTTTCTCTGGTTTTATACACCAGTAAACCATTGACTAATATACATCCTTACTGCATGTAATTTAACCTGACCTTTTCTTCTCGTGTTCTGTTCTCTGCATAGTCTTTCAGATATTAGATACTTACACACACCCTGTTCAACATTTGCTCCCAGAGCCACTCCTAGTGTTGCCAGGTAAGCGCTCTCACGGGGCTCAAACTACAAAATGGATAGGGCTATGTATAGAGTCTGTATACACTTTTGAAAATTAGGTAAAATCTAGTGCATTCTGCTGGATCCCATCTATATCTACATCTATAAGGAAGTTTTTTTTTACTGAAAGTTTAGAAACGCTGAGAAAAAACAAGTATAGGTTGATCTCATCAGGGGCAAAACATGTCCGTCATGGGCAGTATGATAACAGACTCAGTTGGTTTCTTCTGCTGTCACTTAGCTGAATCAGGTCTAAATCCTACACTGGATAAAAGCTTATACTTTTATAACCGGATATATAATATATGTAGTATAGACCAGCTAAAGAAGACTTTTCCAGGTACAAAGCAACACTTCTTTCAGTGTAGCAGGCTTAGTTTTTCTATAATTTTTATAAACCTGATCCTCCTGAGCCTTTTTGGTTTTTGTTACTTTTTGTATTGCTTCTGTAATTGTCTTGTAGCACAGTTTCATATGGTTATAGCCTGAGCAACTGAATTCCTCTCTGAGAAAGATACTTAGGCACAATAGCAGAATTCCTGTGCGTGTTTTGTGACAGGAGATGTGACAGATTTTTGTTGCAACATAAAACTGATGGAATGTTTTCAGCGCATCTCCAGACTAAAGGCGAATAATGAGAACTATCTCGGGTGCTATTTGATTATCCTCTGCCGCATTGTTGTTTGACTATCGCACACTCTAAACATGAACACAGTTAGTAAGCTTCAGGTGGAATTGGCGTGAATTTTCATTGAAAAGTGCTTAATTGGTCCATTTTCCTTCAACAGACAAAATGGCTATGCTGGAACATATCCTGGCCGATCATCAGGTGCATCCAGTGTCTCTTCTACCACTTTCAACCGATTTGCCTCAACAGGAGGGTCACCTACCGACAGCAAACCTGACAGGTTACCTGCTCTCTTTTTTTATTTTAACTTTATACTGTATATGTAAGACTTACAGGCATATGAGCACAAGGGACATTTCAGAAATAAAGGATTTTAAACAGAAAACTCTTCCTTGTGATTATTTTATAATAATATTTTATTTTTGCGTTATTTAACTTTTTTTCTTTAATAATTTTGAATCTGTTGTCCCTACTATGTGGCAGGCCGGCTCTGGGAGGTTTACTGGCATCATCGTACAGGCAGCACCAGGAGTCTCTGGCTGCAGAGCGGGAACGGAGGCGCCTCGAGAGAGAAGAGAGACTGCACAGGATTGAACGGGAGGAGAGAAGTCGTTTCAGGTTCGTGCCCTTTCCCAATTTGTCCATAGGACGACTAGAATGGGTTTTCAGTGCAATTGAGACAAGAAGAAGACTTAAATTTAGCTGCTTAACAAGGTCATTCTGCCAAGATGTCTCTAACACAATATTCAGCCCGGCAGTCAAGGGCAGAGTTCTGTCTTATCAGAAACTCCCACAGTTGTTTTCCAAATTCTTTGAGGCATCTGATTTTGTTATGGTCATTACTGAGTCACTGTGAAAAACCAGTTGTTAGCTGCGGCAGGGCCAGTCAGACAGTCCATATTTGGCACTTCCTGTGCCTTAGTTCCTTTAGTCTGCCAGTGGTTTATATAAAACCTGATCAGTAATATTTATATCAATTATTTGATACCAGAAACTACAAACTCATACAAAAAATGTGTTTATCAGATATGTAATTAAAATAAAGTTTAATTTCAAATGATTATTCTTTTAGATATTTTGGGGTTTGTTGCTTATACTGTTTTACCAAGAATTCTACAAAGGCCAAATTATCTTACTGTATGATCTAGAATGTTCAATAAACATTTAACATGATAAATAAATTTATATTTTAAAAAATGTCTGCATACACTTGAGCATATTTATATGTACATACTTTTTTTCTGTTACTCAAGTAGGTATTTTGACTCATATTTCTCATTTCAATGAAGTAGGAGTTTGACACAATAGCCATAACAGCCCTGCCTTTACTTAAATCATTAATTAATTAAAGTTTTTGTATACTTTTCCCTCCCTTATATCTTTTAAAAAATGTTGCAAAAATTTGCATGTAGCTTTTTGCAGATGTTTGCTCACGGCCACTTTCTCTGTTTCAGTCGAGACTATGTGCAAAGGAGAGAAGAGGCCATTCATGCCCGTGAAGAAAGGTACAGAACAACCGTCTATATCACTTTTTTCTTACTTTCCCTTTATTAACACTGACTGGAAAAAAATATTGCTGTCCAAACCCATTATGCTCCAAAATCTTGAGACATGTCTAATATCATTTAGACAAATATCCTTAGCAAGACACCTTGAATACAGGCACAGGGAAAGGCAGAAATGACCGGTTAATCAGTATAAGCAGTAGCTCGAACAAGAGGCCCTGCTATAAAACATCCATAGAAAGAAGGTCATGCTGTTTAACCGTCTTTAGACATGGGCTCACTCTTGATAAGGTCCATCCTACAAATATATACACCGAAAAGTGATGAAAGCCACTGGTTTCTTTTATCATATCTTTTTTCACTAGAACTTATTGAGAACTTATTGCTTAAGCTAAACATGATTGGAAGAAAATGTTTTGTGTTAAAAAAAAAACACAGGTTCATGCACACAAAGCAATTTATTAGGAACACATGTATACCTAATCATTCATGCAATTATCTAATCAGGTAATCATGTGGCAGCAGTTCAGTGCATTAAATCATGCTGACACAGGCCAGCAGCTGTGGGTAATGTTTACATCATGAGGAAAAAATGTAACTCATTTGACCATGGCATGACTTCTGCCAGACAGGCTGGTTTGAGTATTTCTAGAACTGCTAATGTTCTGGGACGGTCGCACTCTTTGCTGATGAGAGAGGTCAACAGAGAGTGTCCAGGTGGTTGGGGTGGTGCAGTGGTGTGGGGAATGTTTCCTTGGTACATTTTAGGTCCATTAATACCACTCAATCATCACTTTAATGCCACAGCCTATTTGAATATTGTTGCTGACCATGTGCTTCTCTTCACGGTCATAATTTATCCATCTTCTAACTTCTCCTTCCAGCTCGATAATGCAACATGTTACAATGAAAAAGTTGTCACAAACTGACATGAGATCAGTGTTCTTCAGTGGCGGTCAGTTACTGGATCATCCAGTAGAACACCTTTGGGACATGGCAAAACAGGAGTTTCACTGCATGTGAGTGTACCTGAAATGTGAACAAGGACCATGATCTCAAAGGATTGTTTCTAACATCCTCTGGAAGCTATTCCATGAATAGTTGAGAGCAAAGTGTGGCCATACCCAAGACTAGAATAGGTATCTAGTCAGCAAAGACAAATATAAACATAAACATCTTAACTCATTCCTCTACATTTGGTTGTATATTCCTTTGCTTTGTATATTTTAAATACCTTACGTAAAGTTAACCTAGTTAGGACAGCCAAACAAACAGGATCGCGTTTGCAGTTGAGGTGATGAAGCTGTTTAATTAACATACACTCTTATTCATGGCTTTAGGTATAAACAAGTGGAGCGTCTGGCAGCGGAGGAGTATGAGAGGGAACATGTGACATCAGCGCCAAGAGGTCGCACAGAAATCACACTTAATCTGAGTCCACGCAGTTCCTGCAACTCACGCCCTTCAATCCCGTCCTCCACTGAGTCTCAGGAGAATAAACGTCCTCACACCCACACTGCACAAGGTGAGACAGAAACATGCATTCTTGTATACTATCCTCTGATCCCAACAATAGCACAGAGTCCAGCCATATAGACAGCATACTGTAAGTCCAATAGAGCATAATCGTCCCATGTGAAACAGAATGGTACTGGCCAAATACAGTGTATTAGGATGCCCAGTGTTTTTTTTTTTACTTTTGTATGAGAAGTGGTTCGAAAAGATGTAATGATTGTTTCACATGTCTCAGATCATGGTGTGCGATAGCATAGAACTGGCTGGCCCATTTCTGAGTGGATAGAAGTGCGTGGATTTGTCATTGACCAAATTAGAAAAATCGTAATCTTGACACTTCCACATTTGGATCATAACTTTATTTTAATTAAAAAGTCATGTGCAGTTTTTTACGTTGTTACTAGATTCCACAAAGGATGAGGATAGAAGAAGATGAGACTTGCAAACCTTTTACACATCAGCACAATCTGCTGAAATTCCATCAAAACAGCCTTAAATCTTTTTATGTGTCACTGAATCATTGCCTTATATGATCAATCATGCCTAGACCTGGCCTCTTAAGATATCAATCATCTATACTGGATCCATGTCCATATCTGAGTTTCGCTGTGTGTGGAGTTAGCACTTGGCTTGAGCTTCACACGTTTGAGATAATAATCAGTTGATCTGGTCCTGGTGAGCCGCCATTGCCTTGAGCCTACAGTACGTTAGCTGCCAGACTGGATGACTAGGCAGTCTGTAATAAAGATGTATTGAACCTCAGAGGAATGAAAGACAAAATCAAGGACATTTAAGTTCTGAATTAGTGTAAGATGAAGGGCTGAGCTTTAAATCCATGTAGAGCAAAGCTCCTGGTCAAACAAGGCCATGCATGTGTAATGGGATAGTGCTGGATTCTAGCCAAGAATCTGTTCATCCTGAACCCACTGCTTCATCCGTTTTTATCCGCAATAGGGTGAATGGGGGACTCTGGCTGGCGAGTGTAGTGAGTGCTCTGCATGGTAAAAACTGAGGAGCATGTCTAAAGAAAATCATATTATTTCAAGTGCAGACATGCAGCATCCTGAATGTCCTGTTCAGATCACGTGCCAATCCTTTTAGTTTGCAGAAATGACTGAAGCATTTTTTTAGTGCGCCTTCAAATGGAGAGAACGAGAAATTGGCTCTGACAGCACACGTACCAATATGACTTGTCTCGACTATGACTAACGCTTTATGCTTATTGTGCGCATGCATTTGCCTGAACACATATGGCCTGAAGGATGTGAAGCGCTCCATCGTCTGCCCTGTTTTGTCATCCCACATGATTCTGCGTGATTGTTTTCCAGTTATTTATTTGCTCATCCAAATATGGAGCTGGAACTGTAGGAAGGGCGTGAGGCTTACGGTAATAGAGGATGGAGGAATGGGCTGTGAAGACATTACGGCATGCAGAGGGCATGGACGTTCTGAAGAGCACATGCAGAGTGACCATGTAGCAAAAACCCACCATGGGCCAAGCACATTGCAGGAGTAATAAAAAATGTCGTTTCGTACTTTTGCAGCCGATTGCCGTAAACAAGCAGGATGTGATTCCTGAGGTTTACAAGGCTTCAAAGTCAGAAAACATTCAGATATTTATTTGAGATGTTCGAGTAAATTAAAATATGGCTCTTTTTGAAAGCACTATGTGTATATTTGTTTGTTTGTTTTCAATGTTCAGAAGCTGAGCCAGAAGCAAGCCCTGTGGAGTCTCCTCCAGTGTCTCCCACTGTATCTGGCCTACAGTGGTCCTCAGAGACAGAGGAGGAGCAAATGCCTGTGGATGAGAAGGACGTAAAGTTGTCTGTGCTACATACAGAGCCAGATGACTCGGACAAAACGGGGAAACGGACGTTAAGTAAAGATGAGCATGAAAGACAAGTAGAGGAGGTCAAGAAAGATGAAGATGAGGAATTGAAGGAGAAGGAGAGGGAAGAGGTGTGCACAGAGGCAGAGATAGCAGATGAGGCAGGGACTGAATTAGAGGTAGAAGAGGAATGTGAAAAAGAGCAGATAGTGGAAAGAGACACAGAGGATAGCACAACCCTGAGCGAGAAAGAGAGGCAGAATGAGGAATTGAACGAGAAGGACAACTGCTCAGCTTCCAGCATCTCCTCAGCCAGCAGTACTCTGGAGAGAGAAGAGAGAGAGGAGAAGCTCATATGTGATAATGACTCAGGCAAGTAAAAGGAAAAGGCTTCTGTCCTGCTTAAATCTTTTTCAATGACCATTAGATGCTGCAGCTCAGTAACCGTCCATGTTAACAAAGTTTTTCTCTCATTTCCCATCAGGCCAGTGGACAGAATGCATTAAGTCGGCAGATATCAACGAACAGTGTGGCAAAGTCCTCAATAACAAGCGCTTCATGCTGGACATGCTCTATGCACAAAATAAGAAGCCTGCTGAGGATGAAGAGAAGGAGAATGAGAAAGAGAGAGAAGGCCCAGGAGGCCAGGACTCATCAGTAAACAGTCTTGCAACTCGCATCTCAACTCTGGAGGCCCGGCAGCAGGCGTCGGAGGACAATGTGAAGAAAATGGAAGTGCAGCACCTGGACAACCACGGCAACGTGCGGATTGTGGCAGAGAAATTCGGCGACTTGGTGAAGGGGCTGGTCTCTCCACATGACGAGCTTGCCGGGAAGGAGAAGGCGCCTTCACCTACGCCACCTAAAAAGGAGTCGGATCACATCTGGGACCAGCTGATGGCCACACCTCGAGAACTACGCATCAAAGAGATGGACTTTACTGACCTTTTGGAAGAGGATGACATAGACATTTTGGATGTCGGAAATATGATCAATTCAGGTGACCACATGACACCCCCTCCTCCCCCTCCTTATGTACCAAACCTCCCGCCCCCACCTCCCCTTTTCGGGTGCCCACCCCCTCCACCTGTCCCAGGAGGGATATTACCTCCTCCACCACCTTCTATGATGTCAATGTCTCCCTCGCATATCGGTTCTCCTCAACATAGTCGAGGAGAGCCACCACTCTTTCAGAAGAAGAAGAAGACCATCAGACTGTTCTGGAACGAGGTGAGACCCACAGACTGGCAATACGGCAGTGACAAGCGCTGCAAGGAGTCACTGTGGTCCAAACTGGACCAGGTAAAGTTGGACACAGCCAAGTTAGAGCTCCTGTTTGAGACCAAGTCCAAAGAACTTCCTGTGACAAAGGTAAACAAGATCGTGTTATTTGTAATATATTTTTCTTGCTCTCAGTGATGAATTTCTCATTATTATTCTTT
This sequence comes from Clarias pachynema, assembly GCA_030014365.1. NCBI lineage: Eukaryota > Metazoa > Chordata > Actinopteri > Siluriformes > Clariidae > Clarias > Clarias pachynema. The sequence goes on along the minus strand of JAQMYL010000033.1, from coordinate 12,669,616 downwards.
TTTTTATTATTTTGTTTCGTCTTGGGCGACAAAAATAGTTTAATGTATGTTTGTAGCTGTATCTCAAAACTTTTTTGTCACAATGTAGCAAGAGAATTCTTCGGCAAAGACGTTTTGTAGGAAACACATGGTGAGGATTATGGCGTATCTCATTGCCTCAGTGTCACCACAGTCCGTTTCGGACAAGCGCAACAGATTTGAAACAGACCGGGGAAATCTCATTCGGCCCGCTTCAACACTGATTGAATTGGTTTTGATGGATGTCCCTTATTATCTTAAGGCTCCCTCAGATCTGCCACTGTAAATGTAGCTAAGCTGCAGCTCCAAGAATGCCTTACACTGACGTTTCCGCATTTTTACTGTAATCTGTACAGGCCTGAGATGATACATGCTTTTTTCGGAAACTATATGATTTGTTTGATTTACGTCACCATTACTCAATGATACAACAAAAGGCATTCCAATCTAACTCTTCCTTTTTCCAAATCTATATTACAACACTGGTATCAGGAGGTACCGAACAGGATATTTTCTGGAATATTTTTAGGGTATTCTGTTGTGATGGATGTCTTTCTGAGTGTGTCTTTGCCGGTCAGGGGTTCTCCCCTCGCCTAGCCCAAAGCAGCTGCTTCTCATTTTGGCCCATTCCTAACTTCCTTCTTTCCCTCTCTGTTCCTTCTCTCCTTTTCTTTCCTCCCTTTGTTTGGCAGTGAAAGCCAAACCCTCATGCCTCTCACTAGTCCAAAAATATTCTCCATCAAAGTCCCAAAATAGCCCTCAGGTGCTTGCGTGTTTTCGAAGCGAGTTGCACTTAGCGCAGATCCCACTGGCATTCATATCTTGGAAAGCCTTCCTTTTCTTAATCACCCACATTAAAGAAATTCCGTTCCAATTCATTTTAAGGTAGTCTTCAGAAAGCCTTTTTTTCTTTTCTTTTTTTCTTTTTTTTTTTTTATCTCGCGTTGGGGACGGTAGATGGATATCAGTACGGTTAGCCGACAAGCGAGCAAGAGGGAGAGCAGTCGTGCGAACTCATAATGAGAACCAAGTGAAGTATTAGACCAGATGGGTGACTGTTGCCCTGACATATGTTTTTGATGGTGACAGTTTAGCTCAGTTATGGTCCGAAATAGAATGCATTTTACCATAATAGCAACCGGAGGTGGGCAGGCACATCGCAAACTGCTCACGCTGATTCTCACCACACAATACTTAACACAAAAAACAAGGTGAAAAATGAAATGGAATTGAATGCGTCTAATGCAAGCCTGAACGTATGAGTTTTTCTGCTGAATGTTTTGCTGACTTTAGAAAACAGCAGCGGATGGGAAACGGCAGGAGATTATTGTACTCGACTCCAAAAGAAGCAACGCCATCAACATTGGCCTCACTGTTCTCCCACCACCACGCACCATCAAAACAGCCATCCTCAACTTTGACGAGTATGCTCTGAACAAAGAGGGTATAGAGGTAACGTCAGTTCACATTGCTATCATTTTACTTCTTGTTATTCCATTGAAGGGAAAAAGCAGCTGTAACACCATAGTAAAACTCAAAATATCTATATGCACTTAATATTACATTTTTATTCTAAAAACTTATATATTTTTCTCAGCCATTCAAATGCTCTTTCTCAGGCATTATATCATTCAATCATAAAAGCCTACCACATAAAGGCATATTTCTGTATTTCCAGTGATTGATGGCTCTCTGTAAATTTACTCACAATATTGACTTTTGCTGAGTTGGCAGAACAACGGCATTAACTCAAAAAGTGCTGTTAAATATAACGTTACTGTTAGTTTAAATCATGTACAGTTCCTTAGCCTTTTTGTACTAAAATGAATTTATGAATCAATAAGATGACTCATTGCCAAAAATGACACCACAATATGAACATGAGGAATGTAAAAAATGCTGCTATCATTTTTCTATGACAGGATCTTTTTACATCTTATTACAGGATCTTTTTTTTTTTTATCTTAACACAGCAGTTCATCCCTTCTCATGAGCAAAATCTCATACAATTATTCAAAAGAAATAAACTACCGGACAGCCGTAGCACAGATGAAATCATTCTATTTGGTGAAACGATGACCTTTATTTATGTTTTGACAATTTTCTCCAGATGTTGTTATTTATCAGTCTGTTAGGGATTCATTAGGGGAATTATAAACTAGTTTTGTAACTACATAAATTCATGCTATGACACTGGACAGTGATGCACGCACTTCCCTTAGGTCCGATCTCTCTTACTGACTCTCATTTGTGCATCTGACTGCATACAGACATTTTCCCTAAGTGAATGTACTTGTGATGTATGGGAGCACAAAAATCTGATCTCATCATTTAAGATTTAAGCTCCTTTTAGTAAGATTGTCCTAGACTAAATGCATCTTATGTCTGATCGTTGAAGTATATTGCAATCAGAGCATACACCTATGTTTGCTTTCAGGAGTCAATCAAATTTGTTTTAATGTAAAAAAAAATCCAATCATTATGCTCCATAGCAAATTTTTCTGATTAGTCTCACTAACAAGTGGTTTTCTTATGGCCATACAGCTGTTTAGTCCCAATGTGAGTTCTCTCATCTCATTGTGTGTGTATGGAAATGCTCTCACTTTCGCTATGGTTTTTACTGTTGATTTTTTACCATGCGACTTTATCAAGTGATCTCCATTCATGATTTTTTTTCTGACCACATTCCTTCCACGAATTTGACAGTTTAGCACTATCCATCCAGGTTTGATAATGTGTTGAAGGATTCTTGATTCAGATTCTAATAACTCCAAATCTCTTTAGTTGTTTTCTTTGCTTGATGGAGCCCAATAATGACCCTTCAGCCATGCAGTGTATTTGAACATTGCTTTTTTTTCCCCTTTTTCTTTAGAAAATCCTAACAATGATTCCCACAGAAGAGGAGAAACAAAAGATACAGGAAGCACAGCTGGCGAACCCTGATATTCCTCTGGGCAGTGCTGAACAGTTCCTCCTCACGCTCTCTTCCATCAGTGAGCTGTCTGCTCGCCTGCACCTTTGGGCTTTTAAGATGGACTACGAAGTGCTAGAGAAGGTCAGGACTTTGGACAAGATTCAAAGGCTGAGCTGTTAGACCAAGCAGCACATGTGTGCATGTGTGCATGTGCAATAAACAGTAGTCATGTTTACAGCTTGCATAAATTAGTCTCTGATTTCCCTTTTACAGGAAGTGGCAGAGCCCTTACAGGACCTGAAGGAGGGCATGAGTCAGCTGGAGAAGAACAAGACACTGCGCTTTATTCTGTCCACGCTACTCGCTATCGGCAATTTCCTTAATGGATCAAATGTGAGTTATGCCTGTGCTCACGGCCTTCTCCCCTCCTCGCTTCCAGTTTCCCTTTGAGGACTGGAAAAAAAAGCTAAAGAAGTTATAAAAGATTGAAACCACATTTACAGTAAACCATTGAGTGTGGGCAAGAGAACAAAGCAAGTCGAATTCGTGTCATGTCGTTTGGGATATTTCCCGTTTTTATTTCGGCTGGGTCTTCAGTACTGCAAGGCTGACCCGGGTGTAGGCTATTGACTTCCTGTACTTTACCACATTTGCTTGAGATTCAGCTATTTACAAGTCAATGGAGCATTCATGTGAACATGCATAAGAGCAGACTACTGACCCACCTTGCTTTTCAAAGCATTCTGTATTATTGCTTAATGGAACTGATGATAATCTACTCAGCTATAGCAGAATAATGTCTGTAAATAGTGGAAATGGCCTATGATTAGAAACCATTTATAGAAATCATTTCCTGGATGAGGTCCAGAGTGACCCATTTGTTCAAGGCGGATGTTTTTACAGCATCAATTTACTCGCTTACAGGAACGTTTCACTCATATTGTCCATTCTAATATTGTCTGTGTGTGTGTGTTTGTTTGTGTGTGCTCGCAGGCTAAAGGCTTTGAGCTAAGTTACCTTGAGAAGGTTCCAGAAGTGAAAGACACTGTGCATAAGCAGTCTCTGCTTCACCACGTCTGCTCCATCGTAGTAGAGAAGTTTGCAGAAAGTTCCGACCTGTACTCTGAGATCGGCGAGATAACCCGCTCTGCTAAGGTACCGCACCAAATCAGAATTGTTACAGTCAAAGAGCAGTTCAGACATGTTCAAGTTCTATCAAAGAACATACAGTGTCTTGTGTAAGTATTCAGTCTCACTGAACATTCCCGTGCCTTCCAGTGATATAACCGGGAACTAAAAATGCTATTAATTGGGATAGTTACCATTTCATTTACACTATATGTCTGACATTTGAAGCTCCTGAGGGTGTTTTTATAGTGACAAATAAGTTAAACAATACAGTTATTTAATGTTTGCATAAATATTGCAAACTAAAACTAAACTTTTGACTGCAATTATAAAGCTTTCACTTTTACCTTTTCACATCTGGATCCTCATATTTTTTCCATATTTTCAGTGTATTTATAAAGCTCCATAGTAATTATGAATTATACAATTATAGACAATTATAGAAATGTTGCTGTTTTAAAATGATAAGATAAAAAGCATGATTTCTGCCAAAATGTACTTTTTCTTGTATAGGTTCATTACCCAGCCAATAAATAATAACCTTTTTTTTTAAACCACCATTAACTTTGATTACGGTACGAAATATGGTGGCCAGTTCATGTGTGACAATGATTCCTTATAACCCCAGAACCAGTTAAATTTCACATGTTATTTGTCACATACAGTACACAACCACACAGTATGATATCCAGTGAAATGCTACTCTTTCACAATTTGGGTCCTGGAATATGCCCGTGCCATCTGGAAAGAAAAGTTCCATAGATGTGATAATCTGGTCATTCGGGTCACCAGCTGACTTCATTTTATTGCCACATGACATTGCTGAGCCTAAACCTTCAGTAACTAACTGAAGCAACCTCAGATCATTACACTTGGGTAGTGTGCATGATGGGTGCATCGCCTCGTGTGCTTCCCTTCTCACCCTGATGCACCCATCGCTCAGGAATAGGGTCGATCTGAACTCATCAGGTCAAATAAGCTTTTTCATTTGATTCAAAATCCAACATTTATGCACCCTCGCAAAATGAAAAGTCTTACCATCAAGTTTTGTTTTTGCTTTGTTTTAAACTGCATTTATAAGCATCCATCTCCCCTGCTTTTCTCAGGTGGACTTCGACCAGCTGCAGGACAACCTGGCCCAGATGGAGCGGCGATGCAAGGCTTCCTGGGACCACCTGAAGGTCATTGCCAAGCATGAGATGAAACCGGCACTAAAGCAGCGTATGTCTGACTTCCTGAAAGACTGCGCTGAGAGGATCATCATCCTCACCATCGTCCACAGGCGCATCATCAATCGGTAAACAACTTTCATTTAAGCTTTCATTTTTCTACAGTCTCTACTTGCAGCATAAAGGAGAGGACAGTGTAGAGAAGACAGAATGCATGTGCCCTTGTAGTTGAAGCGATCTCTTTAGCAGTTTAAGGCTTCATGGACATTTATCTGGGAAGTTTAGAAATCATTAATGAAGTAAGAACATTTTTAAGGTTATAAAGTTAGACCTAAGATATTCAGGATCTAAACCTGCTGTATTTGGAGATTTGTTGGAAATACATTCCCTGATGCATAAGAAGGTTTCAAGCCGTGTCCTGTTGTAATGCGATATAATTATTGTCTAATTGCTCAGAAATTTGTCCTGCATCCAAGTCTTACAGCTTCATATAATTACAAGAAATCCAGATAACACACATAGCATCATGTCTACATCACACTTAAGCCCCACAACCAACCCTTTACTTCATCACTGCCCGCTTCCTTTACATGCTGTAATGCAATTACAAGAGATAATGAATAAAGCATGGCAGTTTGAGTGTCCTCTGCATGATGTGTAATCTTCTGTGCACGTTCTTCAGGTTCCATGCCTTTCTGCTGTTCCTGGGCCACCCAGCATACGCGGTGAAGGAAGTCAGCATCCACCGCTTTTGTAAAATCCTGAGCGAGTTTGCTCTGGAGTATCGCACCACCAGGGAGAGGGTGCTGCAGCAGAAGCAGAAGAGAGCTAACCACCGGGAGAGGAACAAGACCCGGGGCAAAATGATCACTGACGTGAGTGCGCCCTCTCTTGACGTTCCTCATAGTGCACTGTTCAGTTCGACACGTCTGCCACTAGATGGAGCACTTCACCACTAAACAAACTGGATTCTGACGTTTAATTCGTTTTTTAAGTTATGTAGCAAATAAAACGGCTGATCGACTGGCATCTAAATGTTACCGGTTAAATTGCGTTGAGCCTGTGGGGAGTCATAAATACCCAGCAAACTTAATAAACCTGATCTCACTGACCTGCGTAATTAATATCAGTGCGCTGCTAATATCATGTAGCAGCGCCTGAGGCTACCCCTGATCCCTCAAACATGACCTGCTAAAGCCCGTCTCTGTGGGGGAGTCCCAGTTAGGAGAGGCCTCTACGTAGTTTTGTTTAGTTTGGCGAGGGATACTTCGGTGTAAAAGCTAATCTCAGCTTGAAAATCCAACTCTTTTCATGAGCCTGTAGGACAGCAGCGAAGACATTTGTAAGCACTGTGACTGGTGCGTCAGACGGTCTGGAAGAGCTTGAAATGGAACAGTGCAGGTGGGAAATGTATGGGACGTTTCTGATTTCAAAGAAATAATAATATATTGCGTAAAACACCAAGATCTATGATATTTCTTTAATATGTATACTATCGAAGCGTACTTACTCCAAGTCACATTTTCCAAAATCTGAACGTAAATGATTAAACAGTCATTTTTATAAGAAGAAAAAAAATCATGAACCTAGTATAGTCACATAACCAATCCTACATAGTGTCTATTGCTTTTTGTTCTCTATCCCTACTACCTTTTTACTATACTGTAGTTTCTCTTATATTTTGTTCTCTCTTTCATCCATCATGTCTCTGTTTGTCCTTTCTAGAGTGAGGAAGAAGAAGATGAGGTATGCATGGCTGTGTGCGGTTGTATTTATGTGTGCACACCAAGCCTCGTTTAAGTGCACGTCAACATTTCATTAACTTTTTTACATGAAATGACCGTGGCCTGAGACTAACAAAGACAAGTCCCATCAGGGATTACATCACATCATGCTGATCATGATGGAGGTCTTTGAAATGTATACCAGCCCTACACACACACACACACACACACACACTCACACACTCAGTGAGCAGCTGGTGTTAAAGGGCCTGTAGAGAGGCAGTACTGTATGTTTGTGCTCCCATTACACAAGCTGTGAGAATAGAAAGAGAAGGAAGGGAGCAGGGTCACCATGTGGAACCTATAAGCAACATGTTAAACGTGTATATTTGGATCATAGTGACGATGAGATCATTAAAATAAACAAACAACGGACAGTAAATTAGCGTTTATAATACAGAAACTTTCATTTGGTGCAGCCTTGTGCTGGAAATCATCAAACCACTAACGACAAGGCAACGGACTAATGATACTAAACCCAGTGTGCACTTTGGTGTTCTGTGGTGCATGCTAGGAGTTGTTATGGATTGTTTTTAACAAATGCATCCGTGGAGAATCTCAAATTGCCAACATGCAAGCCAAAAGACTCAAAAGGAAGGGAGTGCGACACAGAAGCCGGACAGCGGGGTTTATCTGCTGTTTTTTCTGTTCTTTTCTTTACAGAGCGGTAAGTTTGCAGGTGCTTCAGCAGAAGGACAGGACACTCCAGGTCAGGGACTCGACTATGCTGAGAAGGCAGCAGAGCACGAACAGATGACCGCAGTGCTACGGAACAGCCTGCAGCTCGGAGACACCACCCCGTCAGTCCTGCCTGGGCTGCGCACCCGCACCAGAGCTGGCCGAGGTACCTACAAACCTACAGTCCCCCTTACTGTAAATAGAGAAATACATATTACTCTCCAGTAATAGTAATAGTGATGGGTCGTTCATGAACGATTCAATCTTTTTGAATGAGTCTTTAATGTGACTCAGAAGATCGAGTAGTCTCAGAGAGTGATTAGTTCATCTTCTACTGGGTGCGCATGCGCAAAGAGCGTCACAAAACCTCCGTAGGTTATGTCCAGGAAACAGAAATGAGCGGTTCATCTCCGAGTCGTTCGTTCTTTTGTCACAGTACTGTAGTGTCTATGAGAGTCACATGACAAGAGAACAGATGATTCAGACCAGAAGATATGAGAGGTGAGCTGCTCATTCTGTTTATCATAATGATGTATTGGAATAATAGCTAAAATGTGTGTATGTAGATGTGCTGGAGGTCTGTTTATTGAAAGTGTAACATTTTACTTTATTTCTGATCAAAAGAACGAAATAAACTAAATGAGTCATTTCTATCAAAGATTCGGATCAAGGTTCAAAGACTGAGTCACTAAAATGATTCAAACTTCCCATCACTGCTATGCAACCAAAAAACTCTCTCCAGAGCCATATTCAGGGGGAAAAAAAGTGTGCTTTCTGTGTCCATATAGGCCGCATGGGACTGTGGTCCTCTGCCAATGAAGACACGTCTAATTGCATGGAAGACACAGCAGATGAGATCATGGAGCGCATAGTAAAATCAGCAACTCAGGGTCCCAGTCAGCGTAGTCAGCCTCGCGAGAGGAGACGCTCAAGAGCTAACCGCAAGTCCTGTAAGTCACTGCATGCCATTTACAATACAGGACACGAATACCTGTGTGTGTGTGTGTGTGTGTGTGTGTAGAATAGTAATGTCTTGTATTACACAACACAGAAATGATGAATCACTGCATGGTTTCAATCACAATACTTGTATGTGCATAAATATTTAGGTTTTGCTTTTGCTTTGTATGTTTCTAGTATGTACTGGCATTTGCTTTGTGCATTGGAAGTGAGATCCTTTGGGCCTAGCAAATAGGTCAGTCTATCTACCGGGTGATAAGATGTGAAGCTCACAAGAGAAATACAGACCATGTTCATTTAAATTCTGCAGAGGTCTGAGAGGGAAAGGTCAAGGTTTCTGTTGAAGTTAAGCTTGCATAGTTTCTATAGACTGAGTACAAATTTTTGGCATGATTGTGGAGAACTGGGCAAACTTTCTGCAGGAAAGGACAGGAGGCATTGGTCCAGTAGCCCTGGAGTAACTCAGACGTGGTAGGAATTGGTCAAACTTTCTGCAGGAGCATGTGGGATTGGTTAAAGGTTTTGCATGAGGATCCTGGATTGGTCACCAGAAATTAATAGAGATTAAATCTTCTACAGGAGTGGGGGATTTGGCCAAAGGGTTGGTCAAGAGGATCTATGGGATTGTTGAGGATTCGTCAGATCTCTCTCAGGAGTGGGCAGAAATGGGATTTGAAAATAAATAAATAAAAACCAGTCTGGCACATATCTTTAACTAAATACATTTTTTACTTTTGTCGGTTTTGGTGCTGAGACTTTAGTACCAAGTATCAACTTATTACTTAACAACCATAAGGAAGCATGTTTCTCAATTAAACATAAACTCTGGTTGTATGCCAGCCCACAGATTTGTTTTATTTTTATTTTTGTACGTGTGTGTGTGTACACTAGGAGAGATCCATGAATTTAGAAAAGAAAAAAAAAAGGTCTCTCACTATTTCAATAACTTCATGCAACATTACAGCATTTATTTCTGACCAGAACCAGTGGCATCCTAAATATCTTTTAAGATCATGAGTCTGTGCATGAAAATGAATCCTTATTTACCCAGAACCACTCTTTCAATCAGTTGAGCTTGATGAATCTTGCCATTGTTATCCTGGAATATGGCCGTGCCATCAGAGATGAAAAAATGCATTGATGTGATAACCTGTGACCTTTTTCTATTGCTCCAAGGTTCAATCAAATTGTAGCCTAAAATCTTTCTCCATGAGAAGCTGTCCACTGCATCAGTTAGGATTGAAAGAATTGTTCTCCGCTGAAACATGTTAATC
>JAQMYL010000033.1:12643212-12656749 GCA_030014365.1 Clarias pachynema | reverse complement strand
CTTCCTAGTAGACATCTGTGCTGACCCAGGACCTGTGATAAAACAGTGTACCAACACCAGCAGGTGACTTGGCACCCACATTATCACTGTCTGTAGAAAAATCACACTGATCTTTGAGCAACTTGAATTCTGTTTCTTCCCACTCTTCCTCCAGACTCCAGGACCTTGATTTCCAAATGAAATGCAAAATTTACTATAGTCCAAAAAAATTACTTTGAACCACTGAGCAATGGTCTGGTCCTTCTCAACTTAGCCCAGGTAAGACACTGCTAACGTTGCCTCTTCTTCAGGAGTGGCTTGATACTAGGAATGCAACAGGTGTAGCTGTGTGTGGTGGCTCTTGCTGCACTGACTCCAGCCACACTCCACTCTTGCTTGACAATCTTCTTAAGGCTGCGGTCATCCCTGTTGCTTGTGCACTATTTCCTACCACATTTTTTCCATTCAGTCAACTTTCTATGAATATGTTTTGATACAGCACTCTGCATACAGCCAGCCCTTTCAATGATGACCTTACCCTGATGGCTTACCCACCTTGTGGACGATGTTGATTATCATTTCTGGACAACTGTCAAGTCAGCTTTCTTTCTCCAAACTCCTACTGAACGAGACTGAGAGATATATAGAATTTATACCATATGAATAGTATTTTAATAAAACAAAAAATTTAAACCTAAAGATTTTTTTTCATGCATTATAAGCTGTAATCAAAATTAAAACAAAAGAAATGCTTGAAATATTTCAATTTACACAATGAATCTAGATTAAGTTTCAAATTTTGAACTAACATGAAAAAAATAACTTTTTCACAATATTTTAATATTGAGATGCACTGTAAATCCTACCAACATTCAACCACTTCTTAAGCCATTTCATACATGTATATACAAAAAAACCTGGAAAACATGTCTCCACCACCTAGTTTAAATAACACGTTTGCATAATAAACGTTTTGATTTATTAGGTTTAAATGTAATATATTGCATGGTAGTGGAATGGCACATCTTGATAATTTTACTAAGTCACCTGACATTCTAAGAGAAAATAAAGACACTAGTAAGACTTGTGAACAGTAAACAGTCTTGCTAAACAGTCGCAAAAACATTTTCTGACAGGCAGCCTGAGTTTAGCAATGCCTAAAATAACTAGGTGCTATATTTAAAAAGAAATCCCTTTATCAGGAAGGAATATAGCCTATGGCGACACCATTTTCCCTCATGGGAAATTGGTATACTCATTTTTCAGTGATAAACCGTACAGTTCCTCAAATGCCCAAATTTACAGAAATAAACATTTGCAGCCTAGTACAAAATAAATAAAGTTTGGGTCAGAATAGCTAGAGTTCCTATTCATGATAACTGTAAATGTGGTTAATAACTAATCGGTTAAAATTACATTAACCCATAAAATTATGGATAAAGATGGGCATGGCTGATTTGCATTTTAGCTAAGCTGACTAACTTGTGGATGGTAACTGAAGTTACGTAGGCAGGTTCTAAGCAATAACTAGGTTCTGTTTGTTGTATGGGTGATGTCACAGAGGGTTTGTCCAGTTTTTATACAGTCTATGGTATTAACTAGCTGACCAAACACTCTTACATGGTAGTATTTCTCTATGAAACTATATAAGCACACCTAAAGTATATATTAATCCGCCCACCATGACACATTCCATACATTAAACCTACTTCTTTGTAATACAAGGCTGGGAACATTGATGTTTTAGAAGACCAGAGCACATGCAGCTGGAAATTGCTCTCATCTAATGCCTAATAAACATAGAACCCGACTTGATAATTAACTGATGAGGCAATTTGTTGAATCAGGTGCAATTTTTTTGTACTCCTATAGCAGTGCTATGGCTCTACTATAACCAATCAATTGTCCTCATCTGTTTAATGACAGACGAAACACCACACGTATCCTGATGTCACCAGCTTTTATTTAGGGTCGTGTCCATATGGTTCACTTGCAGTGCCCATCAAGCTCCTCTAAATTGAGCTCTAACGATGGAGAACCTGATGGAGGATCATTACAATCATCATTGTATGACAAATTTAGTGCAATGGCAGACACAAACATGTCTAATGCAGTTAAGATGGTGGTTGTACAGAACCATACAAAACAACCCGAAGGTGTAGTAAACAATTCTGCCAATAGGGAACTTGCATTTCAAAGTCTCTGTGGTCTTCGTCCCCAAAGCTGTTGGCATGGACACAAAAATACAACAGCAAAGCAAAGATTTTACAAAAACCAGCAAGATTACAAATCTAATTGAAAAACATATCACTAAGAAAAAGAGCAAAGACAGTCAGAAAACTGGGATTCACAGGAAATACAGTGCAAACTAAGGTCTTTTTTGTATTTTAGATGTACAAATCAACTAAAATCAATGATAAAATTATTGGAATATTAATGTATGTGGATTTCTGCGCTTTTGTAGCAATCACGTTTTACTGTCCCTGAACAAACGTTTGCACAGTACTAGAAATTAAAAATTTTTCGCTTCAAAGTGAGAAGAGGATACACATTTGCATTTTAAATTTACTATTGCTCAGATTCAATTTTGTTAAAATATAACCGTTTCCTGCTTACAACTTTCTATGTGCGTTTTCAGGGATGTAACATCAAAACAGCTGTTTCTTTTTTTTTTTTTTTTTTTTTTTTAAAGCACCAAAGCATACACAAATATGACCCCTTTTTGGTCAAATATTTGATATTTGAACTGGTATAGTGCAGTTTACATAAGGAATCATAACTCAAGTTACAAGGTTACGTGATATGTGATAAAACAAGCGTGTACTACGAAAAGAATAACTGAGAGGAAAAGCAATGTCGCAAGCAATTTTACCGACTTCAGCCTGGAACACTGCAGTCATAAAGCAATGCATGGCTAATTTACTGAACTGAATATCCTAGTTATTTTTTTCAGTTTTTCACCAAAACTGCAAACAGAACAAAAAAAGAAGAAGGAAAAAAAGAAGAAGAAGAAAAAAGAAAAAAAAAACAGTACGATGTATCAAGCATAAAAGATCAGTCAAGCACCCACGATCAATGTCGATGAGCGCATGGTAAGACCTCGCTTCCCTGGAATCAACTCCTAAATATTTGACTAACATCATTTTGCAAATTGCACATCATAATGAGCTTTTCTCCAGACTTCTGTAAGTTTCATTGCATACATGTTTGGCCAGGCTAGCTTAACTGGGAGAGCGATGTCAGCTTATAGATTTTTAAACAGTTATTCCTAACTGTTCTTTCAGTTGTTCGTATCGCCAGTCCTTTAAGGTCTGAGCTGAATAAATTAGTCCCTTAAGAAATAAAAGAAACTACACTGACGAGATGATGGAGCACACTTACAGACAAATAAAGCTCAACATCCACAAGTTTAAAAGCCTTAAATGGTTTTATCAAAATGTAAATCCCCTATAAGCAAGGGAAGGAAACTGAAGGTTCCAATCTTTTTTTTTTTTTTTAAATCCACAAGAATTCAAGACTGAAATATAGCACCAACATACATATAAGTTCATGGCAAGTCTTGGGTTTTTAGACTCTGTTTTGCACTTACAATGAGACAACCCTAGCAACAAGTGTATCGCAGACTGGAGGCTGGCCAATTGCTCAAGTTCCCCTGAGATTGAAAAGTGCAGTCACAGTGATGTCATCTCCCAGCCTCCCTCAGGGCAAAGCTAGTGGGGAGCCTCCAGCATCTCCATGAGGAACGTCTCAATGGGCGTGTCTCCGATCAACTTGAAGAAAAAAAGGTGCTCCAGACACTTGAGCCCAATGGAGCGCAGCGCAGGCAATCTGAGCAGGAGCTTGGCAAACCTAGATGAGGAAAGTGAGAAAGGGATGAGTGGGGGTGGGGGTGATGGGGAGTGCTCAACAAGGAATTCTGGCGACCTCAGGTTTTTTCTCCACATGCTGAAATGAACATTAACAGACATTACAAGACAAATCCTATGAAGATTTATAAAACAATTAACACTAGTTAGTTTAAATCTGTCCTAGTGTTATAGTCCAGTTGCACCAGAGAAACCTGGTGTTGATTTCTAATGCATAAAATGCTTCAAATTCAAAACAAAAAGATTTAAAAGTTTTAGTTACTATTTTTCCTTGAGGCTTTTCTTGCGAACACTAGTCCACTACAGCTCTGAGATCTCTCAACGTGTGCTTAATACTCATGAGATTAGTCTGTTGTGGAAGGTGCTGCAGCTCAATCCATGTTACAAAACATTCTTCTGCAAGTATGTTATGACGAGCGTTATCCTACAGAGGGGGTTAAGATTTAGATTACTTTACAACAACTTTATAACAGAATAATTTGGTGCAGGTCTAATAGAATGCTGACTGTTTTGCTTGGGATTTGGGTAACTCAAAGTAAAATGTAAAGAGTGTTGAGTCTCATTATCAGCTAATTAGCAACAGGTTACTGTAAAAACAGGAAGGACAAGGCGCTTGATCGAAACTTATTGTGACGACAGTGGTGATTATTTCATCTGCAATTTACACTAGTATATACTTGTTCTGCTGCTTGGGCTATCATCCAAGAACTTTAAAAGCCATGAAAAAAACCACGAAAAAAAAGAAGTATATTTGTCTAAAACCTTTTTTGAAATAATGGCACCAAATGGCAAATTCAAATGTAATAATACATTAATGATGTAGCTTATGGGCTTGTTATATTGGCTGATAGTGTATGGTTGTTTATCCGATGATAATAACAGGTTGTAGGAATGTCATGTCTTCTGCCAGCCTCAAAGATCTTTACGCTTGTTGCCTTACTTGTCCTTTTTAAAAACCTGCATCAGCATGTTCCAATGGGTTTTTGAGGCTTAGCATGGAGTAACAGCAGCTTATGCTGAAAAAATTATAAAGAGAATTGGTTAGAAAGAATTAGCATACCTCCCCTGTTGCTCAGGGTATTTCTGCCTGCAGTAAGCCTCTAAGGATGCATACACTCTCTCTCGCAGGAGTTCCACCTCACTTGTGTTGCTAAGACCTTTGGCATCTAAACAATACAGAGGGGGAAAAGTAGCACTTTACAAGATTCAAAGCTACTAGACACGAGTTACTGCACAAACCTTAAAAGAATAGTTGATATCCTAATCAAAAAGGATACTTCCTTCTGAGAAAATAATGCCATTTTTACACCAGCGCATGAAAATTATTTACTTTACTTTTAACCGCAGTTGATGTATCATCCAATACCATAAAACATGTGCAGTACAGACCAGCTGGAGATGATCAATTTAATATTTTGCATATCTATATGTTGTACAAATTAGATAAAGAACAGGTTCTCCAAGTGCAGAAATGCCTGAGTGGAATTATTATCAATATAAATGTCTTCCAATCAGCAGCAAATTTATGTTTACACCTCATAGGGCTGCTCAGATACATGAAATGCTGAGAAATAAACTGGAGGAAGTGTCTAAAATATAATACTGTAAAAAATAAAAAAAGGGGGGGGGAGGGTACAAGGAGTACTTTTCTCTCCAGTGTGGTAGAAAGCTAGTAAACAATAGGTCAAATAATTTATCCTAGTTACAGCATTTATATCATTACCCAGCTACAGAACAGCTTGAGAACCTTATAGAGACCAACAGGAATGTTTTTGTACTACACACCTCATAACACATTTGATAAGAGGTGAAAGTGAGAGGTTCTAAATGCTCGTCCTTAGCAATGGTATTTTTATTGAGGCGTACAAAACTATTGTTAGTCCCTAACAGCTCCGAGCTCCTCCTGGACATGTACCGATTTGCTACAAAAGCCATCAGATTAATCGGTTCTCTGCAATCCGTGTTACCAAGCTTAGCTTATCAAAACATTTTTCTACCAGAGATCGCAGAAGCTACATGAATGCTGAAAGAATGTTTGCAAATCAGATATTTCTCCCAAAAGCCTGTAACCAGTAAGATCTGATAACTGCACCTGGGTTAAAGAGGATGATGGCTCGCAGACATCCAAGCTCAGTCTTGTCCATCTGCATATCTCGCATTTTATTTACCAACTCAGTGAGCACTCTAGAGTTGGGATAGGAAGTGAGACAATGATGAGGGAGGAATGAACAACAGTGAATTTCTGACTTAATAACAGCTTACAAGTTATTAGCATTGATTACTGAACTGAACTCAGAAGTAAAAAGTCTGATATTCATTTACCTGTCAAATATAGCCCCCACCTCAGGGCTGCGTGCACTTTCTCTGTGGAGACAGTTGTAAAGGTGTAAAGCAGTAGTACTAGTTGAAATGCATTTCTCTAATATTTACTGAAAGAAATAAAAAAAAAAAAATACAACACACCTTAATAATATGCTTCAACACAAAAAAGCTTGTTAAAAGCAACCAATAATTAATTTTTTACTTGGAGTTTTTTCCATTGAAATATGAAGTTGTGTACTAAGAGTCACTTTTTTTTTTTTTTTTAATCAGTTTTGCGATTTTATTTCTAACATTTTTACATGGTTGCAGGAAACCAGAACAAAGGTTTTCAAACTAACTATGAAGGCTACATTACAAGTTCACTACATTATCTGGGCTAACTTTGTGCTTGTTTCATTTGCTATAATACACATTAATTAGCAGGCACAGCTAATAGTACAGTGAGGAAAAATGCTTAATTTGAGAATTGCAAAAAAGGCACACTGAAATGTGAGGGTGAGCAGACTACAACAGAAAAATGGACGACACAAAGTGTGAATGTTTCTAAATATTTTAAAGTTTTTAAGAAAAAAAATGAAAGAAAAATGTTCACGTGGTACTAACAAACCACCTTTGAAATGCCAGTTATGTGAACTGCCTGTAGAGGAGCCCCGCTAGTCACAAGCGGTCAACACTGATGAGTGAGTGCTGCGTATGGAACAAAACATCCGCAAGTAGTAGCATGCTTGCAAAAGAAGGCTTTTTTAAAAGCTATTTACATCTGACCTGATTCGTGCTAACTGGCAGTACTAAAAAGCAGTTTTAGATACTAATGAAAGCAACATTCGTATGTCTTCTTAGAAACCTTCACACAGCAGAGGAGCAGAATGTTTTTTGCTAAGCGAAGAGCAGGCATCAGACACACAAAAAATAGAAAACAATGATGGTGGTGAAAGCAGCAAGATAATAAGCAATCCGAGAAGGGGAATATGATTATAGCAAAAAATAAACATTGTGCTGTCTGGCTCAAAATATGTTTGTCTGCATCAAACAAATACTACAAAGCATTACTGTTTCTCACTTCAAGACATTTTCCTCTATTAGTTATGAGTCATTCTTATTTTAATATAATTTTATTTCTCGCAATTATTGAACCTTCATATTGTTATTTATCATACTGTTGCTCAAACAAACATGCATGACTTTATTCTTTTCATATAGGAAGGAAAACTTTGTAATTATTTTATTTAAATGCACAGCACTTGAAGTACTAGGCATTTCATTTATATTTCACAAAAATTATTTTTCTCGGGATAGGTAAATACTGAATGTTAGAAAGGTTTTTGAAAAAAAGTACCTTTCATGTTAAAAGGTTATATTGAAAGTTGTTTCACTGAATATATGCTCATTCACAAAAAATACAATTGGGGATTTAAAGATGATAAAACAATTAAGTTATTATCATAATGAGGCTTTCTTGGAATAAAAGAGAGCATAAACAAATGGACAAAAACACCATTATCTGGCAATTTAATGTTTAAACAGCAGTATTGGCCAAGAATTTTGTAATCAGTGCATTCATAAAAAATTTACAGTACACATAATCGCAATGCATTCACACAGCTTTTTAAACAAATTCCTTAGCTACTTAACAATAAGTAACTGTAGTGAGGTGTCACCTGTCTCTGAGCACATGCAAGCCCGTAGTCAGCAGAAGTCCATCCTCCACCCCGATCGAGCGGTGAGAAAGCGAGGCAATAAGCAGCTCATTCCACCCTGAAGTATAGATACAATGGGGGGAAAAAAGTCCATTTACTTATAACACGATTTAGCCTAGTTTTAAAAGTCAGTCCTAACAAAACGTGTCATCAATGAAGTTTTTTTTTTTTCTTCACAAGAATCAAGATTATTTTCAACATTTTTAGCATTATTTATTATTTACAGACAAGCATATCCTGCTCCTTTGACTAAAGCACCCGGCTTAAACGTTATAGAGTGATTTGTAGATGTTGAAAGTGAACGCTTCTACCTGCACGTAGCAGAATGACCTGGTCGTCCAGAGGCAGGTCAGAGAAATGTGGGATGCGCTTGGCCCACTCCACCAGGCCAAACAGCTGTTTATCTGCTGCTTGGCAGATGTTAGTCACTGGGTCGATGGCCTAAAGGACAGGAAGGGGGAATGAGTTAAAGAATGGTTTTCCTTAGAACTTTATACTGTGATAATGATGCAGATAACATCATATAAACGCCTGAAATTTTACAACAAAACACTTTACTTCTTATTATACATACAAAGGATAATAATTGAGTACATCATAAATGATAGACCTAAAAATTTCATATAAAACCCTTAAATTTAATCCACATTATGTTTGCCTGGTTACGTTAAGAACACAGGTCAGGTAAAATTACCATTATGCTCAGTAGAGTGTTACTTTATCATGGATAACCTAACTTACATCTGCTTGTGCACTGTGCACATGTAGAAAATGTGCCATGTAACTACGTAGAGTTGACATGACTTGGTATCAAAACAGTCTGACTGCACAAATTTGTCTGCACAATATCATACCCAGTTTAGACAATGCTAGCAGAGAGAGGGCCATAAGAATGTTTCAACTTGGTGTATCACAAGCAGGGATCACCAAACAGTTTGGAGTTGCCAGGAATAGCTACAGAACAGATTCCAAATAACTGGTTCCATCGCTGATCGCTCTAGATCTGGAAGGCCAAGAGTGACAGCGCCAAGGAAAGGACAGACTAATTAAGACAGGAAACTAATTCTATGGCATCAGCTGAGAATTTGTACAGAAAACTCTGCCTGTCAAGCTGTGATCAATAACAGTGGCTTATTCTCTCGATATTGACTTTGTAAACATGAATGTCAAACATGCCAACTTTATGCTGTCGACCTCAGAATTTCCATGATCTCTGATCAGCATTTACAGAAAACGTCAAACACAGCAGAGTGATGAGACTCTTAGCCGCAGTAAAATACTTGAATGGTTTGTAGACTGGCAACTGCAGTCGTTCCAGTGAACATCCAGCAAGTGGAAAGCCTGATCCTTGAAAATCGATGGATAACTTGTCACTAACTTGCAGAAGAAATGTATCTGTTTGTTGGAACTAGCGAAATGCTGGGATAAGTGCATTAGTGTAGCAGGGGATTGTATAGAGGAATAAAGGTAGTTCTGTTATTCTGCCCAATCAAAAGTCCCAGATTGACTTGAACACCCCTTGTAAATATATGTATCTTAAATATTATGACTTCAGAAAGCTTAGAATATAGCAAAACTGATTCTGTTACTCTTACATGGCTATTTATGAAAAACTGTCTCTTGTCTGTTTTAATGGGGATGAAGACCAATTATTCCATAACTTTCCTGATGCTATTAAGTCATGGTGTCTACAGCTTTCAAGAACAACAGACATAAACTGTCATATATCATGTGTATTTCCTTTCATCCTATTTCTTATCTTTATAAACCTTATCAGCCTTAATTACATTGCCTTGCTTCAAAGCAGGGCAGTAAAACAACTGTCCTTAATTCATCTTGGCTCACACTTACCCATGCATGCCAAACAGATAATGGCATTATAACCGCTTGGAATGTGCTTACAAAACATCAGGGCTTAAATTATGAATATAAAACAATATTTTCTTTATCATGGCAAGCTGCAGAATGCAAACACACTATTATTACATAAACAATAATTTGTTAATAATTTGTCTAACTGCGGCAACATCACATTAAAGAGCAATACTAACATGATGTCAAATTTGTGGGCTTTGTTTTTTTTTAAATAACCCGCTACAAGGTGTAGGACCTTTCTGGTGTGTGAAAAAATAACAGGCCCACAACAACATTCAAATCTCCTCTAGAGCTCATTATTAAATTTAATTTAATTTAATATAAAAATTTCATAAAAATTGGACAAACACTCACAGCACCAGCAGAGCTGCTAGCAGAGTGCAATTCTGTCTTGTGATCCACAGCCGTCTCAGCTTCCAGGATCTTCTCCACAGGCATCTCCTCATTGGCTGCACTATTACAGTCATAATCTCCATCACGCTCCTTATTCCTCTGCCGCTCCTCCTGAACAGCTGTCGGGTGTAAGGAATAAAGGTTTTCATAAACCAGATTAAAAAAAAAAAAAAAAAAAAACTGTACTAACCGTAGGGAAGTGTCTAAAGCTCTCCTTGTGTTTTCACTCTTCATGTATTCAGTGACAAATTGTCTTGTTTTTATTTCTTGGGAAAAATTTAATTGCATTTCATTGCAGATTTTGAGCAGGAAGGTGAATTATCATTCAGAAACTGCTGGGTTTGTGATCATATCGGGTCATACTGCTTGTTCTTAACACCACTAGAGAGCTGATATTTTATTTATTTATTTATTTATTTATAAAATATTTCACCAAAGTGGTCTAGAATAATTATGAGAATGAGGACCAACTCGCTGGCACATATTCAAATAGTATCAAGCAGAATTAATTTTAAAATAGTAACAAGGTACATTCATATGAGAGAAGACCTAAAACTTTCATTAATCGAGATAATGTCTAAAATGCTCATTTACAAAAAGAATTAATAAATAAAAGCCATCAAATAATTACATGCATTAACAGCATAGGCAGTTCAGAAATAGAATGAGTCCATGGTAAAACTGCAGCCCTAGCAACACTGGCCATTTATTTCTGTTGTCGGGGACACTACAAATGTAATCCGGCCACATGCTGAATTTATTCCAAGTGGCAGGATCGTAAAACACATTTGACCCCGTTTCACACACGTGCACATGTTCACCAGGCACTTCTTATCTGAATCTTAAGGCCAAGCCTGAATAGAGCCAAAAAGACCAAACCAATACAAGTACAAGCAATGGTACACTGTGACAGGGCGGTGAAAGTATGACAAAAATACACACCCTCTCTCTTCATGCCCATGGCTAGGCACTTCTGGTAACGGCAGTACTGGCAACGATTGCGTTGGCGCTTGTCCACAAGACACTCTTTGCTGTCTCTGCAGATATAGCTCAGGTCCTTCCTCACTGTGCGCTTAAAGAAGCCTTTACAGCCTTCGCAGCTGTACACCCCATAGTGCTTTCCTAAACAAGAAACCAGAAATTTAGCAAGCAAAAAATTACTGAGGCACAGTTACTAAGTTAATTTTACTAAGCACCTTGGATTAGCACTGATCCAGGATCAGTATTAAGATTTTGGTATATATATTAGCACAGCTCAGTTGTAAATCCAGGCTGTTTACATTGTACAATTCCAGGGCTAAAATTATCTACTTTACTAATATATTTTTCCTATAGTCAAGCTTCTGTAAAACCGGTTTGCCCTTCCTTCTCACCGGAGGAGCGATCTCCGCAGATGGCACAGAGTCTTTTTTGGGACAGCATTGGCCCAGTGCCTCCTGGTGACTTCAGAACAAAGGATGGCTTGACATCATCAGAGCTGCTGACGGTGTGCAGCTCAGACATCGAGGAGTTAATCTAAGAGTATAAAGATTAAAAAGAAAAAAATTGAGGGGAGTTATAGCAGGGCACCCAACAAACAATATATGAAATATTAATAGAACTCATTCTGGACCAAGTTATCAGCGTATAGTTATGTTTGTCCATGGGGTTAACTGTGGCCCACCTGTGGGTTACTGATGGGTCCGTAACCCACCGAAGGGGTCACTGGCACACCCGGAGAGCCAGTGGATGAACTGATGACAGAGAGGGGGGAGTCCAGGGAACTAACAGGGCTACTGACAGCCGAGGTGGTGGGCACCAGCGAGTTCATCGATGCAAGCCAAACTGGCCAATTTAGATGAGACTACTGGTGTTCACTACTAAAGAGAGAGAGAGAGAAAGAATAAGGATATGAATAACAGTACTTCAGAGAAGCAGTCTATAACTGATTAAAAAGTGGGTTGTTATAAAAGTAAATAAATAAATAAAAAATATTGCTGTATGGCTACTTCAATTAAACAGACTACTTGAGTTTACAACCCTGTAAACCCCACAATGATAGCTAGCTAAGTTACTGCGCTACAGCTAAGTTCTCTCTCTGCACTGACTTTACATGCAGTATTGCCTGAATATTACGGTTATAAAACGCTGAAAAGATTGTTTACGCATCTAGTAATAGTCGTTTAAAAAGTCGTGCTTAGCCTAAAACTTTTGCAAACGTTAACATTTTGTCGAGTATAATATCGAAAACTTTTCGGGATAGCTAACTATGTGCGAGATGAAAGGATAGCAGGAATGTCAACAAAAATGGCCGAAGAGGCCTGCGCGTCCACACAGCGCCCAGTGCTAGCTAGCTCGGATTTTCTCAGTACGTTTTTTTTTCGGTCCTGGTTCCAAGCAAAGTAAAATAACTTTAGAAGAAAAACATTAATGATTTCGCATATATAATGTTATTTCAGTGTAGCTAAATTACTTGGCATGTTACTCCTCCGTCAGTTCAGACAACTAACTTCGCTAGCTTAGCTAGCGACCATAATGCTAACTTAGCTAGCAAACGCATCTAGCGCTATCGTAATCTCACCCGATTAAAAAAAAAAAAAAAAAAGGACGCACGATACACTTCAGTTTTGCGAATGTTGTCCTGTTCCGACAGCCTTTTCATTCCAAGCCATTGTATTAAACAAATGTTAATAAAAAATAAAAAACAAATTATATTACGACGCTGGCTAGCTATTGAACGCAAACGCCACCAACAGCTTCAAACTCCCTAGCAACGGAGCACTGCGTGTATGCTAGCAAGCTAGCGAGCCGACCAAACGAGCTTAGCACAACTATTTACTTACCTGTTAAGTTATGCAAGCATTTGCATTTGCCCTTTGGCTATAAAGCGCATAAGGGGCGTTCCGCGATCACGCTACAAAATTTTATTGATCTATAAATAATTTACAGATAAAATAATTATTTTACCAAACACGCAATATGAAGCGAATGTTTTGAATCCAGGAAAGTGCCTCGTTAGAGAGCCGCCTAGTGGACAGAGAGCGCATTTTGCCCTCTGATAAAAAACCGCAAACAATAAAGCCATTCTCTCCACAGGCTTATTTACTGAAAGGCAAATTACGAGGAAGCATTCATTTGCAAATTTTATGTTTATAAATATGTTTTAAGTGACCAGAGTTATTTAAGTTATGGCAAATTATTCTTAGTGCTTTCCCACAATCATCACACTGCTAAACTCTACTCTACACAGTTAAACCACGTAAACCTTACCTGTAATACATCTCAATACTGTATTACTCTATACTATTTCTCCTATTGTTCACATATAATATAATATAATATAAAATAATATAATATAATATAAAATAATATAATATAATATAATATAATATAATATAATATAATATAATATAATATAATATAATA
>JAQMYL010000033.1:12628829-12640439 GCA_030014365.1 Clarias pachynema | reverse complement strand
TTACACATTAAGTTTACTGAAAGTAAAAACAGTTGAAAGTCAGAGGACGTTTCTTTTTTTGCTGAGTATATATAAATCATCATAACACTGCAGGGTGTTAATTCAACACTGGAGACTTAGCTGTGTTAGGGGAAACCGGACTACCCAAAGGAAACAGCAACATGGAGAGAATATTTCCCATGGTTTCATAAAAGTGCTAGTAAAGAGTATTTTATTACATTATAGTACATAATTATAAATATATCGCTCACTCACTCACTCACTCAGGCTCTATAGCACTTATCCTGTACAAAGTCTCAAGAAGGCCGGAGCCTATCCCAGAGGACAGTGTGCCAATCTATTGTAGGGCGCACAAGCACACACACACTACAGGAAATTTGGAAACGCCAATTAGCTTAATTTGCATGTCTTTGGTCTGTGGGAGTAAACCCGCCAAGCACAAGGTAAACATACAAACTCCATGCACAGAGATGGTGCAATCCCACAGGGCTGACAACTATAACACCATGCTTGGTGGTCAATAGAGTGGATAATATTATATGGGTAAAATGTGAAAACAGTCAGTTAATCAGACAGTAAGTGCATGTTACTGTTCATTTACATGCAACAAAGAAATCACTTTGTCATTGGAGATTATTGTCTTTTACAGAATAATATATTGCAAAGGAGAGTGAAGAATAAATGCACTTTACTAAATGTCTGTTCTACTAAATCTGTTCAAATAAGTATGTGTGTGTGTGTGTGTGTGTGTGTGTGTGTGTGTGTGTGTGTGTGTTGTTTTCCTGGGTTCACATCCACTACTGCCCTGTTAATTAGAAATGCCTTAATATAAGGCTCATGTGCACTCGTACCTAGACAAAAACTGCACCATAAATGTTTGTGGTTCGCCCCTGCACCACAAATGGAAAAGCAAGTTTCATAATTAGCAACAATACCCAAATAGGCTATGGCATTTATGTGATGATTGATTGATTAATATCATGCAAAAAAAAACATCATTACACCACCTCCACCAATTTGGACTGCTGACAGAAGGCAGGTTGTTTCAGATTCATGCTACTTTCCAAATTCTGTCCTCGTGTGTCTCAGCTGAAATTAAGATTAATCAGAGCAGACTACATTATTCCAGTCTTCAGCTCTCTCAGTGTCATTCTTTTTGCTTCTGGCTGACAGAAGTGGAACCCAAAACTTTTTTGCTGCTGTAGAACATCTGCCTTAAGTTTCAACATGTTGTGCATTCTGAGATGCTTTTTTTGGCTCACTACAAGTGTACAGAGCAGATGTCTGAGTAACTGTAGCCTTTTTGTCAGTGTGAACCAGTCTGGCCAGTCTCTGCTGTCCTCCCTCATCAATAAGGCATTTCCGTCCACAGAACTGCTGCTCACTGGATGTTTCTTTTCTTTATTGCACCACTCTAAGTAAACCCTAGAGACTGTTGTGTGTGAAAATCCCAAGAGACCAGCAGTAATATCAGCCCATATGGTGCCAACAATTATGCCACAATCAAAAACTGCATTCTGTTAAATGATGGGAACATTATCTAAAACTGCAGTCCTGCATCTGCATGATTTTATTTAATGCACCGCTCCAACATTATCGCCTGGATAGAATATTACATGAATGAGTATATGTGCGAGGGTTAGGATTAGTGCTCAGCGAATGTATGTAGCTATGTTTCTAATAGACTCTGGATAACCTGTAGGACCCTTTGATCTCAGTGTTTCAGGGAATGACCAGTGTATGAAAGCAGTACTTACTGCAACTTGTTGGAAGGTATCCAATAGGTAGTAAAGGTTTATTAGGCAACCAATAATTGTTCCTACTTCTGGTGAAATTGGCTACTTCTGGTGAAAAAAGCTGCTAGAGAATTCACGGATCTGATTCACGGAATCACAGAACAGTGCATATGTATATTTCTCATAGAAAGTCACTTTATGTTAAACAATGCAAAGGCTCGTGAGGAACATATGGGAAACTAAATTTGCAGCCAAATAGGCCATGGCCCTAACTGACACCATCTGCATATTGATATTGTCCCCTATTTGCTCTTTAGCTGTCTTCCCTTGACCTCCATGGAGTAACCCCCAAAATACCAACCCAGGCTCCACCTGCTTGACCTCACCTTCACTCCACTGGCGGAAAAAAAAAACTCCCATGAACCACAGAACAGAACTACAGCATTTATTATTATAGTGATGTAACAGAGATAATAATGAAAAAAGTAGACTTATATATTGTTTCAGAAAGATGCATAGGTATTGAAACTTGATTTTTATTATGGCACTTTTAGAACTTTAGTGCTAGAGTTATACTGTTACAAAAAAAAAAGGTAACTATAAACTTTTTAGCTAAAATTTTTTCTAAGTTTTTTTATTTATTTAATAATAAAATAATTCATTATTCAATAAAACTGATTAAGTTTGTATTTCCGTCGAGTTTTCCAAACATTATATAAGCACTATTATCATTGCAAATAGAGGACTAACTGATACTTTACATTTGGTTTTCGAATGCAGACGTCCAATTCAGTTTTAATGACTTTTTGCAAGAACCGAGTTTTCTTTCAGTTTAAAGGAACACCATGTTTTGTTACATATCTGATGTAAAAATATAATATAATTATAATGCAGTTGACACTTTGGCAAAGGTGGTCATTTAAAAGGCTGCCGGGGGGAATTATCTTATAACTCTTGATAAAAACGTGCTTTAAAATGTTTTGTTGCAAGTAAGGTTAAGCAAAAGTGTTAAAATATAAATGGGTCAAAATAGTTTTTTTGTTTTATTTCATTTCATATACAGATAAAAAAAAAAAGAAGTGAATATGTGAAAGAATGGCTTTATATTTATCAGAACAATTATATTTATGGTATTTTATCAACCAGGGATCAGAATTAGACTTTCAACTGAGTGACCATTTTATGTGTGGATTATGGAGATTAAGGCCTACAGGTTCTTTCATGTTTTAACAAAGAAAGATCAGTGTGTCTTTTGCAGGACCACCCTGGTTTTTGTGGTCAAAAAATACTTTTAGGTTAAAAATGTTGAGATTTCTTGCTTAATGTTTTAGGTTTCTTAGCTCAATTTCTTCTCATATGACATCTTAAAGTTACAGTGTCTACAGTGGTAACTGTGCCATCTGAGCCTTTGAGCAGTCAGTATGAATAGTTATGTCCTTCACCATGGACCGTTAGACGTGAGCAGGTCTTCAGTGATGTAGTGTTTGTCAACGAAACCCTCTGGACAGCGAGATTTTTGGTGAACCTTCATCAACACCACTTTTTCACAACACAGTTCAATGTTAATACCCTGTTGTGGCCACTAACTCACTGGTGGTGTCCTCCCCCATGCCCCTTTCTCAGCCTCTGCTCCTCTGTCTTCTGCTCTCCACTGTCCAGCTGCTGGTGACCTTTGCCCTTTTGGCCCTCACTCCTGACCCCAGTGAGCAGTTCCCACACCACACCCTTTTGTGCAGAGCTTGCCATGGCAACACAATGGTCAGTGATAATATATGCTCTCTAAGCAAAAGGCATAAAGGAAGTCATCTGATTTATTCTGGTGCTAAGCTGCTCTGCCCCCACTTTTGCACAACAAGCAAATGGAGAAAAAATGTTAGAGAAGTATTCTGATAATGAGAAAAAGAAGAGTTACTTGACAAACCTATACATTGATGTTGATTCATTCTGGGGAAAAAACAATGCTTTCTTTTTTAGAGGTTTTTTTTCTTTCTTTCTTTTTCAATTCAGGCTCAGTTGCTTTTTCATGTAAATATTTCCTATAGTCAATTATAGATGATTATATGTTTATATCACACCATCAAAGAAACAGAGTGGAGGAAATCATGTTTGCTTTACACAGCCTCAAGCAACACTTTATCAGCCAGGTTCAAGTGTCTGAGACACACATTTGACCATCTGAAGCACCATCACACAAACCCAGGCCCTTATTAATTTCTGCTCTATCCACCTGTCATCTGGCATCTCTCTCTCTCTCCCTCTGTCCCTCTCTCTCTCTGCCCCCCTGGTCCCCTCCTTCCTTGCCCTCTGTCACTTTCACCGTTTATTGTGGCTGGAGAGATTTTCTCTTTTGAGGCCCAGTCTCTTAGGTAACCCCAGTGCTGCATGTAATGAGATGGATAGAATGAGAGCGAGAGAGAGAGAGAGAGAGACACACACACACAAAGATACCGACAGAGAGAGATGGAGCAAGACGCAGACGTAGCCAGGCGCAAACCAGAACACGCCGAAATGGAATTCCCAGTTTGGAGCTTTGCTGGTTTACAAGTGATCCATCACAGTAGCAGATTCAAAGGTAACAGATTAAGTAGATTGAGATAAATGTATAGCATTTGGTCAACTAATCTAGATTCAAGGAGGAAAACGGACTGAATAATGTTTTGTGGTGTAAATCTGTCTGTATCAGCCAGATGAGAAGGTAGAAACCTGGCTCTGTGTTGGATAAGGAACATAAATAAGGAACATTAAAACTAGTTAACTAAATTAATTATTGGAGTAAACAGTGTATGTTTTTTTTATTTATTTATTTTTAGAAATTTCATGTCTTTTTGAAATAATTCCAGAATGTAAAAGATCTACAATGAATTTAGTTGAAAGTGAAGCCTCACAACTCATTTAATATTAACTTTTCTGTTTTGGTCTTTTGCACATTTCCAGGAATCTTCCTGTATTATGTGTATAATTTTTCTCAATCTAGCTAAAACAAATGGACCTTATGCACCTGGACATGCTCTGGAGCTTCATTTCCACCGATTTTCCTGTTTCCATTTGGCTGTCAGAGGCTGATTGTCCAAACGCAATTCTTGCATCTGTCTGATCACTGAGCAGGAGTTGTGGATGGACATCATACTTCTGACTAGCTGCTACCTTCAGCAAGTGATGAGAGGTGTTTGAAAGGAGGACAAATAAAACTTGTCTTGGCAAGAACAACATACCCACTGACCAGGTTCAATGACACACACAAACAAATACACAAACACAAATAAAAAGAAAAAAAAATCAATACATTAACTAACACATGCCAGATCTGCACATATACTCAACAATGATCTAAACATTCTCAAATGTTGCATTCACTTTATTTTTTACAATGTCTTGTATAGTTTATTATTGAAGGCATTTTGTCATAAAAGCCAGTTTTGAAAGCTCCTTTGCATTTAAATTGATGATGGACAAAAGGCGGTGAGAAGTGTTTGTTTTCTGATTTCTGATATTTCAGATTTTCCGGGTCTTGGAATAATGCACTACAATTTGATGATGAGACAACAACAACAACAATTAAAATCATCATGATCACCTGATATAATATTAGCAGTGCAGAATTAAAAGACTAATTTTATATGAGCAACAAACGTTTAAAAGTGAAATAAACAGATTTTTTGGCAAATTGTGTTATGTTTTCCGTGAAATCACATGACTTTCAAGAAACCACTTACCCAATGTGTATGCCAAATTGTGCAACCTGATGTCCCAGTGCAGTTATTTTGGATCCTCCTTTCACCAGATAAAAACTGGTGATAAGGCAAAAGCAGCACAAGACCACTGACCCTCAATCAGAGCACACACACCATCTCTGAACCTACAGAGAAAGTGTGAACATGGGCTCTCTTCTGTATTTGCTGCTCTGCTCAGGTTATATTGCACAGCTGGTCTCTGCAGAGACGTAAGTATGCAGTGTGTGATTTGTGGCTTAGTTTCTTTGCTGTTGGTCATTTGAGCTACTGAGTTATTTTCTGATGAAGCCCAACTTATTAATGACTTATTGCAGTGAGAGTGACATCACTCAATGCTCAGGGCAGTGGTGACTCAACAGTTAGTGATCTGAGCTTTTGGCGAAAAAGGTTGTAAATTTGAAGCCTGGTACTGCCAAGCTGCCACTGCTGCGTCCTTGAGCAAGACCCTTAACTCCAAATGTACAATACTGCTCAAAAGTTTGGCATCACTTTCTAACTCCATGGTCGTTCGTGATTTTTATATTTTTTTTACATTGTAAAACAATGCTGAAGGCGTCAAAATATGCAATAATCTGCACAGTTGAGCAGTTGATGTTGAGATGTGTCTACTACTCATGATCTGTTAAGCCTACATAACGGTTCTAATCCGAGTTGCTGTAAACTGGTGATTTTTGAGGCTGGGAACTCTAAATGAATTTCTCCTCTGCAGCAGAGGTGCTGTAAGTTTTGGTCTTGCTTTCCTGGGAAGGTCTTCATGTGAGCCAGTTTCATCATGGTGCTTGATGGGTTTTACAAATGCACTTGACAATACTGTTCTTGCAAGAACTATTCCAGAAAGGCTTATCTCCAAATCTTAAAATAACAACTGTCTATTTTCACTTATAAATCACTAAACAAGAACAAAGAAAATTGCAAGTGATCCCAAACTTTTGAGTGGTAGTGTAGGTCTGGAGTTTTCTGTTGTAATTTTAAGGACATATGTATGTTTCATTGTTGTATGTATATATATTATATGTATGTTTTGACTGTATTTTCCTATCAAATGACCACCATGTTTAGTATGAAAACATATTTCATGCTTTTAAATAATCTGAGATATGGCCAGGGTTATCAACTCCTCTCCTGAAGACCCTGAAATTCTTAATGTCAGAACACCGTATTCACATTAACAACAATCTTGTGTTGTTTTGATTAGTTTTGTTCTGTATTGGTATCTTATGAAGTGTTTACAATTCACACACAGTCTTTTAATTTCTAATACAATAAAAAAAAAATATTTGGCCCACCTTTAAATTAAGATTAATTATACAATTAGTGCGCACGTTTGCCATGGTATTGTTTCAACGACCTTCATCACAACATGACAATATTTATTTTTATTCAGTCGTTAGCATATCCCAAAGACTTTCAATAGGGTTACGGTCAGGAGGCCACTTTATGATTTAAAATGATTCTTCAGGCTCCCAGAACTACTCTGTCACAGTTTGAATCTTGCCATTGAATCTTTGATTGCCTGGAATATGCCCAGGCCATCAAGGAAAAAGAAATCCACTAATGTAGATTTGATTGAAATTTAGTATACTTAGGTCCTTAGTTGACTTCATGTTATCGCCACATAATGTTGCACTACCTGAAACAACCCAGGATCATAACACTGCCTCCAGAAGCTTGCACAGTGGGCAGTATAGGTGCATGATAGGTGCATTGCTTCATACGCTTCCCTTCTTTCTTTGAATAGGATAAATCTGAACTTATCAGACCCCATGATCTTTGTCCACTGTCCCAAAGTCCAATTTTTATGTGCAAATAAAAGAATTTTGTCCCAATTAGCCTCACCAACAAGTGGCTATTTAGTCTCTATCCTTTACCTTTTTGTCACATTGTCCATATGGAAATGCTCTTACTTTTACTATTAAACATAGCTGCGGCTTCTTCAGACGATTTTTTTTATGATGCAACTTTACCAATCATGTCAGTGATCTCCGATAATGATCATCCAGATTTCCTCTGTGAAGTTGACGGTTCAAGGAATTATCCTTCCAGGTTTTTAATAATTCGTTGCACTGATCATAACCCTTCTGAGCATGGTAAAATCTTTTTTACAACCATGGCATACACCTTTTAACACAATTAATTAAAAAAAGGTGCTCACTGCATCGGTTAGGGTTAAAAGAATTGTTGCCTGCTGATATGAACTAATCACTGCAGTAATTTCCAGTCAAAGACTCTTTTTGGCCAGACAAAGTGCTATTAGAGACTGGAAAATGCTTGAAAAAGTAAAAAGTAATTCACTAATTCAGACAGTTTCTTTTTTTTAATATTGTAAATGATTTCGCAACACACTGAAACATTTAACCTTTATTCCACCAAAAAGTCTTTGGTCGTATTTTTACATATTAAATCAAATAAAATTTAAGCTTTTGGTATTTGAAAATTTTAAATGAATGATTATAAAATCACATCACTCCTAAATAGCCTGGATTTAAAAACACATACGTACTGTATTCTGTGATTCTTCTATGATTGAGAATCCTTTTGAATCTATTAGATTCCTGGTGACAGCTCCCAGCGTTTTTCATGTTGGAGTGAAAGAAAGGGTGTCAGTCCAGGTCGGGGAGGGACTGCTGAACCAACCTGTGACCTGTTACCTAGAGCGGGAGGTGAAACCTATTCCTATGTCAAATAAGGAAACTATAACGATCTCACAGGAAGGAAAAGTTGGAACCATAGAGCTTCAGGTAAATAAAATGTACTTGATGTAAAGAAGTCAAACATGAAAACAGTTCTTGGGAAGACTACAGTACACAGTGCTTTAATTATATGTTTTTTATTAAGAAGGGCTGAAATGACAATTGTGTGGTCCTCACCAAGTTCTATAAAGTCAGTTCAGCTCTTTAAGATCCTGCCTCAGCATTCCAGTGTGATTGAGGTCTGGCCTTTCCTTGTCCATTCCAAAACCATGATTTTTTTTATTTCTGCTTTCCAAATTTAGATGTTGATTTGCTGTTGTGTTTAAGATTATTGTCCTGTTGTATGACTTGTATGACTTGAGTTTTGGCCCAGCGTATAACAGATTGCTTCACAATTGTCTCACATTATTATTTCAATGACTGCAAGTTTCCCAGGTCCTGTGGCTACAAAACAAGCCAAATCACCAAGTCATCACCCTTCCACCGCCATGCTTGACAAAGGATACAAGGTTTTTCTGGTGATATGGTATGTTTGGATTTCTCCAAACATGGCGCTGTGCATGATTACCCAACATCTACAAATCAGTCTCATCACTTCAAAGGACATTCAAATACAAAGGACACAACTTTTTTAGTGTGTTCACATGCAAACCTATATTTTAGTACCATATTCTTTTGGATAATTCTTTTGTTTTTAGGCACCCTTCCATGAAAGCCATAACTTGTATGCCTTTTGCCGATTGTGCTGTCATGAATAGAAAGATGATGTAGTTTTTTAGACTTTTATTTTTATATCTATGAGCAATAAATGCTCCAACTGAAGTTACAGAGATCCCTACCCCTGGAAATACACTTTTTAGTGTATTGTACAGTGGGGAATTTTAAGTTTTTTGGATGTTTCCTTTTCTAGAAAGACGAAAAAACTCGGAAAGGTGCATCTTTCTTTTTGGAAGGATGTAGACACACCTGAGTGCTCCAGACCAGCAAACAGCTTATAATTCTGCTTCTATAGAGGTTGTAAAACTTCTAGTAAAACTTCTCTCTTTTAGTCACTGTGGAAATAGGGAAAGTATACTCTTCTCATCAAGCTTATAAATGTTGGATTAGTTTTGGGATTAAAAAATGCTACATATTGAAATCTGTTGTGTTTTTTGTTGTCATGAGGATCTTGACGATATTTGTTTGCTTGTAAACGTTGGTGAAGACCTCACAATTATTACGAACAAAAAGATTCTCATCAATTCAACCTCAATAACCATTTTGTACCAGTCAGGGTAGAAGGTGGCTCTGGAGACTATTCCAAGAACACTGGGACATCTATTGTTTATTGCTGCCCGCTGTTCCTTAGATAGGCCCTGGAGCCACGACTGTCCTGACTAAGCAATTACTGAAGTTAAATTAATGAATGTTGAATGTATGTAACCCTAGAAATGTTACCCAATTCCCTAAGCCTTTCTGCAGGGGTGGTGTCTGTCTGGCCTGGAACTTTAAGACAATAAAATATACATTATTATTTATCATTTCTTCTAGAATATATTACATCTGTTTGAATTAATAGTACATCAGATTTTTTTGTCATTGAAGATTTCAATGAGTGAAAATAATTTTTAACCATGTTTTTTTTAATTGTATTTAAGGCCTGCCGATATACTTTAATCATATTATAATTATACTCTCATTAAAGATTTTACCAGGCCAAATTGCAAACTTACCATCAGCCGGCGCACAGCCCCCACATCTCAATCTGGTGTGCAAGGTTGGTAATGATGAAAGAAAGATAACTCGAGTGTTGGTGTCCCAGCACAGAGGCTACATCTTCATTCAGACAGACCAGCCCATGTACAACCCCACACAGATAGGTACAACATAAATGACTCAAACTAGAACTAAACAGTACACACTGTGTTCTGTTTAACAGATACATAGCATATTTACATACATATTTAGAAACATATTTACAATATGTTACAATATGTTATAAATCCAACATTCACAATATGTCATATTTAAATTTCAGTGCGGTACAGAATTTTTACTCTGGATCATGCTATGCGTCCAGTAACCCAGAGGATGTTTGTGTACATAATTGTAAGTGCTCCAACAGTTCTAGATTCAATACCTAACTTAGATCAAAATAAATAAATAAAAGTACCAAAAACTCAGCCCCATCATTGCCCTCAACCTCCATTTAACTGTGATATCAATTGCAGAATGCAGACGGAAACACGATCAAAACATTTTCGGTTCGTTCCACAGCAGGCATTTATGCCAAGGACTTTCATATTCCTGATGTTTCAAAGTATGTTTATATACATTCCATTAGTGACTACTGCTTATGACTTCTCTCAAATATCTATTTAATAGAACATATGAAAAGCCCAAAGGTTCTTCATCATAGTTTTTTTTTTTCAGGCCAGGTGTGTGGAAGATCAAAGCTCACTACGAGGGTGATGATAAGAATGTAACTATTAGAGAATTCAAGGTTCAAAAGTTTGGTACGCAAAAAATAAGTATTTTTCTTTGTTGGTTTATTTTTTGCTTTTAATGTTGTTCTTTAGTTATCAGAATAACACTGCAACATGAGCAATAATTTTCTTAGTAAAATTGATTTATATTTATGTTTTTTTAGAATGCAGGTACTATAGTCTAACATATCACTGCCTAGTACAATCTAATGTCTACATTAATACAGTTACATTTTAAGCAATTTCAATTTATACAACCTAAATTATAAATTAAAAATTTTTTTTTTTATGTAATTCTGCCTCAGGCCCTTTTAATCACTCATACTATTATATATAATTTTTTATATATTATTATTATTATTATTTATTTTTATTATTATTATTATTATTATTATTATTATTATTATTATTTTGTGCTAGATAATTTGTTAGACACCTATTAAACTATTTTTTCAAATGTTAAATTGTTCACCATTTTCTCAAACTGAATTCAAGATGTTCAATTAAACAAAATGCATTTGTTCAGTCCTTCCTAGTTTTGGTGTAACCATCAAGCCTCGAACTGATCATCTCCTCGTGAACACAGAAAACTTTGAATTTCTCATTGATGTGAAGTAAGTGTTAGTTACTTTTTTTTTTACATTTCTTCTTAATTTCTTAAGATTTAATGGATCATTCAATGGATCACACTGGACATCATTCCACAGCCAATTCCACAAATTGGCTGTGGAATTACCTCTTTGGTCTAAAAATCTGTTTTTGTTTCTCACAATCCAATTTTGTAGGGGTACCATGCACCCACTGATAAGCTGCCGATATAGGAATTATAACATTAATATTTGCATGTTTACATTAAGCTAATTAAACAGAATTAGTTGCATTACAAATTTTTTTTTTGGTCAAATAGAATATTATATATATATATATATATATATATATACACTCAGCAAAAAAAGAAACGTCCTCTGACTTTCAACTGTTTTTACTT
>JAQMYL010000033.1:12598465-12613125 GCA_030014365.1 Clarias pachynema | reverse complement strand
AGTCCGTAGGGAAATCATTTGAGTGGTTAGGGGAGTACACTGTTGAAAAGAGAGAATGTATACGAGTTATTTTATTTATTGTACCTTGATTTCCCTGGTCTCCAGGTCTCTCATGGCGCTGTACAGAGATAGACCTTGTACCTAGTATAGAGAATGAGTGAGAAAGTGTGAGTATACAAAATAGTACCTCATTACTATAGCTGTACGTTTCTTGATTCACCACAAGAGGGAAGTATGCTACTTTGATATTTTAACAGTGTACTAGATTTGTGATGGTTTGACACTGTAACAGTGTAACAGTTTTGCTTTGGAATCATAACAGTGTTAGCAGTTTTGTTTTGTAATTGTAACAGTGTAGCAGATTTTATACAATACATATATCAGAAATATACAATATCAGGAAACCGTACACAGTGGTGTAACCATGCAGCTGTTTTGCTTTGGAATTTTTGTTTATTTTTAATTTTTTGTGAACTAGTAGTGCTTTAAATTGTGTAACTGTGTTGCTTTTGCATTGTAATAGTGCACTGTTCCAATTCTACTTTAACATTGTGTGTTCCTAACTGCTGATCATTTTACAGCCTATGACAGGATTTTGTCATACAGAAAGCCTGATGGATCATACGGAGCATGGATGACCTATCCCACCAGTAACTGGTAAGGGCTTCTCTAAGCAGGTCTGAAACATCAGTCTTTGTAAAACCCTATTTTATTTTGATAAACTGCACTGCAGCATACAGACACACAAGTAGTGTTCTTAAGAAGGCTTATGAAAACAGATCATGGTGTGGCACAAAAATTTGCATCTGTTTATCTTCTACTGCTTCTCGCTAGGCTAACTGCCCTGGTAGTGAAGGTGTTATCTCTGGTGTCCGAATGTCAATTAGCAACTTCTGAAAACAGAGAGATCGTCTCCCAGCTCGAAATTCGGAAATCAGTCAATTATCTTATTAAACAGCAAAACAGTGATGGGTCGTTCAGCGATCCCAATCCAGTCATTCATAGAGAAATGCAGGTCAGAAAATTCTTTGCCTTTTCTTTTTTATTATATTAGTTTTTCTCACTACATCATATGAGGAAAAAACGTAGGGTAGATTGATATTGACCTTATGCTGTGTCTATCCTGTTTCTCTTTCAGGGTGGAATTGGGGGTGTTGAACAAGATGCCTCCCTTACTGCGTTTATAGCCATTGCTCTTAATCGCTCCCTTCCTTTCTTGGACCTGGAAACAGAGTCTGTGGTAAATAGCACTGTCCATGCAGTATCAGTAAATAGCACTGTGTATGTACTGTAGTATCAGTGTATACAGGCCGATTATACTGTAGCAAGACAGTTAAATATTTGGCTGACAAAAGTAGTAACACTGCATTATTCCATGTAATATGTAACATTTAGTACACTTTTTCTCTAAAGTTCTTTATAAAGGTTTCTCAATTTCAAAAATGCTAAATAGTGAAGTAGCATGGTAAATGATTACTCATTTTTGCCCTTTGTGATTTTTAGCGCAGTAGCATCTCTAAAGCCGCCACATATCTCCGCGATCGTGTTGGTGAACTGCAGAGGCCATTTTCTTTGGCCATTACAACCTACTTCTTATCCACTATCCCTAAAGACAAAACAGTGGCTTTGTCAGCTTGGGAGAGACTTAAACATATGGCAGTAAAAAGTAATACATTTGTTTCACTCAGTTGCTGGGACATACCTATGATCTAATCCAGAGAAAAAATAACAATTTCTGCCTTCTTACACCATTCAGAGGATGATTGTAAGGTGTGGCAGGATAGTGAGGACCTGAGATTGCTTGGTGAGAAGAAACAAAACCTGGTTCCCTCATCGGTGGCTCTTGCAATAGAAACCACAGCATATGCTCTTCTTGCTGCATTAGAACATCAAGATTTTGAAGAGGCGAAAATGGCTGTCTGCTTCCTGTCCTCCAAAGAGAACTATGGAGGCGGGTTCAAATCCACACAGGTGAGCCAGCATCAAGAAGATCATTCTGCCTTTTTCCCTTTACAGTATATTATTTGACAATAGGAATAAAAGGCATCATATTAAAGACTCATTTACAACTAATGTTATTATTTTGTTTTAGGATACAATTACAGCTTTGGAAGCACTCTCAGAGTATGCATTGCGTGTACCCGCAGTGCCATTAAATAATTTCAAGGTGCAGTTCACCAGTCAAATGAGGAATGAAAAAGAGTCTCTGTCCTTGACCAGGAAAGGCGAGAAAGTGGAGACGGATTTAAAGGTATACTAAGTTGTTGTCTGTGGACTGCTAGATAATTTATTCACCAGAAACAGCAAATCTGATGAAAGGGATCACATTGCAGATTTTGGCTATTTTAAGTTACATCAAACTGATGATAATCCATTAGAAAACATAATCACAATGTCCATTTAGAGCTGTTTAGAGTCAGTTTGTTCTTTCTATCAGTTTTCTCCTCTATGTTTCAGAGGCTGCTAGGAAGTGAAATCACTGCAAACATTTCGGGGAAAGGTCAAGCAAAAGTAAAGGTATTGCATAAATTAACTATTATTTCCTGTTTATGAAATTCTAGGTCAGTGTCAGATATGAAAAGACACTCTGATACTTTTATTGCTCTTCACAGGTGGTGAAGGCATATTACATCCCAGACAGTTCCAGCCATTGTACTCAACTGTCGATAAATGTAACAATGACTGGGAAGGTAGAGTACACTGGTAAGGAAATAATACAATTACAATTTGGGGTTTCTTTTTCACCCTCCTTCTCCATGAATTGATGTAATTTTACTCACAAACACCTGCATTTCTGGTGATGAAATAATTGATGAAAGCTTTTCAGAAAGTAAATAAATAGTCTATTTTCCAGCTCAGATAGAAGAAAACTATGACTACGCATACAATTATGATGTTCAGGATGAAAAGGATGAGGTGGAAGACTTCCCTCGCTCAGCCATCGAGTGGTTCGATGCTCGCACCAGACGCAGACGTGACACTGAGCAGAGCCAGAACTCTGATAACAAAGTCATATACCAAGTGTGCGTCAGGTGAGGAAAACATAATACTCTCAAAAAAAAAAAAAAAAAAGCTCGGTGGATTTGTAGCTCTAATGCATGTAAAAAGATGTGTTTTCCAGTGTGTTTCTTTAACCGCAGTCACTCCTTGGAGAGGAACCTCACAGGCATGGCTATTGCTGATATCACATTGCTCAGTGGCTTTGAGCCTAATACTGATGATCTAGATTCGGTCAGTGGTTTTGTTCTATACGGCATTCCTTGGTTTACATGCACAAAGAGACAGTATAATATATATTTTTACGTACTATATTCACCAAACATTATATTACTATTTTAACAGCTGAAGGATGCAGAAGCTTCATATATATCTCACTATGAGGTTGCAAATGGGAGGGTCCTGTTATATTTTAATAAGGTGAGACAAATAAATCAAACACACACATACACATACATGCAAAGATAGCAGTAACACTGTGCCCTTCATCTACAGATATATAATGGTCAGGAATGTATTGCATTTGAAGCTGTACAAAGAGTGCCAATAGGTTTGCTGCAGCCTGCTCCTGCTACATTCTATGACTATTATGAACCAGGTAGGAAAACAACTCTTTTGCTTTTTTTATTGTACTCAATCTAGGGGCAGATCAGTGGTTATGGTGTTAGACTGTTGATCAGAAGGTTTCTGGTCCAAGCCGCAGCATCATGGAGCTATCACTGTTGGGCCCTTAACACTCAGGTGTTGGGCTGGAAATCCAACCTTGTAGGAAACTGAAACAATGGATACTTTTTCAGGAGTGGAGAGTATTCAGCGCTTGTTGTGCCCTATGGCACGTGGATGGATCCTTACCTCTTACTTTTATTGAATCTAGTTAGTCTAACATCTCCACTGAGTCTATTTGATACCAGTGGACAAATAATTAACAGATTTGAAATATTTGTCTAGAACCTAAAGGTCAGGGTTTTACACTGGAGGTTTGTGTTTTATGTAAACTCTTACTCCTGTTCAATTTAACAGAAAGAAGATGCACTGTGTTCTATGCTGCACCAAAGAGAAGCAAGATGGTTTCTGCACTCTGCTCTGATGAAGTATGCCAGTGTGCTGAAAGTAGGCCTTAATCTTATTTTTGATTAATAAAACAATATATGGTTATATCTGTAAGTCTACCTTAAATTACATTGTTTATTACAAACGTTAATTAAAATCTAATCTATGAGGAGCATTCAAGTCAAACTGGAATTTGTGCAAAAATGTCTCATGAATGAAGGCGTAAAATTGAATAAAATATACATAGGACTGTACAGTGACGAGACTCTTAGCCTCAGTAAAACATTTTGCAAATGTTTTAAAGAAGACCAAATGTCCATGAATGACAATCCCGGCTGTGGTGGCTCAGTGGCCCCTGCAGTCAAGCACTAGTAAAGGAAGTACTGGGATAAGGGCATTTGTATAGCAGGGTATTATATACAGAAGTTAGGTTTTACTCTCATAACTGTTATTCTGCACAATTAAAAATTCCAGGTTGACTTCAAGGACCCTCATATTATGCAAAGTGAAGCATGATGAGAAAGGCATTGCTTAGTGCTAACCATACCATCACTGTGCCTTTATATCCATGTGCATGATCTTGTTTGTGCAATGAAATTCAAATTTAAGGAAAGGTCAACATGCACACTGATGATGAATAACTTTTTTGTTTTCAGATCCTTGTTTCAAAGAAAAGCAATCCTCAGAATTATCAAGTATTTCAAAGGAAGACCGCTTCAGGCATGCCTGTTATGAGCCTGTAGCAGATTATGGTTTGTACTTAAATTTAAAAACTCAAAGCACTAATTCCGTGGTCTTCTGGTAA
Source organism: Clarias pachynema (assembly GCA_030014365.1). Lineage (NCBI taxonomy): Eukaryota > Metazoa > Chordata > Actinopteri > Siluriformes > Clariidae > Clarias > Clarias pachynema. The sequence continues at coordinate 12,608,273 of JAQMYL010000033.1, read as the reverse complement.
GGGAAAAATAATCCAACAATTTAAATACATTAGTTTTAGAACTGTGTCTGCTTCTGAATTAAAAATGCATGTTTATAATATTTTAAGTCTTTATTTGAATTTGTACGTGAAGTTTTACTTGCTGAATTAAATAATATTAAAGCTGATTTTACATGAACCATTTGTTAATGTGTATAAAATAAAATAAAAATTGTTTTTGGTGCTACGTTTTAATTCAAATTCAGATTTTCAAAACAATTCAATAGGTAATCTAACTGGATGATGGCTTTCACCTGAATGATTTCAACAAGTATATTTGAAATTGATAATGGCAACAAAACTGATTTAGAATTTTCTGCACCTGATTACTATAAAACTAATTTAAAACCAGGGAATACAACTGCAGTTTGTGCTTCAATTACAGAAACATCACTTACAATTTCAGATAAAGGCAACATAATTCAGATTTGCACATTTTAAATACAAACTTTTTTCAATATCTGTATTTTTAGATTTATTTTAGAAACCTTCTTTACTGATTTCGAAAATCTTAAATTAGGAGAAGTTCTTTCAGTTCTTCTGTGGAAACTTGTGATCTAGCCTTTTAAACAATTTCCATCTATAAGAAAGAATATCGATCAATGCCTGTGTTTTTTTTTAGGGACCAGCTAAATTGTCCTGCTTTGTCTTTTGTAATTGGGATTGGGTTGTCTTGTAGGCTTCATTGTCAATGTGGAATCTGTGGAAGATAAGAGAACCTTTGACTTTTACCACACCAAAGTGATTGAGGTCCTCAAATTCAGTAAGTGTTTGGAACTGATTTAATGTGCTTATTATGCACATGATGTCTGTCTGGCAGGAATTTGGGTCATCCACTGTATGTGTAAAATCTGCCATTCTGACTTGTAGATAAAGATGTCTTTGTGACTGAAGATGCATCTCGAGTTTTTGCTAAGAGGAAACACTGTAAGAGTCAGCTGAAATTAGGACAGACTTACCTTATAATGGGCAAGGATGGCTCTACTACTGACCTCAAAGGACAGTGAGTGTTACAGTATCTTGCACTTTTGTGTTGACTTACAGTACTGTGTATTGCCAAATGCTTTGCTCCTCGTCCTATGTAAATTATAAATCACTGACACGTTTGCATTCTCTTTCAGAATGGTGTACCTTTTGGATTCAAATACATGGGTAGAGCAGAAGCTTACCAAGGAGAAATGCTCGTCAACAAATTTGCGTGAATACTGCAACGGTCTTAAAGCATTCCGAAGACAATACCAAGTTAACGGCTGTTCCCAGTAATTAATTAAATCAGTGACAAAATTGTGGTACAATACATGGGCCAGACTGGAGTTATAGATTTACAAGTTAATTGCATGATGGGGACCAATTTGTTTCTGTCACTGAGAATCTACTGCCCTATCCAAAAGTGACCACACTCTCATTTGATAGAAACGCTAGCATAAAATTCTGTCATGGCTAGTTTGACTGCTATACATTATTACTGCATTAGTTTTAATTAGGAAAGACTTGTAGTGTTACATGTGCGTAAAACTCAATTATTTTCTTCACTTAACGTTAGAAATGATGAGAAAATTTGCCTAAATATTCTCATGCTTCCTTCAGGAACTTATATACTACTTAATTTCACTGATGTAGTGTAATGTACTATTTGCTAGATCCCATATAGTAAATGTCATCTTGTTATTTTACCTTCTTTTCTGCTTGCAATGCGGATGTTTTTTGCAACTGGTCATATATTGATTAAAGAAAAACAAATAAAAGAATTATGTGTATGTCAACATAACAAGACTGTAAAGCACAACAGTAAAATGTTTCAAGACAAGAAAACCAGAAGTCATGAGCCACTGACCACACACAGGTGACCACATAATAGCATGTGCTTACGTTAGCGTATCCACACACTTATTCATTTGGCCAGCTCTTTCACCTGTACAAATTCTTCCATTTCAACCTTGTGCAGTGATCTAGCTTCACTCAGCGGTTCAAAATGGGGTGATTCAGTTTTCCTGCCAATGCGTCTGTTTATTTTGTTGAAGTCGCCCACACTCTACCCTCACCATGGGGTGAGGTGTGTGAGAGGAGCCTTTGTGTTCAGGTGAATGCAAAACTGTCTGTATGTATGAATAGGACAGGACAGAGCTACATTCAAGAACTGGAAACACCTATTCTTAAGATGCTTTTAAAATTGTGTAAAAAATTGCTTAAATCAAATGTTGAATTTAATCTGGTGGAAAAGGTGAGAGAGAGAATGGCTTTAGGAGGTGGCAAAAAGTATAAAGAGCAGTGAGGGAGGAAGAGAGGATTGTGAATCAGGAATCAGGAAGGAAAAGGTTCGGAAGGTAATGGGTGGGGGTCAAGAGATTGAGGTGAAGGCTGAGGTCTGAAGGGGAACTGGAACAAACCATAGCTTCATGCACTAATATTATTTTAATCTCTGAAGGCCAGGCCAATATAAGCAACTTGGGGACTTTGGCCATCACTTCAGTCAGGACCAGGTGAATGGCTGCCTTGTCTTTCTATCACCGTTAACCTTCTCATTACTTTAGCACCAATAAATGCAAATATGAATGTTTTGAAATGCATATATTTTCAGTTGCATTGAACAAAGGAATCTTTTTATATTCATAATTATGATTTTTTTTATGCGACAAGCTGTGTGTAGTACAAAAAAAAAAAATCCCCCCAAATACCGTAACTGGGATAAGCATTTGTTCTTTTTCTTATATGCAGTTATAAGGGACCAACTTCATACACAATAAATACATACACTACTGCTCAAAAGTTTGGGGTCACTTTCTAATTCCATGGTCATTCCTGATTTTTATTTCTTTATACATTGTAAAACAATGCTGAAGGCGTCCAAAATATGCTATAGTCTTCTTTGAACAGTTGATGTTGAGATGTGTCTGCTACTCATGATCTGTTAAGCCCTCTTGACAGCTATAGTCCGAGGTGCTGTTAATTGGTGACTTTTGAGGCTGGTAACTATTCCAGAAAGGCTGTGTCTGTTGTTGCTTTTGTTGTTGTTACATAATTACCTAATTCCATATGTGTTATTTCATACTAACTAAAATCCCTAGTATTGTTGTAGGATGTAGAAAATAAATCACTAAACAAAAACAAATTTGCAAGTGGTCACCAAGTTTTCAGCAGTAGTGTACATACACACAAACGTATATAAATCCATATATACTGTACATACTTACAAACATACATACATAAATGTAAATATTTCTCCCAATACACAGCAGAGTAGCTTATATTTAATCAGTTCATCAGCAATGTGAAAACCTGCTCCTGAATAAATAAACACAGTTTGTGTGTTTACTTATTATTTTACAAAAATATCTCAATCTTTTTGTATCTTAATAAATGTAGCTTTTTTTCTACCTCATTAATCTATAAAATCACAGTTGCTGATGAGCTTGCTGTGAGAGTTTGACTGTTTTTCCTTTTATAGTTGCTGACAACCAAGACCTGACATTAGCCCCACTAAAAAAGGCAAATGTCAGTTCAGTACCACTGAGGAACTAATGTGGAATCTAATATAGCATCCTGTGAAGTAGACCCAGGTAGGAAGAACAGACCACCCATAATGATACAGCTGGGGGCTGGTGACAAGCCCTCTTTATGTTTCAGCGGAAATGGGAAAAATCCCAAGACTAACACTCTGACATACAGGGGGAAAGGTACTCGATATATCCTATATGGCATCACTGACATCAGTAAGATTTATATAAATTTAGTGAAACAAATAAGCATATATGATCAAGTATGAACCTGTTGATATGGGTCTATGCTTAACTGCATGCTTATTTGTTGTGCTTAAAATATGTTGTTAGAAAATGAATGAAAACTAGTTACGAAAATGTGGATGCCAGATTATGTTCTCTATAACATTTTTTTTATACTTAACATACAACATATACTGTATATAAGAAGATACATACACAGATAGACAGATACAGTAGATAGATAGATAGATAGATAGATAGATAGATAGATAGATAGATAGATAGATAGATAGATAGATAGATATTGGAATGTGTTTAAACTTGTAGCTTCCTTATTGTAGAGAAATAGAACTTGTCATATATTTTTACCGTACTTACCGTAAATCAGCTGGGAGGCGGGGAATCTGGATGTTACATTTAAGGTCATAGGTTTGGTTGCCTCCCTCCTCAGGTATCAGTGTACCTCGTACAAACTTTCTTCCTTCTAGCTTCCTCAGTGAGTCTACTGGAGGGTCTCAAAGCAGATGGAGGGAGCCAAACAATAGCAGCTCCAAACAGCATTTCAAGACCAAGCCCAAGTGAGTGTCCAATACAATCGTAATGAGCCAATCTTTCATGTATGTTCATTGTGATGCTGCTTTAATGGATTAAAATGTTTAACAAGTTGGAAAATTGATACATTGATACATTGAAGGTTTATGAATGAATGAATGAATGAATGAAACATTGTTTATTATAGACATCCACATTTGACTTTCTGTGTTTAAACTGAATCGCTATTCTCTGAGCAAACTGCTGGCAAGGTACTTAACAGAAAGTGTAAAAAAGCCGATCCTGAGGTGTTATTAAAGGGTAACATGGGAAATTTGCCATTATTTATTACCAGAGTAGGTTTTTTAGGGGCTCGGCTATATTAAACACTGTTTCCTTTAGTTTTGGGGGAGTAAGAGTTAACTCTTAAAACAGTTTATAAGAAATTGCACTTGAGATCGTTTTATGTAAGAGTGAAGCCAAAGTCCTTCAGAGCCTGAGTACATAGTGTACCTCTGTTAAATGCAGTCCTGCTGGCAGGAATATTTTTTCAAATATTTCATATTGAACTTGTTCCTCTCTTCTGTAAACATTGAATTTTTTTAGAGCACATTTTTACATTTGAGCCTCTGCAGTACATTTAAGTGGGAAACCGTACAATTATCCATTTTGTTCTCCATATTTCTTCCTAAATCTACATGGAAGCCCACTTAAAGGAAATTTAACATGTTTTATGGTAATAATAGATATATATTGATAAATCACTGTTACTTGTATGTTCTAAGATGTCTTTTCTTTCTTTTTCAGATAATACATATGATTTAGGCAGAAATATCTAAACTAGTACCAAGTGTTAATTCTTCTAAAACTGAACTATCAGAGTAGATTATCAACTTCCACCCCAAGGCAGTGGCTGTTCCCACGACGTCAAGTCATTATGCTCGTCTTCCTGGCTTTCCTCTTCTTACTAACCCCTTTTCCTACTTTTCAAGCCTCAGTTGGTGAGAGGAAAAATTCCACTAAAATAGCATCTCGTACTATCACTACACTGCTGAATACCAAACAAAAAACTCCAACTGTTTCTCCTGCCTCAAAATCCAGTAATGTTAGTCAGACCCTGTTCTCTACAACAATGCCTCCTGAGACTCCTAGCATTAAGAAAACCAAAGACAAGCCTCCCTCAAGTCCGCCCATCAAAGTTGTCATCACTGAAGGCTGCGTTCAGAAGGAGCCTCAGAAAGATAAGGTTGATGCCAGTAAACAGCAGGAAACAGAGCTGAGCCTGAAGCCAGGATCTCCTCTGGTGATGATGCACCACATCAGCCTAGTGCCAGGCTCTTGTACTGGGGGCTGTGAGACTGAGATGACTGCACTGAAGGACAGAGTAGCGATCTTGGAAAAGGAAATGTCAGCTTTAAAGAAAAAATGTAAGATGTCTTAGATGCATAGGTGAATTTGAATGCATTTTTAACTGAAGAAATGTATCAAATATGTGCAAAATAAGATTAGGTCTTCATGGTCCAAGCACAAATTCTATTATTATTATTATTATTGTTGTTGTTGTTGTTGTTGTTGTTGTTGTTATTAACATTATTGTTGTTGTTAATAATAATAATAATAATAATAATAATAATAATAATAATAATCCTATTTTTTCATAGCTCAGGTTTGGGTGAAAGTCAGTGGGAAAACTTCACTAATATCAAAAAAATATTACATTTCCTAAGTTGATTATTAATTAGGTGCTGTTATAGAAATATATATATTAAAATGGTAAAAATCCAGATAAGCTTTATAAAATGCCTTTTAAAAAATGTCTTAAAATCTGTTGCACTTAAAATCACACATTGTTTGCCCCTGTATACAGGCACCCACTGCTCTGGATCACATTGCCCAAATAACTGCAACAAGAATGGAAAATGTGTCAGTGGAAAGTGTGTGTGTCAGGCTGATTTCACTGGTGTCGACTGCAGCAGAGGTACAGTAGGACCACATGGTGGTTAAAAAGACTTTCTAGAAAGTAATACACTTTTGAAGGCAAATACAATTTTTATTTTTACAGTTGCTAACAAGGAAAAGGTGTCATCTGAAGGTACTGCAAAGCAAGAAACATTAACCCAGGAACAATCAAAGACAAACACTACAATAAGCCCTAAAAAGGTCAGTGAGGAAAGTCGTCCAAATCAAGCAAGAGGTTCAGTAACAGTCCAAAGAATTTCCCTGCACAAAGATTTGCCTCTGAATCATAATGTTACTCAAAGCACTGAGAAGAAATCTAACGGAACGTTAAAAGGTTTAATCAAATCGACAAAAGGCACAGAGTCTGTTAAAACAGGTTCAGAAAAAGGGAAGATGTCTTTGTCTGATATAACTTCTACTGAAAATGACAAAAATTCATCCACAGACAGCATTATTCCTAAAGGAGGAGCATCTGTGGTGAAAAAGGGGGAAAAGCATATAAATGCAACAGAAAAAGCCAAAAAAGATATTAATGAGAGTTCAGCTGGATCGGCTGAAGGATCAGCTGAAAAGAAATCGGGTGGAAAGAATTTAAACATTACTATGTCCACTGAAAAAGACAAGAAACCAGGTCCGGACAGTGTTAAGGAAGGATCAGATGTGAAAAAAATGGTGGAAATACAGATTCATGGTACTTCTATTGAAAAAGACAAAAAGCCAAGCCAGGGCAATGCCACAAAACCTAAAGAAGGATCATCTGATAAGAAACAAGTAGAACAACACTCTGTTTCTCCTGCCATTAAAAAAGAAGGAAAGTTAGGGCAAAGTAACAACCTACCTAAGGAGGGATCATCAGAAAAGAGAAAAGTAGTCACAGGTGCCGACAAAAAGTTAGTACCAGATGATGAGACAAAAGCTAAACAAAAAGCAACATCAGGAAATAAGAAAGGGGAAACACATGTAAATGTGACAGCTTCCACCATCAAGGAGAAAAGGATAAACCAGGGCAATGTCACACCTCTTAAAGAAGCATCGGCCGAAAAGACAAAAGTGGACAAGCGTCAAAATATAACTAATTCTACTGAAAAAGACAGGAAGAATCAAAGCAGTGTCTCACCGCTTAAAGAAAAAATATCTGACATGAGAAATATTACAAATTCCAGTGAAAAAAGTAAGAAGTTAGTGTCAGGGAATGAGACAAAAGTTCTTAAGGATACACTAGGAAGGAAAACAGCACAGAGACATGTAAATATAACTACGTCCTATGTAAAGGACAATAAGCAACACCGAGGCAATGTTACACACCGTAAAGAGGAATTTCCTAGAACGCCAAAGTTAGACAGGACAGCAACATCCACTGGGAAGGACAAAAACATACTACAAAGCAATGAGACAAAAGTTCTTAAAGATGTTACAGTTGAAAAGAAAAGAGTGGAAAAAATTCAAAATGTGACTACTTTCACTGAGAAGGACATCAAGCATCACAAGAGCAATAGCACACTTATTAAAGAAGGATCATCAACCAAGGGGAAGGTTGACAATGTAAATGTAAAAAAGTCAAATGAGAAAGGCTCAAAGTTTCTACAAGGTGATGAGACAACAATTCAACAAACAGAAGAGAAAGATGTAAATGCAACTACCACCAGTGAAAGAGAGGAGAGTTTGCACCACAGTCTCAAAGGAGATGCATCCAGAAAGAACAAAGTAAACAGTGATTTGAAAAACATCACAATTCCTAAAATTCATGTTAACAGGACAACAAAATTGAAAGACATCGGACCAGTTGAGGTTCACAACATAACTGCTACTGGGTTTGTTATCACATGGAAACCTCAAGGATCATTCAAGAATTTCACAGTAACAAGGAGGGAAGTTTGGTCAGGAAGAAGCAATGAGGAGGATGCGGAGGAAGCTGAAAAAAGCCGAGGTGGTGAGATAAAAGCAGATGAGGTATATAGTTCAAACAGAACTTCGTCTAAAGTCTATAGTGGAAAAGCTGACGGAAGGAGTGATGAGAAGTTCTCACAGATTCTTGCTGGAAGTGCTCGCTCCTATCATTTCAAGAATCTTCGCCCACAGAGGAAGTACTCCGTGTCCATGTTCGGCACTGGGCCTCATGAACGATCCAAAGTTCACCGTCTGATTGTCTCCACAGGTACAGTAATTCATCATACTTTCACTTCTGCACTATAGATCAAGGCAGATGAAGATTTAAGTTCTACTGAATGTCAAAATCTCTTAAATGGTCCTCAAATTAGTGTGTTAGACTGTATATATATATTGGGTACCAAATTAAACGTCATGTATGATTGAACATAGAGTAAACAAAGAATAAGGTTTTTGAAGCACTGCTGTTAAATTTATATTTCCTAATGGTTATAAAGATCCTCACCGCGTCCTTTTTTTGTGTCCTTCCTCAGGACCTGAACCTCCAACAGAACTGCTGTTCAGCAACATTACAGAAACATCTTTTACTGTGTTTTGGACCAAACCCAAAAGCATAGTAACAGGATTCAAAGTTACATACACCAACTCAGCAAGCGGTATTAAAAGGATTATAAAACTTACCATGTTCTAGGATCATAAATGATTATAATTATATATTTGTGACATGGAGTATACTTTTGCTTTTCAGGGGTGACAGGATCCATGTCTGTTGACTCACAGTTGTCCCATGTTTTCATTTCCAAACTCTCTGTTGGTTCCCGGTATGAAATAAATGTCAGGTCAGTTATGGGAGCTATAGAGAGTGAAGCGACCACAGCATTGATTGTTACAGGTATACATGTAATATGTCAGTAGCTTACATACAGTGGGGCAAAAAAGTACTGTATTTAGTCAGACACCAATTGTGCAAGTTAAAAAGATGAAAGAGGCCTGTAATTTTCATCATAGGTATACCTCAACTATGAGAGACAAAATAAGAAAAAAAAAATCTAGAAAATCACATTGTAGGATTTTTAAAATTATTATGCAAAAAATTATTTGCAAATTATGGCGGAAAATAAGTATTTGCTCAATAACAAAATTTCATCACAATACTTTGTTATATACCCTTTGTTGGCAATGATAGAGGTCAAACATTTTCTGTAAGTCTTCACAAGGTTTTCACTCACGGTTGCTGGTATTTTGGCCCATGCAGAACTCCTCTAGAGCAGTGATGTTTTGGGGCTGTCGCTGGGCAACACAGTCTTTCAACTCCCTCCAAAAATGTTCTATGGGGTTGAGATCTAGAGACTGGCTAGGCCACTCCAGGACCTTGAAATGCTGCTTACGAAGCCCGGGCAGTGTGTTTGGGATCATTGTCATGCTGAAAGACCCAGCCACGTTCCATCTTTAATGTCCTTGCTGATGGTAGGAGGTTTTCACTCAAAATCTCACAATACATAACCCCATTCATTCTTTCCTTTACACGGATCAGTCGTCCTGGTCCCTTTGCAAAAAAACAGCCCCAAAGCATGATGTTTCCACCCCCATGCTTCACAGTAGATATGGTGTTCTTTGGATGCAACCCAGCATTCTTTCTCCTCCAAACACCACTGAGTTTTTACCAAAACGTTCTATTTTGGTTTCATCTGACC
>JAQMYL010000033.1:12568083-12580752 GCA_030014365.1 Clarias pachynema | reverse complement strand
GCTATCTTATAAGAAATTTGGATTTAGGTTCAGTTGTTTTTGTGGTTCGGTATGTTTTTCAAACTGTTTATTTGGCTTGGTGGTTAGCACTGTTGCCTTGGCCCTCCAGGGACCAGGTTCGATTCCTTCCTTGGGTCTGTGTGCATGGAGTTTGCATGTTCTCCCCAGTCCAAAGACAAGCACGTTAGGTTATTTGGTGTTTCAAAACTGTCCACAGTGTGTGAATTAGTGTGTGTGTGTGTGTCTGTGCCCTAAGTCTGCTGGGATAGGATCCAGGCCCCCTGAGACTGTATATACAGTACAGTATAAATCGATAAAGACGAGGATGATGTTAATATCCCCACTCCTAAAGTTTCTGCTGTCTCTCTGATTTTGGTCTGTTTTGTTTTCTTCCTTGATGGCTTCCTTTACTTGCGTCGGCACCTCTTTTGATGGCATAATAAAAATTCCTTTGAATAGCCACCTAATTAAAATCCTCACTTGGAATCAACTCCTAGATTTTATCTCCTTAATTTGTCATGAAATATAGCAATATTTCAACCTCAGTTAAATGATCCGGGGACAGTTTTACAGGTTGTACTTATAGTATAATTAGTAGGGATGGGAATCACCAGGGCCCACACTATACCACAATATTACAATACTTAGGTGCCAATTTAATCTGTATTGCGATTCTTTTAGGATCATGATTTTATAAGTATCCAGATTCGATAATAATGTTCTTTTAGATTCTGTTACAATTCTAAACAATCTTTGCTAATTTGCTCCTATGACACAGGATGCTGGGCTGCCTGCCTACAGTATGTGTGAATAGTTTAGAACACCACCTGTAGGAATGGCAAGATTTTACCGCCTTAAATGCAAACGTATAAATTAAAAACTAATTTAAAAAAAGAAGAAAGATTTTGGAGTGAGTGTGGCAGTACATGAATTGCCACAGAAAAGAATCGCTGTATATCCCTCCCCCATTTCTAGTAATTAGAATATATTTTACTCTTACATAACATATAATTTTGTTAATACCTATCTAGTGTACAGGTAAACGTCTAGTGTCTACATTTGAAATAAAACAAATGAGCATAAGCATATGTGCATGTCTGGAACTGCGGCCGATGATGTAATATTGATGTTGAGATGTTGTTTACCAAGAGCACATTTTATCTTCTCCTCCACAGGGCACTGATGGACATTGTACAGGGGTTGATCCCAGCGTCTGCGAATATCGTTTTGTCCCTCTCAGCTCTGTCTGCTGCTTTTCATCTGTTCAGGGTAAAATACTGAAGCCTTATTCAGCTGCCTGTTTCACTAACTGCTTTCCCATTTGACTTTTAAGTCAGACATAAGGTGTGCTTCACGAAACTGTAACTCTGTGTGTCTTACTGACTGACCATCTTGCATGTGGTTTGCTTATTTGACTGGGCTTTTATCCAGAAACAACTGAAATCCAAGAAAAATACTACTCTTCAAACTGATTAGACATACTTCTTGGTTCTGTATTGACCTGGTTTGTGTATAGGTAAATATAGAGACGCCCGGCCTATCTCTTAGACTTCTCATTCTATGTCAACACTTTGTCTGGAAACGATTAGTGTTGAAATGATGACAAATAGTGAACATGTGTATAAATGTTTAAAAGCCGCAAATATCAGTAGTCGGTATATAATACCATAGTCATGTTGGCAACAACAGTATATTGAGTAATGTAATATTTATGAGTCAGTAGAAGTAGTAGAAGATATGTAGGTGTCCATTTATTATTTATTATAAAAGGGGAAAATAGCAAATAGCCTTTTAAATAATTCCCAAACTCTCTCTCTCTCTCTCTCTCTCTCTCTCTCTCTCTCTCTCTCTCTCTCTCTCTGCAGGACCACCGAGCTCGCTCAGTGGGTTTTTTCTTAATCGGCTGGTCTTCATTTCTGGCTGTTATCCCTCTGCCCCCATCTCTTTCTCAGTTCCAGAAAGAACTAGAATGGGCAGGCGAGATACTGGGCCCCTCTCTTTCTGCCTTTGGCTTTTTGTGGCTCAGCGAAGATCGTTGGACTGCCCATGTACTCCTGACTGGTTCGGCACTTCTTCCGATGCTCTCTGATTGGCTGTCGGACGACGGTTTGGTGATATTAACGCGTTGTGTGTCCTTGTCAGCACTTTCATGTGCTCTGACTGTGTGCCTGTTTGCTACCAGTGGGACTGGGGTGCTGGGAAGTGTGGCCCTCAGCCTTCCTGCTCTTGTGGCACCCAGGGTCAGAGGTGGCAGCATGGTCTCTCTGATATCTTTACAGGGTACTGAAGTGTTACTGACATGGAGTCTGAAAGTCAGCATGGCGGTAGGGTGCTGGACAATGAAGACTGCTTTGGATACATTCCTCAAGAATTTGAAGACCTGGGACTGAACCCTATGTGTTACCACAACAAGTAAAATGCTACTTGAAGCTCATGAACTGATTTTCTGTTACGTTACAGTGAGACTCCACAGTGTGCTGCTGTTGCTGTATACCTCATAGGACACACCGTTTTTGCTGGCCCGCAGTAATGATGGTGATGAGTGATTCAGGTGTATTTCTTTCCTCAAATAACTAACAATTTGGAGAGTAAACTTTGTAAACAAGTTTTTAAGTCCCTGCTACATCTTGTTTATTTCTCCATATCAGCCTTCATAATAAGACATCAGCTGGTAACATGTCCACTGGGACTAAGGAATATCACATTAACATTTTCTTATTTATGTATTCAGATGGGTAACATTAATTTAACATAATTTATGTCACCTTATGTTAGACTAACAGATTTCTCTGAATGCCTGAATTATATATAATTCATTATAGCATAATTAACTTTTTACATTTCACTTTTCTATTCAAACTTTTTTTTTAATGTGCCTTAAAAGAAATTTTATATGTAAGTGTACAGAATTACACATTAAATAAACACTATACACACTATAAACACTATCTTTTTCCAAGAAAGAATCATACAGTATATCGTGTTGTATTTCACTAAGTCGGGTCTAATGTCTTTGTGTACTTCACGAGTCAGCATAAATATTGTACACAATGCCATTTGAGATTGTGCCCAGACATCAGCATGCCATAAATTCAGTTCTCCTGTGTTCTCTAGCTCAGCAACTTCCACGACAAGAATACATCAGCTGATCATCAATCTCTCACCTGATCAGCAGGAAAATGCTTAACTACACCACGTCCTTCTGAACTCTTTTTCCATTGAAATTACTGTGTGTTTATTTCCTCAGTCTGTTGCCCCTGCTTGGTTGCGCCTCCTGTCAGTAACTCATACTGTAGTATGATTTCACAATGCCTGATATATGCAAATTTCCCACAAATCTTGACCCCATGACATAGCAAGGCAAATTACTGTTACAGGATTTTTTAAACTGGACCTTATTACTGATTGTATGTATTCTTTACAAAGATATAAAGTATGCACAAAACTTTAACCCATTAACATTCTTCTCAACATTTTGCTAGAGATATCGAATTGAAAAATGTGTGCAACCTGATTGATTGAGCTACAGTATTTCATCAGAGACATTCTACGCTAAGAGAAATCCACTAGATGTCACTGTCTTTAAATAGCATGCCCTTTCAATTGCCTTCCTTTTTAGAATAGCACAAGAGATAAAGTTGACCTGAAACAAAAATATAGCAACTGTGTTTGTAGACTTGCACATTCTTTTACCACAAACTGACGTCTCAACCGTTTGGAAAAGGTCTACTGTATACTGACATAATGAAAAGGAGATTGGCTATTGGTATTATTGTTCAAAGTGGGGAAAAAATGCAAAGAAACAACGCTGTTGCTTCTTTCTTAGTGATATTAAAATGTTAAGTAAAAATGCTGAAGTGTGGTTTGTTCTGACTGATGTGGAATTATATTGATGTAATGAAGTGTTTGAGCTACTAATGTTAACAGTCTTGAGGAATCCTCAAGCACTAACATGGTAACTTGTAAAAAAAAAAAAATAATAATAATAATAATAAATAAATAAAATTATGAATGAATAATTTTTCTCTTCATTATTTCTTAATCTGTGTACCTTTGCAGTGTGTTGTGTCAATAGCTGTGTATAATGGAAAGCATCGCTCAAAATAAAATGTTGTGAAATGCACACTAGGGATTTTCTTTGCCCTTGTTACTGACGGTGCTTTTTTTCTTGTCCTGAACAAACTGTAAACCTTACACGTCAGTATTTTAACAGCAGCCATTTAGGCACTCTTAATTATGTCCAAATGCCTCAGCACCATGAATGGTTTCATCTACTTAAATCTCCACACGCACAAGCAATATAATCAATTATAAAGGTTCGTTTTATGGTTCATTTTATGGATGATTTTTGGAAGTATATGCATTTACAAAATGATTATAAGTCTCTCTTATAAATCTAAATTTAGCTGCCACCTGTTCAGGACAAGTTCTGGTGTGTCCACCACTAAGAGAATAAACAGAGAACATGGAGGAGGAGCACTTAGGGCACTAATGAGGGAGAGTTGGACACTAGGCTCATCTGGTTAAAGTCACTGTACTGTATCATTGTACTGGAAGGTTACCACTTCTTGCGGGGGGTTATTTAATTTTCTGAACAAAGAGTACAAAGAACAAAGACGTTGTTGTTGCAAACAACAACATGGCCATGCTGGTAAGGTCCCTTCCAGTGCAGATGCTATGACGTGCATTTGCGGGAAAGGACTCCGATGTAATAACAGAACTTTACATACTGTAGCACTGTTGAATGATTAAATCTGATTGGTTTTCTATATACGATTAAGGATGCATTATTTGTTACAGAACAGCAAAATAATTTTTTCACATATTTTTTCCAGTTAGAAAGTTGGGGTCCGAGTTCAGGGTCAGCCAGATGCAGAGGCCCTGGAGCAGATCGGGTTAACTGTGGCAACTTGTCAGTGCTGGAGCTTAAACCTCTGACTTTAGAATCAGTGTAATGATAAATCAGAATCAGAAAGAGCTTACAGTATTAGCCAAGTATATTTGCACATACAAGGTATTTGTTTTGGTGATATACAGTAAGGTTCCAGAGATGACAACAACACTCCCAACACTAAAGAAAGAAAAAAAAATAATACAGTTAACTAGAAATTGAATAAGATTATCAAGGTATTATCAAATAATTATAAGTGCCATTGCACTTTTGTTTATTGCACAGTGGGGAGAACATTTAACTGTTCATGAGGTAGACTGCCTGGGGGAAGGAACAGTTCTTGTGCATGGCTGTCCTGGTGTTCGGTGCTCTATAGCGCCGACCAGCGTAACCCAGAGTATTCACCATTTGAGCCACCACTGCCCCATATCAGCATGGTCCCACAGGTACATTTATGCAGTATTCTTTTCCTGATGCAACCTTTCTTACCCAGGCTTGGGACCAAACCTAATAATTATACATCATATGTGCATTTACTAAAAGGCTATTATTTGTTAATATTGTGAGGACATGTTTAATTACTATTTATGGAAGGAGTCTCTAGTGTCAGTGCTTAGTAACAATCAGAGATAATGTTGTAGAACTGATTTTTCCAACAAGGGACAATCCAGGCACCTTGTCCAGGGTGTACCCCGCCTCATGCCCTAAGTCTCCTGGGATAGGCTCCAGTGTCCGCGCTGGAGGCGGAGGGGGAGGAGTAGAAGGAAGCGTAGTGGTAGATGAGCTTGGATCGTCAGCACCACAGAGAGCTACAATCTGGGCTTAGAAGAATGTAGGAAGAGAAGAATGCTGCTGCCGGTCCTGCTTGATCTATGGGTAAGTCTATGCGCAACCATGGGGAAATCATTCCACTGCAAGGACAAAGAGCAGCAATAAAATGTCCTCTGTCTGCTGAGTGAGCAGGAGCACAGCTGCAACCCTTAATCAGAAGAGATATGTCTTTTCCAGCAGACGGGTTGATCTTCTGTTCGATGTGGATATGACATGGATGTGATTACTGCAGGATGAAGATACTGATGTTTGGCCTGGTATTGTTTATCTGTGTGTCTTTGTGTGTGCTGCAGCACAAGCAGAGTGGGGGATGTTCTAAAGACGCCGCAGTGTGAGTTCCTCCAGCGTACCTCGGGAAAGATGTATGCCTTCTACTCTCTGCTGGTTTACATCTTCTACACTGTCTTTAAGAAGGACGAGGAGACGGCACTAGAAGGGGCATGCGGAGAGACTACAGAGGTATACCGAAACAAAACACACACACCTACAACTTCAGCATTGTGCAAATGTTTTGTGCATTAAAAATCACTGAAAAGGTAATGTTTATGTAGTGCCAGTTTTATGTGCAAAGTACTATTGTGGCTGCAGGTAGTTTTTTCAACCAAGCAGGAAGTCGACCTAATTCTATACAGTGAGCCTCTGTCTTTAAAAGACTGATTTATCATTTATATCACATTTATCATTCCTTAACAGAAATCCTCCATGTGGGTTAAGGCATTGCAAAACAAAAATTGAACGAGGCTTGAAGCCGCATGCTCAGATGCAAATTTCCCAAACAGAGATTTCTGTTAATACCGATGGAGTTTGACTCTTACACCACATTCTTCTCACGTATGCACATCCACTATAGGAGCCTGGTCATGTTTCCATGGAAACAGGGAGCAGGAGGAAAGGTGGCCACACCCCCAGATTGGGTAAAAGGCAGTGTGACAGAATCAGTGAGTCAAGTAAGTGTTATAATTAGAGATGGCGCTGATCCGATGCCTAGGGTCAATAACAACAACAACAAAAACAGTGGATCAGATATCAGAGAAAAAAAATTATGAATTTGATCCAATTTTGTAACAAGGGGAAAATATTTTTTATTGTGTTTACAATTACGCTTTATTTATACTTAGAATATTAGCAATGTAAGTAAATGTTGTGGTTTTTATCTGTGCCATTTTTTTTCTTGTAATGTTTCAGTTAAAAAATGTAAATTGTGGGAAGGGTATTATTATGGGCTGATACTGAAGGTTCGGAAAAGAGAACATGTTATCGTGGGATGTCTAGGGTGGCATTATTTTAAAAAATGAAATCCATCATATTCACATAATCCTGATGAGACTCGTATATCTCAGGCAGCAGCAGCAGTGACAGCGATGACCCTTCTCTCAGTGACGAAGATAGTGAAACCAGTGACAGTTATGCAATCCCAGCCAAGACACCTCTGGCAGCCTTCCTGTCCTTCAAGCAGGAGACGGAAAAGAGAAGAGTTTCCACTGTCCACACCGAGACAGGGGAAAAGGTGAAGAGACAGATCTCAAAAGCTACAACTCATGGCATTAATGGCATACAATAATAAGTAATGAATGAATGAAAATTTTTTTTTATATATATATATATAAAATCACAGCTGCAATTTCTCAAATGTTGGTCTACAGGTGTTCGAGTCTCCTCTGGTGGCCGTCATGTCTCATCTGCTGAGCTTTCTGGAGCAGTACTCACACCTGCAACAACTGCAGCAGCAGGCCGAGCAGTACCGCGTGCAGCTGCGCAGACACCGCGTGCAGCACCGGCGAAAGATGAAAGCCCTGCGCAGCTCCTACAGGCAGCGTCTCCGTGACAAGAGCAGCGTCATCCACAGCCTAGAGGAGGCCATTGCTCAGCAGCACACCCCTTCACCTGACAATGACAGTAAGGATATGTGTGGCTCTATTTCTCTTTTCGAATTCATAAAAAAACAGTACAGGTGCGTACAGTATGGTACACTTCCAACCATAAATATTCTTTCACTATGAATGTTGCCTGCTGAAGTCTGTAGCATGTCAGAATTGAGTAACATGTCTGGGTTTTTTTGTGCTTTGACCATCTGGCATTCACCATGGTGAGTTATTGATAGCTGATGATTGATAGTATGCTGAGAATTATGGGAAGAGGGAGTGGTTTTGGAATGGCAGTAGAGGGTGAGAGGTGGAGGGGTGAGGGAAGAACCTTGAAGGAGTCGATGTAACGCAAGCAATTTATATATATATATACAGTATATATACTGTATACTGTATACTGTGTATACTTACATAAGAATATAAGACATAAAATCAGTACATTGACCGATTGACAATAGATCTTTTTCAACAGTGTGGCCAGGTTTACAATCAAACCCTGTTTGTACTGGGGTGAAGCTCAATGGTGCTACACATCCTTATAAAATGCCATGATGTGGCTACACCTACAGTATGCGTTAATGGCTTTACCAGGATCTACAGTGCATGTAATCATTAGACATCATAGAACTATAGTGTTATGCCTCTAAAGTGCAGTGTTTCTGCACTACTTTAGACTCAATAACAATTCTTATTATTCAAACCAGCCAATACAGTATTTACCAAGTCTTCCTGTTTCACTAAATAACTCTGGTTATCACATTATTACTCCTCGTCCTCCTCTTGCTTCATCAAGGTCAGTAAACAGGCAACGGTCAGGTGATCTACAGTATAAACAGCATGGACTATGTCAGGCTAGCATGAATAAAGAAAAACAGGAGAAGGATCAAAACCAGAGAGACCATCTAAATAAGAAGATTTGGTAATGAGTGTGAGAGAGAGAGCAGAGAGTCCTATATACTGTGTGATATTGATTGAGTGCTGGAGCATGTGACCAGTAGTTAAGTGAAGGTTAATGTGAGAGAGTTCTGTAGCCATGTTTGTAGGTCTTGATGTTTGCTGGAATGATGTTTTACTACATGGCCAGTGGGGGGCCATATTGGGTTTAGTTTAGCTTTAAAGTTCTATACAAGGGAAATCATGGCCAATAAAACTGCAGCAGTGGCCAGTGGATAGGGATCTGATGTGGACTGACGGGGGACAGGACCCTTCATCTGAAATGATGTAATATATTAAATGTATGTTTTGCACCACGGCCAATAGATTGCAGTAGGTGAAATTGATCAAATCTTCAATTTTGGCATAAACCGGTTGATAAATACCAGTTTTTTCTTGATCCTTCAACAAAATTCAGAACGTTTTCATCTTCAACATTGTATTAAAGCACTTTTGCATGGCTGAGGGTTCCCTCTTTCTTAATATCTTACAGAATCCGCATTAATATATATTCTTAAAACAGGATTTCAAAGGAATTTTCCAAGACCATCCTTGTAATCAAACTCACACTGGCCTTATCTCAGCCACCGGACATGATACAGTAATAAACCTGGTGTGTAAAATTGGAGCTTACTGAACCAGGCAAATATGCATAAGTCAAATCACCCAAAATGCAACTAATTTGTAGGGATGATCACATTTTCAAGACATGGCAGGTTGACAGAAAACTACCTTTAGGCACCTAAACCTATTAAATGAATAAAAATGTAAATCATAGGCACCGGGGATAGGACCATGCCTGCCAGAGCCGCAGTTCCCCCTAGTCAGGGCTGTGTAAGATAGATATAACCATATGTAAACAAGTTATTTGCTGAAGATTAAAAAAAAAAAAAAAAAAAAAAATTGTTTAATCAAGATCAGTTTCACTCAACTGCCTAAAACTGAGATTCTGCATATGTGAAAAAATATATATTTTCTATATAATATTTCAAAGAACACTAAAATTAATAGCTAAGTAGTATAAAATATATTATTGATATAGCTGACTGACTCACACAAGCCCTAAATACAATTTAAAAAACACACTTACATCACAACTTTACATTCAGTAAGCAGCTCTTCCTACTTATTAGCATATTTCTGTGCTTCTGCATCACAAATTAATATTGAAATAAGAAACACCAAGTACACATAACACACCCTCTCCTCTGAATGTTCATTACTTTTAACCTCACATTTAATTAATGAGATATGCAGCTCCTTCCTCTTGAATAAAGCTTTCAGTGACAGGTTTAATATCATCGCCTGGTCTGTGCACTCAAATGAATTCTGAAAGATCTATAAAGATCAGAGTGATTTTAAGGGCACATGATGCTAAGTCAGTTTTTGGATGGAGTTTGTGCTGAAATGCGGAAAAACAGTCAACCCAAGCCAGAGCAAAGGATGAATTATTCATTTACTCACTTAGTGGTAAGTGGGGATGCATGGGGGGAAAATATGCTAGAAATACTGTAACTGATAAAAACTTCTAGACCTAGCTGCTGCAAATGAGCCAGACATGATTACATGTGTTAATGTTTTCGTGAGGATCTTCTTGAATACATTACCAGTATCTCTATAATGCTCTAACGTAGTCATTGCGACACTGTCAGAGGAAATAACACATAATAAATTAGAACTCTCACATCACCAACTATGTATGAAAGTTTCTGGGGTAAAAGCCCCTGTGTGGATCACAACTTCGGCAGGGACTCACTAGTTGAATAAAACATGTTCATTTTATCTTATCTTAAATTAGACAGTGCACTTACAACAGCCAGCACATGGTAGCCTTCACATGCACTCATGTTGCTGTTTTATATATATATATATATATATATATATATATATCTACAGTATATATATCTATATATATATATATCTATATATATCTATATATCTTCACATATATATATAGGCATATATACGTAGGCCATTCTAGGTTGGTGAATGGCCCCAGAGTTTGTTCCATTTCTTAGGCCTTTGACCAAGATTACACAACTCAATGATGAATTTATATTCACTGATGAAAGTGACATGATATATTCTACATAGTAATTCAACTTAAAATTTTAATGTTTTTAGAAGATAATCTCTTATAATCTCTAATCACTCAAAATTATCATTATAAACACAATCAAATTACAAATCTACTTGACAACAAAGTATTGAATAGACATACTGTACAATTAAATGCATGAATTTTATTACTGATTATTAACAGTGTGTGTGTGTGTGTGTGTGTGTGTGTGTGTGTGTGTGTGTGTGTGTGTGTGTGTGTGTGTGTGTAGCAGGGTCTCCAGGCCTGCATAAGTTGGTGCAGTCTCTTTGTGGCCTACAGGGGGAGAGGAGTCTGCTGCGGGGCGAGCTGCGTCTCCTCCACTCACAGCTGGAGCAGAAAGAGCAGGACCGCCACTGCAAAGTACAAGCCTTCCAACAGCAGGTAATACTAATACCATCTCTCTCTCTCTCTCCCTCTCTTTCATACACATCATTTCATCCATCTTTCACCCATGCCATTTCCAGGTCATCATCCTACCCTGCATGCCCCTGTTTCCAGGACTTCGAATAGCAGGTACTGCTTTTCTTTTTATTTCAGTTCATCCAAAATGCCATCCATCCATCCACATTTATTTGTATTTCTTTCATTTGTACACTCTATCATTGCATCTTTCCTGCCTTAAATGTCCCAAAACTTGATCCTCTTTCTCCTGCATAGATTGATGAGCTGAAGAGTTGCATTGAGGAGCGAGAAGAAGAGCTGTCCAAGCTCCGCAGTGCATCTGTAGGCCCTCTTTCCTGCCACACATTCACCCAGCGACATGTATAGAAGTAGAATCAGGCCGCATGTCAGTCAAGAATTGATCTGGGGCTTTTGTGCTTTGGTTTATTCTTAGGGAGCAACAGACTCGGAAAAGCGTATAGTGTGCTTGTCAGCTGAGAATGAGAGTCTGAAACAGAGCCTGTCAGTGACTCAGGGCCTCCTGCAGCAGCTTTCCATCATCCCATCTCAGTCCAGCTCCCTGCTTATTAAGGTGAGACTTACTGTATTTAAGATCTGCATCATCCTTCTCTAAGCATGAATGAATTTTAGGCTACATGAGAGAAAGTAAGGTGACGAAAAGCCAATAGAGTATAAACATAAGTAAGCATCTGGAAATGGATCATGGTGTAATAAAGATTCTAGCACAAGTGATATATTACTATAATGGCTAAACAGGCTTCACCATGAAGAGAGCTATAATCTTCGAGAAACCAAGAATTCACAGTTCAGCTTTTGCTGGTCAGCATTCTGAATGCTGCAGTTTCACTGTTGCTGCACTTTGCTGTTACTGCGCAGGAGAACGAGAACCTGCGGAGCCGTGTGCTGCAGCTGGAAAGCACTCTGCAGCAGCGGGCTGAGCAGCTCTCACACCTGGAGCACCAGAGCGAGCAGGACCAGTGGCGTCGGGGAGAGGAGCTCAGGAGACGAGACGAGAGAGTGAAGGAGCTTCAGCTCGAGCTGGACAAGGAACGCAGGAAGGAGCCTATAGTCAAAGTAAGAGCACTTTATACTGTACTTTCTATAACTTTGATTTGGTGTCTATTGATAGAAAAGATGCAAAAAAATATGAACACGGATAATTAAGGGATATGACACGAGAGGAAGTGCTGTGGTACTGAACATCAGCACAACCGCATCACAGCCATGCTGATACGAACTGATGCAACTTGCAAAGCCAAAGTAACTGTTGTATAATAGAATGCATATAATCAAAAAAATCTGATTGTACATAAGCAGGGAAGGATAATGTGCTCACCCTGTAGATTATCTCATGATTATTATCTTCTCTTTAATTCACAGCAGTTACTGAACAATGAGATTAAAGATACAAGTAATAACTGAATAATAGACTTGGAGGTTAATGGGTCAAGATAGGTGGCTCATCCAAATACATATTTGCATTTCATAGATATAACAAATTGGAAATTGTATATAATCAATTCAGATATAATTATTATAGTTAGATAGCTCATTAGTAATGGTTTGAAATTGTCACGTACTGTTGGATGTTGGACTGTGGGTGTGGGTGAGGCATAGGCGCAGAGGGGGTTAAGGTGTAACAAATA
>JAQMYL010000033.1:12554932-12567983 GCA_030014365.1 Clarias pachynema | reverse complement strand
GTGCCTTCTGGGAAACCGGGTCTATAAACAAAAACTACAAATAAACACCACTGCCCTCTAGTGGGCAACCCTCACAGAAATCAATCACTTCTAATTAAATAATTAATTAAATAATTAGTAATACTATTATTATATTATATTATAATATATTACTAATAATGTTATTATTAGTAAAGTAATTATTATTTTATAAGAAGAATTATTACATAATTACATAATAAGATGGACTTTTAAGTAATTTTTTTTGTTGAGTTTATAAATCATTTTTAGATGTGTATAGCTTTATGCTGTATGTTTTATGTTTCTAATTGTGTGTGCCGTATGTTTGCTGAAGCAGCTCGTTGTATTTTGCACAATGTAATGGCAATAAAGGCATTCTAATTTTAATTAAATAGCTCATATACTTTGATTATCTGTTCAATTTTTGCATGTTCACTGATTTTAGTAAATATATAATATAAATTTTATGTTTCAGTTCATTGTTAAATTCACTTGATATTTTTGTGGTATGCTGTGTACACTTAAATGAAATTGTACCTCCATCTATTTAGCCAAAGGAGCACAACCAAACATGTGAAACATGTGATCCTTACTTATACAGAGAAGTTGGCTGATAGTAGGATTTGTTTCCTTACAGTATGTCACTCAGACGGTCGAGGTAGAGTCGCCGTCAACAGTCAGGCAACTCACTGAGACTAGAGAGAAAAACGACCAACTGAAACAGAGGTTGTCCAGCCAAAAAGAAAGGTGCAAACATCTGGAGGAGAAAATCAGACGCTCTGATGAAGTTAGCTGTAATCTTCAGCATAAGGTAATATTAGCAATTTCATCAAAAAGTTTACATCCGATCGGTTTACAGTTACAGTTATGGTCTTATTTAACACACACCCCCAACCTCAGATTGCAGCATATGAGAGAGAGATTGGGACACTGCAGGCCGAGCTGATGAAAGAGATTGAACATCTGGAGGAAAAAAAAGAAGCAGCTGTTAAGGCAGCTGCAAACTGTTCACAGGAGCAGGTTCAGAGTCTGCAGGATCAATTCATGAGTAAGTCTGCACTTACCGTATACCATACCAGAGCATGCTTTGTATCATGTGTACCTTACAGTCTCACTGTGTGCGTGTGTGTGTGTGTTATCAGCGCTACAGCAGCGTCTGAACGCTCTCCCTCCCACCCTGCGCTCCATGAAGACAGACTATGCCAGTCTGCGTACTCAGGTCCGCAATTTTGCTGATTTTTATGGATCAGCCATCAAAGAGGCCAAGAAACAGGCAAGCAGAAATTATATGTATGAAAAAAAAAGTCCCAAATATGATTCAATTATATCTATAAATTAGTCTTCATTCTTGTTGCCATGGGACTTTTTTCACATTAGAAGAAAATTGATACTGCAACTAATATATGCAGAGGCAGCATGGTGGCATAGTGGTTAGCAATGTGGCCTTCCGCCTCCAGGGTTCGATTCCCAGCCTGGGTCTATGTGTGTGTGGAGTTTGCGTGTGATCCCCATGCTTGGTGGGTTCCCTCAGGGTAGTCCAGTCCAAGACATGTAGATTAGGCTAATTGGTGTTCCAAAATTGTCCGTAGTGTGTGTGTGTGTGAGCGCCCTACATTGGATTGGCACCCCGTCCAGGGTGTACCCCGCCTTGAGCCCAAAGTCTCTTGGGATAGGCTCGAGGCCCCTGTGACCCTATACAGGATAAGCGGTATAAAAGATGGATGAATGATAAGTTTATTCATGCAATAAAACACTGTCAGGCCAAAAAAATTCACAGTTTCAGAAAGGTCAGATTACTGGCCTGCATCAATCAAAGAAAACATTAGCTTTACTGAAATTGGATTAAAAAGTGTCCAATGCATTATTCAAATCCGGAAGGATTGTGCTGTCAAACATGGTTGAAAAAAATAAATAAAAAATCGTGAATGACTATGACTGGAGATCACATAAACAGATATATTTAATTTTTTTAAACAGATTTATAATCCGGTCTGATGAGTCCAGACCGACCCTAGTCCAGAGTGAAGGTTGTGTCAGGGTAAGAATGGAAGCGTATGAAGTGATCGACCCATCATGCATGGTGTCCACTGTACAAGCCTCTGGAGGCAGTGTTATGATCTGGGGTTACTTCAGTTGCTCAGGTCTAGACGTTATGTGGCAATAATATAAAGTCAGATGATTCCCTGATTGTCCTGAATAACCAGGTTGTCAAATCTATCGTTCTTTTTTTCTCTTGATTGCAGAGCCATATTCCAGGACTCACATTGTGAAAGGTTGTTCTGGGAGCATGAGGAATCATTTTCAAACCTGAGATTTTATTATAAATGATACAAATCTTAGTAATATTGACAACACGGTACTGTACTGTAGCATGCAGCACACTAGTAGAACTTTTAATTTAATAACACTTTTAAAGAAACAACCTAAAATCTAAAACTGAATTCCTTGCTTGATTACCACCACTACAATTAAATGTTGCTTAATTAGTTAGGAACTACTACAGGAACTACTGTAGCAACAGCAATATATACTGTTTTGCAATACTGTTAGAGGAAACTCCAGAATAAGAGTAATCAGGCTCAAAGTTAACAGTTTTGACTCCAGTAGATTATACAGTATACTCAGAATGTATAAAGCTCTTAATATAAACACAAAGATTAAATCTGTGTATTAGGCAATGTTAAAAACTGGGCTCGGTCACATAATGATAAACATGTGTGTCTAGATTATTCAGTTTCATCAATGCACACATGACAAACAGTTAGCATGAACTGAACATGTTTTCTCTCCAGATGTTCAAACAGACAGCTGTAACTGCCTCGTAAGCTCAGTACCATAGTGATTGTCCTCTATAATATGTCCTGTGTTGACCCCTTCTCAGATTTCAGCAGCAATAACAGAAATGTCCGAGGCCAATAAGGATCTTCTGGAGAAATACAGGAAAGAGGTTGCTCTTCGCAGGAAATACCATGAGCAGTTGGTAGAGCTGAAAGGTAGCATGTGCTTCTAATAATATCGAACATTTCTTATTCTTTATGTTAAAAAGACTGTTTCGTCAAATTCGAGAAAGCAACGCATTAGGTGTCTCTTCCGTCAGGCAACATCCGTGTCCTATGCCGTGTGAAACCAGTCCTAAAAGAGGACCAGCATGACGAAGGCCAGGCTGTCGCTGTAACCACAGACCCTCACAATGAATCTGCACTCACTGTCCTGAGTAAGGGCAAAGCAAAGACCTTTGAGCTGGACAAAGTCTTTCACCCTCAGGCTACTCAAGAGGAGGTAAGCATCATTTTTATCATATTTTTGACAATGCTTTACACACTACCTGACCAAAAAAAAAAGGTCACCATATGAGAATGGCTAAGTTACTGGCGTGCATCAAGCACCAAACGCAATTAAGGAGATTTGAAATTAGGTTAAGACCTGCCGAACACATTATAAAAACCAGTAAGGACTGTGCTGACGAAAAAATTGTACAGGCCATGGAAAAACTACTTGTTATTGACACTAATTTTAGAGCTGTGGATGCAACAGGGTTGAAGGGAAGCTCATGGAACAATGCACTCATCATGCATAGTGTCCACTGTCCAAGCGTCTGGAGGCAGTGTTATGATCTGGGGTTGCTTCTAGACTCAGCAGTGTAATGTGGCAACGAAATCAGCTATTAGTCAGCTAACGACCTGAATATCTAAATGACCAGGTTATCTTATAATTTTTTTTCTAATGGCGCAGGCATATTTCAGGATTCAGATTGTTAAAGTGTGGTTCTAGGTGCATGAAAATCATTTTAACACGTGAATTCAGCACCACACTGTGCACTGTAAGCTAAAGGGTGTCAATGCAATCTTGGAGTGTGTGACTTGGCCAGGCACTGTAAGTATGTACACAGGAGAAATTATAATGGTGATACCCAGGCTGCAAAACTAGTTTAACACATTAGAAGTGTCTTTATTTATCTATGTATCTTTATGTGTCTTTATTTATCTTTATTTGTCTTTATTCATTTCAACTCAGGGTTGAACACACTATGAACACACTGTCAGAGGCATGAATACACTCTTTATGAGATCTCAGTCTAGTTCAGGGCACCATGCACACGCACACGCACACACACACACACACACTCATTCTCTTCTACAAAGCTAGTCTAGCTCGTCCATCCAGCTCAGGATCAAACCGGTCAACCTGAAGCTGTAAGACACCACACTGGCCAAATATGTGTATTAAAGTTAGCTTTAGTTTAATTAAACCAGAACAGGCAAAGGTCAAAAGCAAGATAACTTGATAAATACAGGAAGAGGAACTAAAGTGGTGACAGAGGAACTAATAACACTATTTGTGTAGAATTTTTATTTATTTATTTTTTTTTATCAAGAACAAAAGAGGAACAAGTCAGGTTTCATTTCAGGATGACCACATATGAGACAACACAATCTTGATAACACAATGAGATAAATAAGACGCATTCTAAAACTCTCAAACTAAACTTAAACTTACTTTTCTACTAAAAACGTATAAGAAAGATAAACTTGGTAACATTTTGTAAACATGTAAACAATTCCTGAAAACCAATTTTCTCCAACCATCAGGTGTTCCAAGAAATCGAGCCCCTGATTACCTCCTGCATTGATGGATATCATGTCTGCATCTTTGCTTACGGCCAGACAGGCTCAGGGAAGACCTACACCATGGAGGTACAGACAACTTAATGAGGATGAAGAAAAATGCTACCCAGTAGATGTTCATGAGCATGGATCGATCACTGAGACCCATGCGTTATCATAAAATTATTCCTTGTATCAAAATAGTTTTTTCCATATACTGTATATTGTAGATATTTGACTGCATGGATTGACATTTCTCCATGTAGAAAGATACACACAGATGTATGAATAATAAAACGTGTACTCTACAGGGTCCTGTGGAGAACCCAGGCATTAACCAGCGAGCTCTAAAGCACCTTTTCAATGAGATCGAGGAAAGGAAGGACATGTGGACCTACACTGTCACTGTCAGTTCAGTGGAAATCTACAATGAAGTTCTCAGGTATCATTTTCTGTCTTACTCACTCATTCGTCGTCTATACCGCTTACTCCTGTGTGCAGGGTCGCATGGACCTGGAGCCTATCCCAGGAGACTAGGCGGGGTACACCCTGTACAGGGTGCCAATCCATCGCAGGGCACACACACATACACACACTTACACTCATTCACACACTACGGGCAATTCGGGAACGCCAGTTAGCCTAATCTGCAGGTCTTTGGACTGTGGGAGGAAACCAGAGTACCCTGAGAAAACCCACCAAGCACGGGGAGAACATGCAAACTCCATGCACACAGAGGCGGGTATCAAACCCGGACCCTTGAGGTGCAAGTCTACAATGCTAACCACTAAGCCCCACTAACCACCATTGGGGCATGCCACCCCATTTCCTGTCTATAAATCTATAAATCTAAAAAAATATATTTTAAACTAACTGCTTCAAATTGTGCATTGTGCAATGAGTATTAACAAACCAATTACGATAAAGATATTACATATATTAATTAATGAAGTATTTTCTTCCTCCTCTACATCTCAGAGATCTGCTAAGTAAAGATGGAGAGAAGCTGGACATTAAAATCAATCCTGATGGCACAGGTCAGCTGCACGTGCCTGGTCTCAGGATTAAAGAAGTCAAAAACTTTCAGCATATCAAAAAAGTAAGTCTCTTAGTATAGTTTCAGTCAATCGTGCTGGAAGGATAAACAACTCATTTATGGATTATCCTGGTTCTTATTGTGTGTTTCTGCAGATCCTGGCAACAGCGCGGAGAAACAGGATAACATTCGGAACGCAGATGAACCAGCACAGTTCTCGTTCCCACGCTCTGCTCACCGTCTCAGTGCAGGGAACAGACCTCGCGTCCGGCACCAAAACCACCGGTCAGCTTCACGGTCAAAATATATACGTACAGTGCCTTACATAAGTACTCACCCTATTGAACTTCTCCATAACTTAAACTTAATAGGGATATATGAATCTACATAACTCAACATGCCAACTGCAGTTCAATACAGTTCACAAAAATTATTTCTAGTTAATTGTTGCTTGTTCTGATTAATCAATTACTTTTGATAAGCAGTCTCCTCTCCCAGTTATGCTTTTTTTTTTTTTTTTACAGGTCTAATTATGTTAACATCACATTGCTCTTTAATTACACAAAGGTCAACTGCATTCAACTATTTATATAAGGTCTGACAGTAACTGGTTGCACCAGATCTAATTTCTGTTGCAATGACAATGAATACTTATGCAATCACAATTTCACATTGCTTATTATGGTATCATTTTGTATACTAATGTATACTGTATAGAGTACAGTATTTCCCTCACTTCCAGACAAATATATTTAAAATCCCCCAATATTAAATCCACTTTAGTTCCAGGTTATAACACTACAAGAGTGGAAAAACGTCAACGGGATACCTATGCAAAGCACAGCATCTGCTTTATTTAAGTGTGTTTAAGTGTGCGCTGGAAAGTCATTTAACAGAACTAACATTACACCTCTACCAAGCACATTATATACTACATATTATACACTTCAGAGAATGTGCTGTTTTCTCAAGGGAAAGCTTAGAAACCTAAGCTGAGTCATAGACTAAAAATATTAGCTGAATTAGTAAACAAGATAAAACTTGCACTTCTTGCACAAATCATTCTATGAATTTTCATAAGAGTGCCTGCATACCGCTTTCTTTTTTCCCAGAACCAAAACTCCTCAGGCTTAAAATAGAACAATATTTAATACCAAAGCATGAAGGAATAGACATTAAAAATACAAATGTCTGTCCAAGATTTGCCTTTAGTTGCTACATTACACAATTAAAAATGTCCTGAGTGATTGAAGAGCTTCAGACACTGCTTACTTCTTTAAGCCTGGGATTAAACACAAGGCTCGATGTACAGTATGCTAAATATCTGTGTCATTATCTACTGTAGAATTAATAGCCTTCTTTCTCTTAAGTCCAATCATCCTGTTCATCCCTGCTCTAGGTAAGCTGAATCTGGTGGACCTGGCTGGTTCGGAGCGTGTGTCCAAGTCAGGGGCAGAGGGCGAGCGGCTGAAGGAGGCCCAGAACATCAATCGCTCATTGCTGGCACTCGGAGACGTGATCCAGGCCCTGAGGGGCCGCCAGACCCACATCCCCTTCAGGAACTCACGCCTCACGTATCTGCTGCAGGACTCACTGGGCAAGGGCAACAAAACAGCCATGGTGGTGCAGGTACTGTATAACAATTACTCTATTAAGTCAGTAACATCTATATGATCATCAAAGACTGCTAAAAATCCTACACAATCGTACATAAAATTAGTGCCACGACAAAAGTATTTGCCCTTTCCTGTTTCATATTTGTCACACTTAAATGACTGAGATCACCATTTTAATATTGCACAGAGATAACCAGAGTAAATGATGATTTCGTTTATTAAGGGAAAAAAGCTGTCCAAACCTGCTTGGCGTTATGTGAAAAAGTCATTGCTTCCTAAACCTAAACTGGTTGTACAACCCTTGACGGCAACAAGTGCAATTAAGCATTTGTGATAACTGGCAATGAGTCTTTCACATCGCTGTGGTGGAATTTTGGTCCACTTTTCTTTGCAGAATTGTTTGAAGTCAGCCGCATTGAACGAGCATGAACAGCCTGTTAGGTCATGCCACAGAATTTATATTTGTAACACATTTGAATACTACATAAATGTATCAGATTTTCAAACAAAAATAAATTGTTTAAAAAGGAAAACCATACAGCATACAGGGGCTTATTATCCAAATTCCAAATTTCTACATGACCAAACCAGCTTGCATTTGCAGACCAATGCAAACTGGAGGACAGCAGATTCACTTCTCTGACCATTTTATTTATTTTTTTGCTTTTTTGTAATCTTTTTCAGATTTCCTCACTGGAGAAGAATGTCGATGAGACGCTGTGCTCGCTCAAGTTTGCACAGCGTGTGTGTAAAGTGGAGCTTGGCCCTGCTGCACGCAAGATTGAAAGCGGAGGCCACTGTGATAACTAAAACGAACTCTGAACACTAGAAACTACACTTCTGAAACTAGAAATCCAGGAATGTTTTTGTCTCAAGTTTTGTGTAAAGAGACTTCCATGTTTAATTAAGGGCTACGGTTCAGGAAGCCACATAAGTAGCATCTATTCTTAAGAGCCATGGTTAATACCTGATAGCACGAAAAGGACTGGCTTCTTTCTACAGGCTGAGCGGCATGTCCGAGTGCAATGCGTGTAGATTGCCTCGCTGCACTTTTACTACATTCTAGAAAACATCATCTTACTGGTCATCATCACCATATCAGTGAAAAAGCACATTTCATCGATCAGACTTTGGTGCATCAAAAAATAAAAGGTCAAGACAAGTTTATCCACTCTAACCACTGTATCATCACTTTCCAGGTGTCTACCATCACTTCCTCAGTCATCCGATGCACATGTAGAATTTTTCAGGTTAACGCTATGATGTGTGACAGCCGCTGATCTGCACTGAGGTGGTGAATGTGTGTTAAGACCTTTTGTGATTATGTAACTGTATGAAGCTATGTTTTGTGTTCACTCTATTATATCTATATCCTGGGGCATTGATGTGACAGAACACAGGAAAAGAAGACGAATTTGGCTTTGATCTTTTTTTCTGCATAAACGGTACATCATATTCTTTTACAATTCCTAAATATATTCCAGCAAAATAATGGGGAATGTCCATAATGTTTATTGGATATTCTTTTTTTTTTTGTCAAGGCTTTCTGGTTGGAATAAAACTGGTTGGAGTTTTCCTCAAGCTGCCACACCAATGAAAGCCAGAACTTATCATACTTACAGTATGTGTGGTAAAAATAATGGTTTCCTTAATCCTCATTTAACCTTGCATTCTTTTAAATAATAGTATATAATCAGGTCATGTTGATTATTTATTCTCTGTGCAATGTTTGTGGGAGGCTCATAAAGGAGTGATAATAGTAATTAATATTGTATTATGTTTCTCTTCAAGGCCTGAGCAGATATGTTTTATTAGCCATTATTTTTACTGTAGCCAAAAAAAAAAAAAAAAAAAAAAAAAATTGCACTTTACTTCAATATAAAACTAGGTGCTTTGTCCATAGAACTAGGGGATATATATTTTGTATTTAGTTCTGCCTGTGCCATTTTCTGTTAAAATATACATTCATATTTATACAAAAGTTAATGTAGATAGATTAATACTTATTTAATCTTATATGAATATCATATTGCTGGGGCTCAGAATTTATGAGAATTTGTGCAATCATTAATGGAAGGCGAACACACCCGCATTATAACCACTACATTCTGATTTATCTCGAGCAAAAAATACTTTAATTCAGTTTCTATACTGGAATTTTTATTTTGGATTTTGAAGGTAAATACATGTTCGCTTATTAATAAAGCCAAATACAGAAGCAGTGCTTTTCTTCCCAACACAAGGACTGTCCTTGGCATTCTTACAGATTTCGACACACTGACTTTGGGCTTTAAAACTTTCCTGATTACTTGTTTATCAGTGAAACGAGTGAGAGAAATAAAATCTAACAATGTCTCTTGGCTCCTTTATTTGTAACCTTTCAACTCTTGGAGTCGACTTTGGAATAAAAATCTAAAGAATAATTAGCTGAGTGTTAGATTTGGCTTTATCTGTCATACCGGCTGAACTTGCTCTATGTGTAACGCCTAATAAGAAACTACCCAACAATTTAATATAATTTCAATTTGGACAAAGAGAACAAGAGTAAACAAAGTAGAAAAAACATTTATTTAAGTACAAATGAACAGAAACCCAATTTCAGGATTAATACAAATCTTTGTACATCACTCTTTTTCTTTCAATCTCACACACACACACACACACACACACGCACACGCACACGCACATCCACACACGCACACACACATCCACCATACTGTCACTCCTGACCTGACCACATTTGAACTTAGATGCTCAGCATCCCAGTTCATGTTGCAGGCTGAATTTGAGAGCTACACTCGTCTTCAGGACACAGAATGTGCACCTCCATAACAAGTGTTCAGTCTGAATCTGCCTCTTCTACAGCCACTGCTCCAACAGCATCAGCCAGCTCAGTTTCACTCCCCTTCAACCTTTCCCCTGAATACACAAATAACACACCTGAGAAAATAGCTCAGAAAATACTCAGTGCTCTGTCAGGCATTAGCGAAGAAAAACAGTACATACATAAAAGGGTCAGTGGAGTCAATAAAAGGTAAATAATAAAATAATGTTTGTGAAATCTATTTTTTTGTGCTTGCCTTCACCACAGAAATATATGTCCAATATGTTTAAGAATACTGGCTCACTTTGCTTAGTTTTTAGCAGGCTGAAGCATAATATTTACTCTCGTGCAAGCAGTACAGGACAAAATCAGACAAAATTAAAAATACATTTCCCATGTACTGTCCTTGTTTTGTCAGCACATTGGCGTAGCGGTTAGCCTTGTTGCCTCGCACCTCCGTTGTCATAGGTTTGAAATTCCTGCCTCTGGTCATGGATTTTTGTTCTCCTTATGCTTGATGGGTTTCCTGTCCAGATTAGGCCAACCAAACTCCCCATAATGTGTGCGTGTGCTTATGTGAACATCATATTCCGACGATGTGATTGGCACCCTGTCCAGGATGTACCCCGCCTAATGCCCCAAGTCCATATGATAGGCTCCAGGCCTCCGGTGACCCTGACCAGGATAAGTGGTATAGAGAGTGAGTGAAAGAGAGAGTGTGTCCTTGTTTTAAAAAGATGTCAGCCATGGCCCGGGAGTTATTTTTAGTAGTGCTGTTACACTTGTGTTTTTTTATTCCTGGACGACATTGTGTAAGAGAACATGCTTGAAAAATAACATTCATTAAAAAAACAATGTGGTGGGCAGATGAAACACACGTACAGTGTACGGCACTGAAAGAGGGAAACCACATGCATGATGTCAAAAACCACATAGCAATTAAATTTAAAGCATAACAACCAGTATAGAATGCGCTTATCTTACTACTGTGGCAGTGAAGACTGGAGACTGACTGCTGTTTTGGTAAACTCCAGAGTGACTCAAAGTTTTACCAGATCAATCAGAAAATTTTATAATCATACTCACTGATGAGTTCAGCAATGGCTTTCTGGGTTCTTTTCTCGAGTTTTTCCAGCTTCTTTGCAACATCCCGCTTTAGGTCCCTTCCAAAAAAACAAGGGTTAGTGATAAAGATGTACTGAGCACACACTGTACATGAAAATACATAGAGGATGTTTTAACGCCTTACCAGTCTGGTTTTCTTGGAGCTAAATTGGCCAGATCCTGAGGAAGAAAAAAAAAAAAAAAACGCATAAGTAATACATATTAAATTTTTATTAAAGTCAGCAAATTAGCAATAACCCCCCATAGCAGCATTATTTCCAGCACCAAGCAGACTACACTGTACTTAGGTAGCACGCACGCAAAGATATGATATACAGGTGGGGCAAAAAAAATCCTCATGTTCCATTTAGGATTTATTCCAGTTACACTGCCTGGCCAAAAAAAAACAAATTACCTCACCAAGATTTAATTAAACCCTATTAGCTTTGATTACGGCATGCAACATGGTGGCCAGATGATGCTTGAAAGTGACTCAGCATGCTCCCAGAACCACTCTTTCACAATCTGAGTCCTGGGATATGCCTCTGCCATAAGGGAAGAAAACCTCCATTGATGTGATAATCTACCATGATTATTGCCACATAACACTGCTGAGTCTAGACCTGACCAACTGAAGCAACCCCAGATAATAATACTGCTTCCAGAGGCTTTCTCAGTATCCACTATGCATGATAGGGAGCGCATGGAACGATGCACCTTTCTTACCCTGATGCGTCCATCAATTTGAGATTGGATCAATCTGGTCTCATCAGACCACATGACATTTTACCGTTGCTCCAAAATGCAATTTTTGTGCTCTCTAGTCCCAATCCTGAGAGTTCGAGTCACACTGTGTGCGTGGAAAAGCGCTTACTTTCATTATTAAACATTATTCTACTATCAGTTTTAGTGCACTAGAATGGATGGGTAGAACGGTCTTCAACACAATTCCAATAATCTGAAAGTTTACTTTACTTGATGCAGGACAATAATTTAAACCCTCTGAAACACGGACTTGTTTTGGCTAGGCAGTTTATCTTCCTATTTACTTAATTAGTGTAGTGTTAATTAGTGCCCTCATGAGAAGTGCATACTATTGAATGAGCTAAATCTGGTTTAATTTAAATATCGTTTCTTTGAATTTTAGTTAGTATTTTCTGTTTGACACTTAATTGGAAACTTGACTGGAAAAGCGCTTTTGTTCCACATTAACACCAAAGAGCTGACTTTTGTAGGTGTAATACCACTCACCACTTCCTCTATAATGGGTTCTGGGTTTGCAGCTTCCAGCTGGTCTTTAACTTTATCTTCCACTGCAGAGATACAAAAGCAGAACAGGTCAGACTGCATGCATTCTGACCCTGAGCACTTCCTAGACAAACTTCTTTAAACACCCATTACTCAGTGCTCGGTAATATGTACTAAACCAAGAACTTGGACTGTAATACAGTGAACATTCAGAAGATCAGTTAGCAATGCTCGAGTTTCTGTAGTTCTACCAAAAATGAAAAGATAAATCATATAAGAAGCACTGAGCATGTGCTAATTCTCACCTGATGCAGGTTTAGCTTTGGGCACCTGTCTTTCTTTTAGCTCTTCATCTTCTGGAGTGTAGTTCCTCAGCTTCAGGTCTCTGTATAAACACACACAAACAACATTAGCGTTTACCTGTGCAGTTGAAACTAGAAATAAATTAATGTTTTTTTTTTCTTTCTTTTTTAAAAAATAAATTTAGCCCCTCTTTTTTCCGAATTCTTTTTTCCGATTTTCTCCCCTAATTTAGTCGTGTTCAATTCCTCCTAGTCACTAGGGGGCTCCCACATTAAGCTTCTACCGCCACTCAGCCGGGAGGGCCGCAGACCGACCC
>JAQMYL010000033.1:12485989-12515396 GCA_030014365.1 Clarias pachynema | reverse complement strand
CACACACACACACACACACACACACACACACACATTTTATATATATATAATTTTATATATATATATATATATATATATATATATATGTGTGTGTGTGTGTGTGTACTGTGTGTAGCTTGTGTTTAACAAAATAAATCAGCATATGTTAATATAAAAATACACTCAATTCCTTTTTTTTTTTTTTTTTTACTTTTTGAACAAAAGTAGAAAATGAGGTAATCCTTTACAGCTTTGTGCTTGCTATTTTTGTGACACTCAAGCCGTTTACAAAACTCATGTAAATCTGTGTTTAAAAGGCATGGAATGTGGGTGTGGTGTGTTTGGGTGTGTTCCAGATAAAGAAGAAGCCTGAGGAGCAAAGCACTCTGCAATCAGTGGTACAGCACTGCCTGCTGCTCTGTGAAAACCTCTTTGACCCTTATCAGACATGGCGAAGACAGCAGGCAGGGTGAGTGTGTTTGAGCATGTGTGTGTGCGTGTGTGAAAGGGGCAGGGTTTTAGCTAATGTCAGGAATGTGGGGGAGATGAACACACCCCTCCGTGAGACTCTTATGTTAAACACACATAAACATGCATCATCACC
Organism: Clarias pachynema; assembly: GCA_030014365.1. Taxonomy (NCBI): domain Eukaryota; kingdom Metazoa; phylum Chordata; class Actinopteri; order Siluriformes; family Clariidae; genus Clarias; species Clarias pachynema. Next base: position 12,514,813 of record JAQMYL010000033.1, on the reverse strand, counting down.
CAGATCCGTGTGCATGCTGCCATTGTGCACACGAGTTGTCCAACAACACATGTGAATATACACTTGATACAGTATGTGGATGGGTGTGTAAATCACATTATTGTGTGTTGCAGGGAGGAAGTCAGCATGCTGGAAAAGAGCAAATATAAATTCTCCTCTCTCACCCTGCCAGAGGAGCTACCTGCATTCTTTCATGGTACACTAAGCGGCCCTACTTATTTCTGTCAATGTTTAAACACACACAGACACACACTTTCCCTATAGTCACGATACCGCATCTCCTTGATCATCACCTACTGTATATATTTGTTATTTAATATTTACTACTAGTTTAAGGTTTGGACACACCTTCTCTTTCAGTGTTTTTTTTTTTTTTTTTCATTTTTAATATTGTACATTAATGCTAAAGACATCCAACCTTTGAATGTAGACTATGTATGGAATTATGTAGTAAACAAAATTGTTTTTTTTATGAATTATTAAGAATATGTTTGATATTTTAGATAAGACAGCTTGGCACCCTCATGGGGTTCTCTCATCAGATTCATGAGCTAGTCACATAAAAGGGTTTTCAGTTCACAGGTGTGCCTGGTCAAGAGTAAATCTGTGACATTTATTGCCTTCTTGATGTGCTTGTACTTGTGTCTTGTGCAGATGAAGGGTGGGTACAGAGTCAACAGCCCTATTATTGCTACTAAAATTACTGTACAAATCCATATCCAAAAAATCTCAAGAAATATGGAATATATCCCCAAATGCAGTCCCTCAAAACCATTAAACGCTATGGCTTTCATGAGGAACGTCCCAGGAAAAAAATACCAAGGGCTACCTCTGCTGCAGAGGATATGTTTATTAGAATGAACAGATTGGAGCACACATGAATGCGTCTCTGATTTCAAACAGCAGACATATTTCAACATCCACTGTTCAGAGGAGACTGCATGAGTCAGGCCTTCATGGCCACTACCTCATTAGGATGACAGAGAGAATGGCAAGAGTTTGCAAAGTTGTCATAAAAGCAAAAAGTCGCTACTGTAAAGAATATGAGTCAGCCATTATGTTTAAATCACCTAAGTTTTGGGGTCCCCATGTGATCCCTCAAGGCATGACTGCACAACAGGGCCTATAGTGGTGTGTTGTGTCTGGAACATGGCAGTGGATCCCTTGGGCGCTGTGGGTTGTGAGGTGGGGTCTTGGTGGATCAGAATGTTTGTCTTGCACATCCCATGGGTAGCTGGGGAATTTGGAGGACTTGGGATTTTTGCCTGCTGGGCCCAGTGCATGCACTGGCCAGCGTTGACTTTTTCAGTGATTTGTGTTGCATTGGCTTTTCTGTGGGATTGGACTGGTAAGACTCAGTTTTGATCCCCGCGCGCAGGGGTAAGTCTTGGGTGGCTATGATCCTGTCATCAATTTATTGGTGTATTGTTGATCAGTGTTGATTTTCTGCGCTTTAAAATCATCCCATCCAAGTAGTACACAAGTGAACACTAATCAGGCTGTTCATGCATTTGGTCACCTTTATTCAGCATCTGGATTTAGTCTGTCAGTTCTCTTAATGTTCGTGTTGTGCCCATAAATGAGAAAAAATTCGGACTATTTGAGGAAACACACTAGTCTTTAATTTCAACACATACAAACTGCAGTCACCTTCTGTAGCTGCAGAAGCACTTTTTCTTTTGCACATCTGACGAACACCTTTTGCCCTATTTTGCTAGATAGGTTGTATAGTCTGTGTTACTTTCGCTATCCTTGTACATTGTGTGCGTATTCTGTCTTGGCTGTGTGTGCAGACTGCCTGCAGGAGAGTGAGCTGATTCCTGAACCTCTGCTCCTTCGGCTGGTGCATCTACAGGGTGCTATCATCAGCGGGTGCAAGGTAAACCACTACGCTATACATACTTCCTCTGTCAGGCGGCTTTATGTTTGACTGAAATCAGTGATTGTGCATGACACTGTGTGTGTCTCTGTGTGTATGTGTGAGTGTAGAAGAATGGCCTGCTCTCCATCACCCCCTATGCAGTGGAGGATCTCATGTCTGTGCTGCGCTCATGGTGCCTTCGTCCTGCGCAAGATGAGACCAAAGACCCACAAGTGTTGCGGGTTACTCTGCGCTGCCTGACCGCCATGATCCATCTGCTGCACGGCAGCAGCCCTGCCGAAAGGCAGGTGGAGATTAAGACCGTGCTCAACAACTATTTCCAGCTGCTCAACTGGAGCAGACCACCAGTGAACGAGCAGGGAGATGGCCTCGTCTGGGAGGAGAGCATCATCACCCTGCAGACACACATGCTCAGTAAGAGATGCATCTCATGTCATAGCTTATCCATTCATCTTGCATTATAATTATACTGTCAGTTTCATCCTTAACCTCAGTGTAATATAGGATTTGTGTGTGGGTGTGAGAGAACCATTTGCATGGTCAAATTTTTCACTCTGTTCAGGGCCGTCCCACCCTGCTGACTCACTTCAAAACTGCCTTGACTAAAAACGCAACCACGTAGTGATCCACTGATCCTCTTGTGCTGTAATGCATGGTCAGCTTCTTTATGTGGAGAAACAGAGAAGTGAATTTATACAGATATGTTCTTTTGTCTGCCTTTGAATCTGATCACTTCTCTAGCGGCACTACACGTTATTTCCTGTTTATCACTGTACAGTGACAACATAATGTAAGAACAGATTTGAAGGGATTTTGATATTTAGCACAGGTCTCATTTCTAAAACTACAAAATAAAGTCTACACACCACTGTTGAAATTGCAGGTTTTTGTGAAATATAAACCATCATTTTTTAAAATTATTATTGTTGATTCATTTGAAATTAAATTGCCTTTCGTGTGATATACCAGCCAGCAATATTCAAGTGAAAACAAATATAAAGAAAATAATTATAATAACTTGGTTGTGTAAGCGGTCAGATCCTGTAACTAATACATTGTTAGAGCACCTTTTGCTTTCAATACAGCACTCATTCTTTTTGGGTAGGAGGCTGCCATCATAGCACATCTGGATTTAGCAAATACAGACCTTTTTTAGATCTATGAAACTGCAACGGGATCTCCAGTGCACAATCCAGTTGAAGTAATTCCACAGTTGTTGTTTCTTGCTAGGATTTCGATCTGGGCTGTGATTGGGCCATTAAAAAAAACAACAACATTGATCTTCTTCTTTTAAAGCCATTCCTTTCTTGACATGTGTTTATGCTTTGGGTTGTTATCGTGCTGAAATGTGAACGCTTCTCCTCATCTTTAATTGTCTAACAGAGGCCTTCAGGTTTTGTGGCAAAATGAATTGGAATTTGAATCTATCCATGCCTGCATTTATCGCGACTAGAGCCAATAGACTGTATAAAAAGACCCGGACAACCCTATGTGACGTCACCCATAAGTTTTCTAAAGAGCGGTTTTGAAGCTTAAGTGTGGGAGCTCTCGTCATCGCCATCTTGGCAGGAGCTGCCGAAACCCTGGTTAATCCATAAATGAACAAATAGATCCTAGACGTTTGTTGGAACCTGCCTACCTACATTTACCACTAAGCTAGTTAGGTTAGCTTTAGCTTAACTAAAATGCTAAGGTGGCTAACAGTAATTAACATTCTAAGGTTATTTTGTATTTGATTGAACTCATCCATCATCCAGCTAAGGTGATGCATAGCAGTCAGCTATTCCGTTTGACACCTGCCCTACAGCTGAACTCAGATCGGCCATGCCCATAATTATACATAATTTTATGGCTTAATGTAATTTTAACTGATGAGTTTAATAAAGAATCACTCCTGAACAGTTGTCATGAGTAGGAAATCAAATCTAGCTATGAAGAACAAAATTTCTTCTTTTTTTTTTTGTACCAGGCCGCAAACGTTTATTTTTGTTGTAAAGTTGGTCAAAGTGGGTTGACTCATTTTTGGAGCCTAGTGGTCATTTGAGGAACTGCACATTTTGGCACTTGGGCTCATTTTACAGAACCAGACATTGCCCTTGCTAGAACCCCAGTCCCAGCTGACAGGAAGTCATGCCTCATAACATGATGCTGTCACCACCATGCTTCATAGTTCATATGGTGGTCTTTGGGGGAACCACCTTATGGTTTTTTATCACCTCAAGCTTATGATGTTTTTTTGTACCATTATACAATTTATCACGTGGTTCAGATTGATTAAGGTATGCTTATAATAATTATATAATAATTATTATAAGCATAACTTATTATGCTTATATTAATAATAATTATTCTTTTTTTGTGTGTGAGAAAGTTCTTTCTATCACCTGACATGTGACTAATATAAGATGTTGTCACATACAGGAAATAACCAGCACTTTCCAGCTATTCCTGCTGCTCCTGTAATGTTGCCTTGTGTCTCTTGGCAGCCTCCCTGATAAGTTATCCTTTTGTCCTTTTGTCTAGTTTGGAGTGACGTTGTGTCCTTGGTTATGCCTTCATTGTGTTTCATATTACATGTCATGTTTTGGAACAACTTTTAAATATCCCTCTCCTGATCAATACATTTGCAAGCTCTTTATGGACCATGACCTCAACAATCAGATGATCTTTAGAAGATGTGGAGATGTTCTCATAAAAGCAGCTAATTTTTGAATTGGGGTTTGAATGTGATTGGTTAGTCACATGCCTCATTATAAAGTAATTTCAAAAGTCTTTCTTCGCTTGAATTCTTATCAGTTGTTATATCACATTCAAGGTGGAAAAAGATCTGAAATGATTTATAACCTACAATTTTTGGAGAGTCTGTAGACCCAATCAGGATCATAAGAGTTTTCTGGAAAGCTTTCTGTCTCACCGTTGTGTCTAGACAAAGATTTGTGTTTTGGAGACCTTGCAGTCAACCTTGAAGGGAAGGGCTGTATTTGGTTACATTTTAATGAGTTTCAAAACAGAAAGCCTTAGCTAACATTCTAACCAAAATTGCTCACTAGTGCTTTAGTGCAAGATCATTGTAGTGCATGGCCCGAAATATTAAAGCATAAATGTGTTCTTCTTTAGATGCCATCCCGGAGATCCTACAGTGTCCTGACCGGCCCGTCCTGCAGGCCATTTTTCTGAACAATAATTGTTTCGAGCACATTCTCCGGCTCATCCAAAACAGCAAGGTCAGTGTACGTAATCATACTCCGATGTGCTCGCTGTGAGTAAGGAGTCTCTGCCATGTGCTCGGCACTCGTGTCCGATCACGTGTTCTGGGACTAGAACAAAAATCCACAATAGTGAAATGAGATTGGAAAATTTATATGACTTCACCAAGTTGCTGATACATTAGGTACATCTGCTTGTATCAAACCGTCGTCTGCCTGTTGCTCTGTCTGTCTATCTGTCTGTCTGTAGTCAAGAGCAAAGGTTTGTGTGCCACTAGAACAAAATACAGGCCAGAAAGCGAGCGAGACTTTATATTTGACAGAGGCCTGTGTGTCTTATACAATATGTACAGACGGATTAAATGTCCATGTATATAAGAATTAAAGTCAAAATTACAGTCAATACTGTAGAAAGGGGTTGGATTGAAAGCGAGTATGTTGTAGGTTCAGTTAAGTATTTCAACAGTATGCTTTTTGAAACTTTGGTAGTCGTGTGGTAATACTGTAAGCTCAGGTTTAGGAAGAGTTTATGTTCTTTTCTGTTATGTGCTTTTCTTCTTTTCTCTCATTTGTACCTTGTTGTTTTCTACGATTGATTTAAAAAACTGAACATTTTCTGACTGTCTGTGGTTATCGCGTGTTTTTCATATCTGTGTGTGTTTATGTGTGTCTGTGTGTTTGTACATACGCTCACTGCAGCTCTATCAAAGCAGCAGGGGTAGAACAGAGTATGAGGCTCAGTGTGACCTCACCATGCGTTTGCTCACAGAAGCCGAAGTGGAGCAGGTACTTTCCCCTGAGCACCCGTCCACAGGAAACTCACCCTCCTCCTTATACACACACGGAATCAGACACACACACACACACACACACACACTTATTTTTTTCTTATCAACAAATATCTGTGTGCGTGCAGTCCTGCTGCACACAGAGACCTGCAAACATGCACACAAGAAAAACAAGAAATGGAGTCTTGTTTTCAGCCCTTATACTGATATGGAGGGAGAGTTTGTTGTTGGCGAGCGTTTCGTGTGCATGGGGGTTCACATTTGGTGTGAACGTGTCTGTGTATGTGTTAGCTAGAGATTTTTTGTGTTGTTGTGTCAACCTTCGTGTTTTCCTGTAATGGGTCATGGGTTTGTTGCATGTGCTGTCTTATGTAATGGGTTTCACTTAGAGAGTTTCATGTAGAGTTTGGTGATGGCTGGTTACTTTTGGAGTTCTGGGTAATCATGCATTTGGTGACTTTATTTTAGTAGATATGCACAAGGTTTTGGCAAGTGAATTTCATTTTTTGACATATTTTTGTCATAGTGTGCATGCATGTATGTTCATGTATCAGCTGGGCAATGGGGAACAAAATCGCAATGTTGAAAGGAATATATGATAAGTTTGACACCAGGCTTCATTTGTCCTGAAAATCTAGTTAGTATAAAATTGCCACAAGAGCCTGGATTAACTAGCTTCAAAACATAAAGTAAAGGCATGCTGAGGCAAGGCAGGTTTATTTACATAAGACATTTTATACACCGGCAAATCAAGGTGCTTTACGAAGATAGAAGCAACATAAAATAGAATAAAGAAATAAAAGACATATAATACAGCTAAGTAAATAAGGTAGGAAATGTTCTACATGACGTGGATAGAGATAGGTAAATAATTAATTCAATCAGCACACACCCACACAAAACTCCTGCCATGTTTGCTAACCATCGAGTGGCCAAACCATTATGAAACATTGTTTAGGACTTGTCATGAGACTTGGTCATGAGAATCCATTCATTTTATACTCTGCCAGATTTTGAGCAAAAAAACACATTTTGGACCACTTTGGAAAAACTGCCATCTTATCCTCAATTTTTGAGATGCACACTTGAAACTCAAGATTCCACCTTTATAATATAAATAAATGATAAATGATCCAGAGGATACAGTGGCAGGGAAAACACCCTGAGATTACATGAGGAGGAAACCTTGGGAGAAACCACCCGTTAATTAATTTCTTTAATGGCTGTACGCTATATAATCAAATGTGCAATTGCATAACATGACATCCATTGGATCAGTTGGAAATTCTGGACTAATAGTGCCAAAAGTCCTAAATGTCAGAGATGACAAGAAATGCTGAGCCGTGTAAACTAATACAAAGTAGACTCATACTGTACCTATCGGGGGAAATATCCCTACATTAGTTGATGCACAGCAGCTGCATTGCTGTAGCTGCTCTTTAACATTATATTTGTCATTTGGTTGTCTTCAGCTCTCTGTGAGCTTTCCCTTTTAAAATGTCTGTAGACGTTACTAAATTTAAATCTGATGTGTTATGAATGCACTTCTTTATGTTTTTTAACATAATCAGAATTATCAAAAATGGCAAAATTGTACTTCTGTTAGGGCTATTAAAACATTTACACGCTAGTTAACTCAAAGATTGATAAATGAGGCCCATTGTGAAGAAATTATGCCAGATCCTGGATGGCCCCTCTATTATTATTTCACTTTTTTAGAGCAAAAACATTGGCATGTAGATTGGGATTGGGGGCCTCTTTGTTCCTGTAACCACTAGCTCGCTTGTTTTTTGTTAAATCATAAAACGAGACATGTCAAGTCAAAAACTCAAATATGTCTACTATTTTTTTTTTATCACGTCAATCAAAAATCATTTTTAATTAAATATGACCTCTAACTTGCTCCAACCTTGCTCATAGGGAATGAATTGCATTTTACAATGGAAAGGTAGTGAATAAGCTAAAATCTACCATCAGCTCTGTTTCCATGCTTCTGCATGTATTTTGTAGAAAGCAACAAATCTTGTATCACAGACTTGTTCAAACTTTAAATGGAGAATGTTGGTCAAACCGTTTGGGAGTTAAAACAGATTTTCCTGAATGAATCCATTCGTTTTACAGTCTGGCTGCTTTTCACTCACACAAAAAACGCCTGCTGAACCACTTTGTTAAAGATGCACACAACTTATCCTGCAAAGCCTCCAATTTGGAAAAAGGAACTAATGCCCTAGGACTAACGGTTCACAAGATATACAGCGAAAAAATGAGCACAGTCACTTTCTAGAGATCAAAAAACTTGTCAGTGTGTCAGTCAGCTGTGACCCAATGGTCTTTGTTAAGACTAATGGTTTTAATGGGTTAAACCACACCCCAGTGCTAGATGAACATCCATGCATCATACATGTACCAGGGTCTCCATCAGTGGAGAGTATACCACTGAGTGGTGACACGGACCTGGTAGTAATATGGTTATAAGTTGCCGGGCTACAGTCAGTCATTGTAGCTGGGAAGGTCTGTGGAATAAACTGGCAGCTCGGCTCATCTGTGTGTTTGTAGGTTTGGGAAAAAGGGACTGACGGTATTACAGTACATGCCATTGGAGTCCTTACTGCCATCATGAGCAGCTCACCATCTGTCAAGGTATGTGTGCTCTTAGTTTTACTCATGCATACACACACTAGCATGCATCTTCATGCCTACATCCACCTTTTCTTGCCTTTGAAGTTGTGTAACCCTTCTAGTCATTTAGCTCGCTGACCGTTTTCATCATTGCTAATGTGCTGATATTTTTGTGGTTTTGAAAGCTTAGTAAACATACAGAGGAGAAATGGCTGTAGTTTATCTTATGAACTTTGTTTAAACTCCTGATATAAAACCACAGTGCCCCCATGAAGTATTTTTTTAAATCTTTTAATATTACACTTGTAATCACTTTTGAGTGCACTTATAATTATCGGTAGTAGCGTTATATTTGTGTAGTGAAGTTAAATTAAACAGTTAATACATGTACATGAAAAATCACAGTATCATTGTATTATGTGTTATGAAGAATTTGTAAGTTATGTAAGGTATAACTTAAAGTTATATGTAAGTGTTTTTTTCTGTTGCCTTTACTTTGCAGGAGGTCTTTAAGGAGCGCATTGGATACTCCCAGCTCTTTGATGTTTTAAAAAGTCAAGGGCAGCCGACCAAAAGGCTCCTCCAGGAACTCATGAACATGGTACACGAGCTCCCCTGTAGTGAATGTGACCTTGCTATGAATATGAACAGAAGATATCTCACATCCTTCTTTTCCTGTTTCTTCTTTTCTTCTCATATTGTCTGTCCATATCTCTTTCTCTCTTGTCCCCAATGCACATCTGCAGGCAGTAGAAGGAGAGCACTGCCAGGCTGTCCCGCTGGGAATCAGTAACGAGCAGCCCCTGCTCCTGCTTCTGCAGTGGCTTCCCGAGCTAGGTTCTCGCTCTCTGCAGCTGCTGGTGTGCGAATGGCTGTTGGCCGTGTGTCGTGGTTCTTTGGCGTGCCGCTCCGTGGCTGTAGAAGCTGGTTTGGTGGACGCCGTGCTGGATGTGCTGAAGCAGGGTCCCGAGCGGCTTGAACGTCAGTGTGCCGATGCTCTACTGGGCCTGGTGCAGGAGCTCGGCTCCCTTTCGCTACGTCCTCATCATCTGAAGACCCTGCTGAGCCTGCTTCGCACAAACCCGGGCTCACCACCTCACCCTTACTGCACTTGTACCGTACGGGCACTAGCTGCGATGGCCGCCCACGCCCACACAGGCAGTAGTGCTCTGCAGTACTTTGACCTCAGTCCACCCATGGCTGGCATCATGGTGCCCGCTATCCACCGTTGGCCAGGTAACGGCTTTGCCTTCCATGCCTGGCTGTGCCTTAACACCAACTTCCCTCCACCGGTGCAGCAGCATCACTCTGAGTCTCATGTCACCGCCCCTGATAATACACTCCGCATGACCAAGGGCCCTCGCCGCAAACAGCTCTACAGGTCGGTTTGTTGTTGCATATAAATATCTTACCTTAATATTTATGAGGTCTTTAATCCTATCTGTGATGAACTGTTGTATATTCAGGTACATTTTTACCTGCTAGATTTAACTTTTTATTTATATCAATATCTTGCATAAGCCAGAGTGTCTTTTGTGCACATGTAATGATCCTTAGACAATTTCTAATTGACTCCTCTAGCTTCTTCACGGCGAGTGGGACAGGGTTAGAGGCTTTCTTTACCATGGAGGGAGTGCTGGTGGTGGCTGTGTGCACCAAGAAAGAGTACATGGCTGTTTCTCTGCCTGAGATTCCCCTCAACGATGGTGTCTGGGTAGGTGAAATACACATGCCGTACATACACACACGCAAATACGAATGACTAATGCAGAGCTATAAATATGCCTTTTTTATAATTCCTTTTTTCCTCAGCACTCCCTAGCTATAGTGCACATCGCGGGTCGAAGGCCGTTCGGACAAAACCTGGTCACTATCTATGTCGATGGAAACCCAAGCAAGACAGCACAGCTGCGTTTCCCTACACTCAGTGAGGTAAGGAGGACGAAATAAGGTGTAGAATCCAAAAGCATACTAGTTAATGAATTGTCTTAAACCCGAGGCAATAACTAAGATCTCCATCTTCTAGCCTTTTACATCCTGCTGTATCGGTTCGGCGGGTCATCGCACCACCACTACCATCACCTCCCCGACTCTGTCTCCCCCAGTCCATCCACCCGAGCTGCCCTTCGGTCCTAAAGCTCTCCTACGCTCTCAGTCCTTCCCAGCCTCGTTTTCTGCAAGCGCGGGAGGACGCTGGGGTATGGGCAGGGAGGTCCCAGTCTACACCATTCCCGCAGGACTACAGGACACAGAGTGGGGCTCACCATCATCGCTGGATGGCCTGCTGGGCACCGCCTTCATTTGCCACGAAGCACTGCAACCTACACAGGCACATGCACTCTATAAGGCTGGTGAGAGTCACACACGTATATTACACACACACACACAAATTTCCACACCTATGAACAACAGCGATGTAATAAAATGCTTAGCACACATATGCAAAACGTTTCTTGTAAGGAAATGGTATGACACACCCACACATTCACACAAACATGACATTCTTACACACAAATACATACTGTGCATACAGTATGCTAATGATCAATACAATGCAAATTAGACTGAAAATAAAAAATTGCACAACCACAGCACACTTCATTATAAATATTATAAACCATATAAATGTGGAACTTAATGCACCAGATTCAATAAACTGATATCGACTTTAAGTTCAATTGTATATGGATCAGCTCTCTGTTTTTCTGTCTGCAGGTCCCAATTGCGTGTCACTATTTAAAGCAGATGGAGAACTCTCTGAGCTCTGCAGTAAACTCCTGTTGTACTACACACCTCAGGTTGGAACGGTTTCATTTCTTAACCTCTGTCCTCTTTCCTAACTCCTAACAGCGAGAGATTGTCACACAGTGTAGTCACAGCTTGTGCATGCATACAGCACCTACTATGTTATTTATGGTTATATTAAATGGATTACATCCTAAACTGGTTTATTCATTTTATACCATAATAATTATGACTTAAAAAATGAGACGTAATACTGTTTATCCATTTATAGTCATATTTACTGTTGTGCAACATCCAGAAAGCAAGTTAGACCCGATTATCACTTTTGTTATAAAAGCTACAACACCAGACATGCTTTTGTCTCTCTTTATTTAATAAGCAACGCTTGACATGATCCTGAAAAATAGGCATGGAGAGATTCCCAAAATGTGAAAAACTTACCTAAAGTTACAATGTGTGTGTTTTTTTTTTTTAAAGAAACCATATAAACTATTAGATTGGATATAGCTGCATCTATAAAAACCACTAACATATTAGAATGAGCAGATTAGGGCCCCCCGAATGGTGCAGTGGTAAAGTGCTCGCCCTATCATCCGGAGATCGCGGGTTTGATTCCCGGGTGATGCTTGTAAGGCTGCTGTGAAGCTGATTGGCCGAGCACTCTCACAGGGGAGGGATGAGAGGTACTTCGTGCTCCCACATTAATGACGGCTCTACAGCCAATCAGGGGTGTCTGTGAGCTCGCGCATGCGGAAGGAGTGGATAGCACTGTCCTCCGAGTGTGTTACGCCACGCCCCAACGATGCATGAGGGAGCAGTTTGAAAAGATGCAGTTGGTTGGCGTCATGTTTTTCAGAGGAAACATGTGATAGTCTTCGGCCCTCCCTACTGAGTGGTAGTAGTAGCCTTAATGTGGGAGCCCCCTAGTGAGGGGGAGGAATTGGACACGACTAAAATTAGGGAGAAAATCTGGGGAAAATCCCCCCTAATTCCCGCCACAAAAAAATAAATAAGTAGATTATTACTAGACATTAATGTGAGCTGCTAATTAATCAACATCTTGTGACTAGTTAAATAAAGAAAATCCAGCAGACCTGTGATTGATTATGAAATGTTTTGTCTCTTTCAGGCATTTAAAAACCAGATCTGTCTGGATCTGTCCCCCAATCACATGTATGACGGCAGACTAACCGGACACAGAGTTGCCAACTGGGATGTCAAGGTCCGAATGCTTTACTGTTAATTTACTAGGGGCTGTGTAATGATTTGTCAACTTTAAGCAAAACATGACGGAGTGCATCGTTTACTCTCATTCCTCTACCCCGGCCCCTGGTTGTGTGTGTTTGTGTAGGATGTGCTGAACTGTGTGGGTGGAATGGGGACTCTGCTGCCCCTGCTCGAGCAGGTTTGCGTGCTGGAGCAGGGTGAGACCGCGGCGCCGGACACCTCTGACCTACTGGGAGCAGATCTCGCCTCCCCCAGGAGTCCTGCAGGGATGCTGCTCCCCCTGGGAAAATCCTGTGGTTAGTAATAGTCCAGACGCCAAATTCTGGACACGCTGATGAATGACTAAACAGTGTGCAAATCAGTTAGCCGCAAGATCATGATTCTAACATGTTACTCATGTAAAACTGACTTTATTATCCCCACATGCAGTAGCACTTTATAAATGCATGATATTCATGCCTGGAGTATTTTTTTTTATAAACTAATATGATGTTCAATTTAGATGGAGTCCTTTTCCAACTCTGAATCTTTTTTTTTTTTTTTTTTTAAATCAGAGGGCCGTTTGGAAAGGAACAGCGTAGCTGCATTCCTCCTCATGGTTAGGAACATGCTGCGTAATCATCCAGTCAATCAAGAGAGTATCCTTCAATGCCATGGACCAGCCATCATAGGAGCCATGCTCGGCAAGGTAGCGTACACTGGCGAAATATATTATTTATTATAAATATATTACAATATGGATAAATATATACTGTATACCGCAGCAGGAAAAACCCATTTTCTTAGTGTGCATGTGCTGTTATTTCTACCACAGCACTGATGAATTCTCAATTATATCCTAAATAGAAGAAAAAAGTTTATTAATTTTCTTTAACAGCACTACTATGACAGTGTTGTTGTCTGTAATAGATTATCATTTTATATATGAGCAGAAATATATAAACATATAAAGAAATAAACAACATACAGATACAATAAAATGCACTATAATCCTGCACTATACTGTATGTACCTATAGCCTTTGTTACTGCAGTATGTTGAGAAAGTTTGGTAGTAGATAATCACAACTTCTCTCTAGTCTCATATCTGAAAGTACAAATTAGAACTTTGCATCTCTACTGTACTTCATGTTAAGGTTTAAGAATGTATTTCTTAGACCATGCTGTGAGACATTTGCATAATGTGCCAGGAAACCATACAAAGCACTTTGCATTTGCAAGACTCTCTGACACTACAGATGTTACATAAATGTCTAAAAAACAACAACTTCACCACATGAACTAGTACAGTATATGTCTAGTTTGTTTGTTAACCTGTTTAGGATTAGGCTTACGTTATGTAAAGTGTCCAACTTGTGAATGAGTGTATTAATGTAAACCAATAATTTATGATACAGCTTAGAATTACTGTCCATACATTGATTGAGAATTACCAATCTTCTGACCAATTGGATTTGAGAACTCTACCATGTTTTTGTGTACGCTGTAGTAATAAAGTATAAAACCTTATGACACAGATTGCAGAATAAACTGTTTGAACATGTTTTATTATTACAATGTAGTCAGTAATACAGAATAGCAATTATATAAGGAGATGTAATTGTCTGTAACTCTCAGAAACGTACTATCTGCTCACTTTTGGATTCTTATACATTTATAAGGGCACGTGGATTTGAAGTATTAGACCACATTAGGGGCATAAAATGGTTGACACTGTTGATTGTTAACAAGTTAAACGTTTAAATATAATACGAGGGGGTATTCAATTCAGACCGGGACTTTTGATTGTGCAGAAGAAGAAAAAACTAGTGCACTTATCCCAGTGTTTCACCAGCGCTTGGATACCATCAAAGGTTTTCTGTATGCTGGAGCCAGTACAAACTCCTATAACGGCCCAAACGTAAACCAGAGGTGGACAGAGTATACAAATCTTGTACTTAAGTAAAAGCAGAGACTCGGTAGGGCAAATATTGCTCAAGTAAAAGTAGAAGTCTTTCTTTTTTTTAGTAGAAGAATTTACTTAAGTATCAAAGGTTTGTACAGTATTAGCTCACAGTAGCCTTTTTAACAATAAAAATCTCTCTCACTCTTTCTCTTGAATGCCTCTCATACATATTGAACTTTTTCAATAAAATAACGCCATTTCAAATATTTCTTGACAAAACAAATGCTAAATTAGCAAAAAAATTATTTATTAATAATATCACCCTGCCATGCTGCCCAAGCCCACCAGTGCACAGTAATAAGGTGCATCTAGGACTGCACACACCCCTACATGTTTGCGTATTCACACCCAGTGACAAATACTGTGGATCGGATGGTGTTAAGGTCTGTGGCTTGAATACACCTCATCTTCATTGATGTCTTAAAAGCTTCCATTTCCGTAACCATGCCACAACAAACGGGTTTCATTTTCTGCCAGACTCATGTGCATTACCTTCGCTTTGTTTCTGTCTCACTCTCACTTTCTCTCTGTCAGGTGCCCAGCACGATGATGGATATGAGTGTGTTGATGGCATGCCAGCTGCTGCTGGAGCAGGTCTCCAGTGATGGCAACAGTGCTCTGCTGTCTCAGCTCTACCAGCATCTCCTGTTTGATTTCCGTATCTGGAGCCACTGCCACTTTGCAGTCTGCCTCGGTAAATGCTCCCGATCCAGCCCATTGCATTAATGACTCTAATATTAATATTCTTCTATGAAGTCTCGTTGGACTTTAAGTGAAATGCTCTTGTAGAGAAATTTGTAGCCCTGAGCACTGTTTCATGTTCTGACAAGCGTTCTGAGTGTAAAACCTCAAGAGCTGATTTAGTTTAAATGTTATGCGGAAGGCCATGAGCCATAAAGTGTTTCTGTGTGTGTGTGCAGGTCACATGCAGTACCTGTCCTCTGTTTTGAAGGAGGGCAAACAGAGAACACGCAAAAAGTATGGTGTTCAGTACATCCTGGACTCCATTCGCTCACACTACAGGTAATAACAGCAAACACAAGACAGCACCGTTACACAAGCTGTTCACTAAAAGAGGACTTACAAACTGTGTGTGTGTGTACAGTGTGGAGAAGGATGGCAGTGCTTTGTCAGATGAGAGGAAGACAGTGCAGACGTCTCTCTTTGATCTACTGAAAGATTTCCTGTTGAAGTCTTCCACTACAAAGGAGCTGCACAGTGTTCTGGCTTACACTGCAGTAGTGCAGGACCAGCAGCAGGTGAGACACCGCTTCCTCAGCTCTCTGCATTTCCTTGGAAGTCTCTCAAGTCATAATGTTTAGGCTTCAGAAAAGTCCTGAAATGAGAACATCTGCCGCTGTCCTCTTTTCTGTTACATTCTGTTCTCTTCTGCATACAAAGAGGAAGTAACCATCTTTAGCATAACTGTAATTACCATGATTGCCTGTGTGATTGCTATTTCTTTGTTAACACACATAGAGTCATCTCACACACTCCTAATGAACATGTGTTATGATTGTAGTTGCACTTCAAATGTGTTCCTTTATGATCTTTGTCATGAGGCTTTAAAGCTATTTCAGTAGGATTTGTCAATAGCATTCCTGAAGGCTATCCGAAATAAATATACAGTACTGTGCAAAACATCTTGAACCCCCAAATTCAAGCATCACCGGTATACAGTAATAATCACTGGCCTGATCATCTGTCATCACCTGCACCTGTTTCTCACTGGTTCATGCCTTAAGTTAAATGTTTTTAATGCTTGAATGATTCATAGGTCACTATGTGGCGTAACAAACAAAAAACATTCCTCTGAAACGTGTCAGGTACAGGGACTAGACTAGAAATAAGATTCAAAAACGTCCTTCGTGATGCCTGGAGAACTATGCCTTAAAAGTACTTTTCTCTTTGATGAGCGACTCTTTGATGATGGGTGGCTCAAGGCTTTTGCACAGTGCTGTATAATATAAACTAGGTATAAAGTATTCTGAAATACATTTTACTAATGTCAGGGTTAACCCCTAGAGGGCGCCTTGCACACTAAGACTCTTTTTGGACTCCATGTCCCAGAGTGCACCTCGGTCAGGTGATGGGAGCACTCACCTGAACCGAGGTGACTAATTAGTGTGGCTATAAGAAGCCAGGATTTTGAGTTGACTTTGTTTTGCATCTGTTTTGTTATACTCCTGTGTTGACATGCGGTTCGGTTCATGGTTTTGTTTGTTCATAGTCTCATGTTTAGTTTGATCTTGATTAAAAGTTTGTTTGTTTAGTTTATATTATTAAAATACTATTTGAAGTCTTAATCTCTGCCCTTATGCCTCGGAAGCAACCCCACAACATCCGTGACAGCTAAAAGTAATTAATTGCCCCCCACATATGGACAGAGGTGGGTAGAGTAGTCAAAAAATGTACTCAAGAGTAGCTGTACTTCAAAAGTAAAAAAGTAAAAAGTATTCATCCAAAATATTACACAAGTAAGAGTAAAAAGTATTCGGCGAAAAGATTCTCCAGTACTTAGTAACTGTGTCATCATAATGCCCGATTTATTTTTTTTAGAAATTATATAAGCAGTCAGACAAAATGATAAAATAATGTGGAAATTGTGACATTTCCAAATAATAAAGTAAATGTAATTAATGTAATAAAATAAATGAATAAAATTAAATATCCTTAAAAAATAGCAAATTAAGGAATAAGAAACACAAATTTCCTAATCTCGCTGTTTTCACAATATAAAGCTTTTGAAATAAATACCTACTGTAGGTAACATCTGTATGAGTGTAAACTATTTCCTGTGTAAGATATACTGTATATTCAGTTGCCCTGCAAATGGCTCAGCAGATAGAAAATAAAATTAGAACATGTGTACAAGAGGTCTCACTTTACCATAAACCGTATCCAGCAGAACAAATGGAAGAAACTTATATTTTTTAGTCTCTAGTTTATTTGCTAATTATATATACTAAGATTCCAACATTAACTAAAACAGCTAAACTAACTGTGACATGTTTGCTTCACTGGCCACCACTGCTGAAGACACCCCTCCCCCCGACCTCGCCCTCTGTGTGGTCATTTCACTCCATGGGGTTATTGGTTTTGCGGCTGATTGGTCAAACGGAGTCATGTGATTATTGTTGCTACATCTGTTTGATGAAACAGTCACGTGGTGAAACAGTCCACCGGCTGCATTCCTCTGGCAAAAACAAAGAATATTTAAAGTGTAGAATAAATGGTTAGAAAAATAATGAGTCGAGTGTAGCCGAATGTAGCGGAGTAAGAGTAGCGTTTCTTCTTCACAATCCTACTGAAGTAAAAAAGTATGCTGCGGTAAAACTACTCATAGAAATAATTTTTTTTCAAAAAGTGACTTAAGTAAATGTAACGGAGTAAATGTAACTCGTTACTACCCACCACTGCATATGGATTCTTTTGGGACACACTATAGTATTTTATTCTATTCTATTCTGTTCTGTTCTGGTCTACCCCAGTCTATTCTGTTGGATTCTCTTATTTTCTGCTTCATTCAGTTTTTGTTCTTGTGTTCTATTTTTTTTTTATTAGCATATACAGTAAGTCCCCGACTTATGAACATTCTAATTACGAATTTCCACAGATACGAACAGGCCGTGGATCTAAAAACATTTGTACATGCGAACAAATCACAGAAGATAGATCACAGAAAAAAGATACTGCAGTGCACCAGATGCCAGTATTTACAATTATATACAATATTTTCAGTGTGTAAGTGAATGTATAAAATATCTAAAGTCCGGTATATTGTATGTGTGTCATGTGGAGGTGCGGATGAAATTAGTCTGCCTCATCAGGCTGTGCTGTAAAGCTCTACCGATGGTGAATAATGCAAATTTTTAAAAAAATCCTCAACGAGAAAGAGTTCATAGTTGGAAACATCTTTGAGACAAAATGACCCCTGTTCAAGGGCGTAATAAACACCATGTAGCATTATCCTCCCCTCGCGATTTAAAGGTAGATTTAACGCAGTCTCACGAGAGTATAATACGGAACCAAAACACCAAACCTGTGTGTTTCATTTTTTGATGCTTTACATTGTATACAGTATTTGTGTCAAAGGTGTATAAGACTCACTTTTTTCAAACTTGAATCTGACATTCAAACCCTCTCCTGGAACGGAACTCATTCTTAAGTTGGGGACTTACTGTGTTTCATTCTACATTTCAGTCTAGTCGTTTATTGTACTATTCTGTTCTACTCTTATCTACTTATATCTATCTATTCTGTTTAATTCTACCATTTTCTATTTTCGTATACCCAAGTATATAAAAATGGTTCTTATTGTTTGATATTAACCACCATTAAAATTTCTTAGTTTCATATTGGAGTAGATCTGAGTAAATAAATTTTATTTTATAATGCATTCTCCTTTAATAACATATTTATATATTCATAGCCTTTAAAACTATGCTTTAAAAATGCTCTAAAGCATTTAAGCCATTTTTTGTTTGGATGTTTTTTAGTTAACATATACAGTATAGGGCTCAGGAATGTGCAGTATAGAGTGACATTTCCTTTTTTTTTTGCACAAACTAGGCAATACGATGAACTGATTTTTATTTCATTTTAACCAACTACACAAACATGACCAAGCAGAAAATCAAAAAAAAAAAAAAAAAAAACGGATCACATAAGCAAAGAAATAACACAGATACACATAACACAGATGTGTTTTTCTGATTGTTTTTGATTGTTTCTATGACCAAACTAATTATAATAATAATTCTAATTTTGAGAGTTCTACATTTTTGCGACGCCATTCCCATATTCTGGAAGTAGTAAAATTTACATGTCATTAAAGTAATGATGACTTTTGTTCTACCTGACATATCCCAGAACCCAAAGGCGCAGTTTGATGTCTGAAGCCTCCCTGTTAACACACATGGGCAAGGCTTCCTTGTAAGCCCATATATTTTTTTATCATCATTGGCCTATGCAGTGTTGCCAGCACCGATTTGTGCCACTTGGGTTTTAATCACTTTGTTCTTGGAAGCTACTGTACACGATGCAAATACATAGCCATGAAGAGTTTATTTATTTATTAGATCTCTCCTGCTCTTTCTCTGTCTTTCTCTTTCTCTCTCTGACACACACACACACACACACTCTAAACCACTTCCGTTTTGTTTAGCCACAAGACATACTGTTTGTTTAATTATAATCTCTCTCTCTCTCTCTCTCCGCCTATCTGCAGGCGATCATGCTGCTGGATGTTTTGTACGCTGTGCTGAGGAACAGTCCCCAGGCTCTGTCTGTGCTGCTGGAGTGGGGGGTGGAACAGCTCTTCTGTCTGCTGCTGAAACCCAACTTCCATGATGATGTACATGAAAGAGTGTTCAGGGTGAGCGCATCCAGCCCTGTTATCTTCTGTGTGCCTGTATAGCCAGTCTATAGTCCATATCCACAACTGCATACTGATATGCATACTATATGCTGCTCTGCAGATCATGTACAAACTGCTGAAGAGCGAGCGAGTCACCGAGCGCAACAAACATCGGGTCAAGCTGCGAGAGCCCACCTATATGGGTCTGGTCTGCTTCCTGGAGGAGTTCCCAGTCACAATGACAATAATCCGCTGCCTGTATGAGCAGGTGCTGGCAACAGGTAAACATCTCAGCAGTGGGACTCCAGACACTTGGACATGATTAAGAACTGATTTTCATATGGGTCTGTGTGTGTGTGTGTTACAGATCCCTCACCCAGCTTCAGAGACCTTTTGGCAGTTGTGTACCTTTCCCACAGGGCAGATCTCACTGTCCGACTGGATATATGCCGCAAAGTAAGTGGTTGCCACAAAGGAATAAGAGAGATATTAACATCTCTGTGGCTTTGGTTGTTGTTGGTCTTTCGCCTGCTCCCGGCAAGGGGTCGCCACAGCGAAATATCCAGTCCGCACAACAATTTCCCACAGGTATTCCCGGGCGTGGGATCGGCACTGCATACAGTGGCTGGGGGGTTTGGGCACTGGCTGGGAATCGAACCACTGAGCCATCAGTGCCCCTTTCTGCAGCTTTGGTCCAAAGTACAAATATCAATCTTGCTAGAGTAATGGATTATGATGCTTAAGGAAAATCCACAATCATTGATTTACTATAGCATGCTTTTTTTCTACCAGTACTGAGGGTCATTTTATCGTTCAACTATACAAGATTAGCTTTAAAAAAAAACAAAAGTAAATACAACTTCATGTTGTCAACCTTATCTCCCTTACCTGGTGTGTGCGGGTGGTTCCCAAGGATAAGTATTTTGGCATGGATCCCTGTGATGAAATCGAATGAAAAACCTGTTTCGACAAATCAGTCATCTATTGGGTGTAAGCTGAACAAAGAAGCAGCACCACTCAGCACTTGGTGCAGCCTTGAGAAACACTTCATGTTGTGTTTTGAGACCATGACATTTGCTTTTGTTCAAGTCAAACCAGGACCTTTAATTGCACAGAATAACAGAAAAAATTAAAACTAACTTTATTTCTGTATATAATCTCATCCTGCACTAATGTAACTACCCTAGAGTTTCACTAGTGCTTGGGTACCCTCAAGGTAGAAAGTTTTCTCATTACACCGGATTGCCTGCTTCACTTCTAAAACGATTGGCCTCCCAGGAATTCCTTTAATGTTCAAAACATGAGGAAATAGCTTGGAGCGAGGTTAGGACTGTACTGGGGATGTGGCAATAACTCCCAGATGAGTTCCTGTAACGTGCACGTGGTTTTCGTGTATGATTGTGTGTACAGTTCTCAAAGACAGACACTTCTCTTCTGCAAGTTGGCAACCAGTTAAATTTCAAGGATAAGGTGCTCCCCCCCTGATTGGCTGTAGAGCCATCATTAATGTGGGAGCATGAAGTACCGCTCATCCCTCCCCTGTTAGAGAGCTCGGCCAATCAGCTCTCTCTAGGCCTCCGACTGCGGGAGGTTACAGCATCAACCGGGGATCGAACTCGCGATCTCCGGATGGGTTTTCCCACATTTCTGACTAAGGATTATCCATGTTTAGGATTGTCTGTCTGTTGTCCTACCCTTGCATTGAATATTGACAGTGATTCCTGAATTTGTCTTGCTACAGTAAGACATAACTGCATACTCTTCCCTAAGATAAAGCAGTCTCATCTTTGGAATTAGGAATTATGTAATATTATGAATTTTGCATTAATGTTACCCCAAGAACCACGAAAAATGCCCTCATAACTAAGTGCCGAAAGAACACTTAGTGAAAATACAGTGTACACTAAATAAATATGTAATAACGATGCGATGTGATGTTTTTCTGCCCATCTAAATCCTCTTGCAGCTTTTCTACCTGATCTACTCCAATGAGGACTACATAAAGCAGCTGGCCCGGAAGCCTGGGTGGCAGGATATTCTCACTAAACTCTACGTCAAAGAGTCCTATGAGTCTCGTACTACCAGCCTATCCAGCCCTCACCCCTCACTGGAGCATATTCCCTCCAGGCCCCTCCTCCGAAGGGATGACAGCATGCTGGATGGCCCTCGCTCTGACGTCTTCATCCCCTACACTTCCCGGCTTGAGGCAGCAGAGGACGAGGATGATGAAGTGGAAGAACCGTCTCAGGATATTTCCGAGAGTTATATTGAACTGTCTCATTCTCCTCCTCCAGGAGGTCCGCTGAAGAGCTTCGGTGACTCTATGAACTTTAAGTCTTTCGACTCAGTGGATTCAGTGGAACAGGGCAGCCGCTCGTCATCCAACACGGTGGAGGTGCCATCCATGTCACAGCCTCCGGAGGAAGATGAAATGAGTCCCTATCAGCTGAACTCACCCTTTGGTACGTCGCCTCTTGACCCAGAGCTGGGAGTTCACAGAGGATCACAGACTCCAGAAACACCATCTCCTCTAGAACCTAACAAGCCCTTTACTGGGCTCAGGGTGCGCAAGAGCTCCAGCTTGTCTAATGTATTGGATGACAGCAGCTACTGCGCTGAGATTCCAACAGCCGACACCGTCTCTAACAACTCCAACCCACAGGTACTGCAAGACAAGAATACAGACTTTTTTTGGTTATTTTACAAAATAGTAACACGTGTAACCTGAACCAATTTTGCTAACTATAGAATGATTTTTTTTCATCATATACTGTAGATGCTCCTGTTATCACAATGCATCTCATAGGCTAAAGCAAGTCCATTTTATTGGTCCATGCTTGTCAGTTTAAAATAAAATCTTACATCTAAAACCTTCACCAGTAACTTGATGTTTGGTCATGCACACACCCATCATATCCATAATATACGTTATTATGTTAAATCAGTTTAAAAACAATTGAAACATACCTGTATATCTGAGTAAACAAACTTGAGATTTTTTATTTAATCATTAAGCACTAAACTTTTTTTTTTTTTCATTCTCGCTCTTCTTTTTTTCCTCTTTTTCTCTTTTTAGCAGCCCCCAGATGAGGAGTTGTGCAACTTGCTGACTAACATTGTGTTCCGAGTGCTGTGGACCGGCACCGAGGGCACGGAAGATGCAGTGTGGCGAGAGAGAGGGCAGGTTTTCTCTGCCCTCACCAAACTCGGCTCCTCCTGGCAGCTTGTGCGCCCCCCAGATGATATCAAGCGCAAGTGAGAAACACATTTATTTCATCTATGTCAAACTACTAGCACACCACTGGGGTGTGTCCTGTGTGCAATGCCTAAAAAAGATTTGAAATACCAGCCACAGGGTATTTCACAGCCCAGATGGATAAGAAACATCTGTTGCTTGATCCTTGTTCTGTAACTAGTCATACACTTCACCTGTTGCAGCTGGTTAAAAGGTTAAAAAAGGCAAGAAGTTATTAAGGTCAAACGTAATGGATCCCCATGAAAACTTAAATCTGTTTATATCTGTTTATGTTGTGCATCTGCCATAGAAGACTGTGTGTAAGATGATACCATATTAGAACAAGCAACCTGATACAGTGAATCTCAAATAATTAGACAATCATGTTTTTTTTGTAATTTAATGTAAAAAAGTTAAACTCTCTACTTATTCTAGATGAATTACACAAACGTGAAATGCTTCAAGCCTTTTTTTATTTTAAAGAATACAGCTTACAGCTCCAATTTTTCAAAATATCAAAATATTTCCTCAGATCAGTTAAAAAAAGACATACATGTAAAAGCATGTTGTTTTACGCATTCAATACTTGGTCAGGGTTCCTTTAGCAGAAATTACTGCATCTATGCGGCATGGCATGGAGGTGATCAGACTGTGGCACTCCTGAGGTGTTATTGAAGACCAGGTTGCTTTGATAGCTGCCTTCAGCGCTTCTGTATTATTGGTTCAAGGGTTCCTTATCTTACTCTTGACAATTTAGGATAGATTCTCTGTGGGGTTGAGGTCAGGCAAGTTAGCTGGCCAAGCACAATTCTATCATTATCATTAAACCATTTAGTGGTAGTTTTGGCTCTATGGACAAGTGCCAAATTGTTCTGGAAAAGGAAATCAGCATCTTCATAAATCTTGTCATCAGACAGATGCATGAAGTGCTCTAAAATATCCCGGTGGACGGCTGTGTTCACTTTGGTCTTGATAAAACACAGTGGACCAACACCAGCAATTGACTTTTGATAAAAGCATGAACTAGTTTTTCTGCATCATTTAGTGACAATATATTTCTTATCTTGGCAATATTTCTTTGGTGAAAGAATGCTATTCTGGTAATATTTATCTACATGTGATTCAAATGAAAGGCTGGAATCTATAATCATACCGAGGTCTTTCACTGTTGCACTTGATGGACCCGAAAGGCCATTTAAAGTTACAGTGTGATCAGAAAGCTTACTTCTAGCCGCTTGTGGTACAAACCATCACGGAATGTGGAAACTTAACGCTGCACTTAAAACAGCTTAGATTCTGTTCCTCTCCACTCTTCTTCCAGACTCTGGGACCTTGATTTCCTGATGAAATGCTAAATTCAGTTTCATTTGAAAAGAGGACTTTGGTCCGCTCCAGTTCTTTTTCTCCTTAACCAAGATAAGACTTCTGGCATTGTCTCGGCATTGTCTCGGCTTTAGGAGTGGCTTGATACTAGGGACGCAACAGTTGTAGTCCATTTCTTGAAGACTTGTGTTCATAGTGGCTCTTGATACGCTGACTCCAGCCTCACTCCACTCTTTGTGAAGTTATCCCAAAGTCTTGGATCAACTTTGCTTGACAGTCTTCTTAAGCATGTGGTCATCCCTGTTGCTTGTGCACATTTTCCTTCCAGAAAACGTTCTATGAATATGCTTCAATACAGCACAGTCATCCCTTTCAGCGATGAAATTCTGTGGCTTACCCACCTTGTGCAGGGTGTTGGTGATCGTTTTCTGAACAACCGTCAAGTCAGCAGTCTTCCTCATGATTGTGGTTGTGTGTACTTACTAGACTGAGAGATACACCATACTTTCTACAGTAAAAGTAGTAATTTACTCAAACTCAGAATGAAATATTCTAATATTTTGAGATCCTAGATTTTTGAGGTATAAGCTATAATCAATATTAAAACAAAAAAAGCTTGAAATAATTCACATTAAGTGTTATGAATCTAGAATATATGAGAGCTAAATTATGAAAAATACATAACTTTTCCACAATATATACAAGTGAACTTTTTCATGATTTAGTTCATAAACTGTATTTGCACAACTAACCTCAGAGCTGTTGTTATAGAAAATAAATCACATGTGCTTATGTTCTATTTATATATGTTTGTGTTCCAGTCTTTTGGAGATGATGCTGGAGTCATCTCTTTCAGACCTGCGGGACTCTCAGGGCGTGTCTTTGCCTCATATTCCCTCCCTGCTTCGCCTCCTCAGACTGCTACAGGATTTTCTGTTTGCCGAGGGCACTGACAATCAATCACTGTGGAGCGAAAAGGTACAGGATACAAGTGTTAGTGTTCCCTTAAGGAATAAGGACTTTTCATATAAATGCTACATATTCAGAATTTGTCTCTGTCAGAAAGTGTCAGCACAAGGGGAATACAGTATCTTCGTAGCTATAAGCTGTTATTGTACAGTTGTATACATGCACACACACTCAGCGTTATGTTTATTATGGATGTCGTGTTGCAGACACTAAAAGAAAGCTGTTACTTCCTGTTGTTGCACACTGTAGAGCACATTTCCACGGTCATGAACTGTTAATGAGTAACGTGTCTCCTCAGTCTGTATGTGTTCTCATTGTGGTGTGTGCATGGTTGTTTGTGTGTTTTTAGATCTTTGAAGGAGTGGTGAATCTGCTCGACAGACTGCAGGCGTGGCACACCACTTCTGCAACAGCAGGAGCTACAGAGCTCAAACGCATGGCACAGATTGGCCTGTGGATCATTACTGGATACATACAGCAGCAGAACTCGCAGGTACTCGATGACTACACAGACTCGTGCACTCAAGCCCTGAATCACTGTGAAGTTTCTCAGACGGCCTGAAAAAGCTGTTCATATTTGACCTTTGGGAAGAAGATTGTTTTTGCAAGATGAGTGGCGAGCCATTAGCCAAACTAAAAGCTGTGTCAAACAAATGTTAATGTCATCATTCTGCCCCTCTGCTTTATCACAAAGCCATCAGCCTTTTTGTCTTTAATACCTACCATCTTTGCCGACCTTTCATTCTCATGGCATACTTCAAGCCTTTTCAGAAAACTTCATACATATATACACACTTTAGTCACAAGTACAGAATGACCTTATGTCAAAGTTTAACATTTAACATCAGCTATTTCCTGTAATTGCATTTAACGCAGTCTTTCCAGTTGTTTCCCAAAAATGAAAATGGTTTATCTTACTCAAGTAGTGGATAGCCATATTTGGTTTTATATGCTTCTCCCATTATTACTCACTGTTTCACTGAGTAGCTATGTTCTATTAAAAAAACAGTCTTGAGGAATGATTATAATTAGGCATGCATTACCATTTATCAAAGTTAATACTAAATAGTGATTTTCCGAATGCTATTTAATGTTATTAGTTCCAACTGAGTAATCTGATTGGATAAGAGGCATTCCACAAGCACTGGGACATGTATAACATCCTTCCAACTTTATGGCAACAATTTGGAAAGGAACTACATGCAAACATAATGGTCGTGAGTCCATAATCCTTTGGACATATAGTCGGCCAAAACATGGTATTAGTGCTAAAATGTGTCTCACCTAGGTGAAAAAGTGAATTTTAAGATATAACACTATTTATCATAATACTTATGAAAAAAAAAGTAAGTTAATTTTTTAACTTGTGAAAAAAAGATTTTCAAGTAAATGTTACATAATACTTTTTGCTTCTTATCTCCCAATCCACGCTTTGCTTTTTTGTAAATATGCATAAGCATCTACATTTTTATCAGATAAAAAGAATCGCATTTGCTAAATATGATTTCATGCTCTTTTATGTAGTGTCCGTAACTTTTTTGAATTCAAATCTTCTAATGATCTTAATTGTCATTCAGATGAAACTTGGCCAATTTAGATTTCACATTAAAAGACATAAACCCGAAAAAGTGTATTATTATAAAAATGCTAAATTGTTAAGATATTGCAACATGAATTTGACATGAAAAAGATCTAAAAATGTTTTTAGCTTTTTAAGCTTTTACTAAAAACCAATTTAAGCAACAATTCTTACAGGTTATATACTTCTAAAAGCTTACACCAATTTTATTATGAATACTAACGAATAATAAGAAATATTAATACTTTTAAATAATTTATATATAAATAATAAATTATTATTTTTTTAAATTATTATTGTTTGAAGCAAGACAGTATAACGCTAAAAAATTTTCATTTTAGTGGCACATATAAAATCATCAAGTTTTTAAGGCAGCAAGATTGGTCACATCTATGTTGCATAGCTTTAGAATAGCTTCTTTGATGCACAAATTTTCTGTATTATATGTACAACATATAAATATAATCACACTAGTTCTTTGTTTTGCTTTATGTGACTGGGTATGATTATCATGTAATCCGAATGTTTATTCTGTTTGTGTGTCCAGGTGTGTGAGATGGCATGTGTGAAGCTGCACAGTCTGCTCCAGACTGTTTTATGTCTGTCATGGGAGGAGGTATGTTTCCTGTTGGGCCGTCTCGGATCAACCCTTTGGCCTGAAGAAGGCATGTCTCTGACAATTGGTACAGCGGGCATAGAGGCAGTGTTGAGGCCCCTGGTGCCAGTGGTGCGCACACTCCTGGACCAGCATGCCGACCCCACCAAGCTGCAGCAGCTTCTGCCCAGCCTTCCTCCCACCAATGGCAGCGCCACCTTCGCCCAGGACCTGCTGACCTACTGTAATAATGCTGAGTGGCAGCTTTTCTACTGCAACTATGTAAGTACATGGACAGAGACAGAGTGAAATGATCACTCCTGTGGCACAAATGTGTTCTTACAGAAAACTTATTTAACACTAGTTAAATAACAAAGCATTTTGTAATTCATTTTGTATTAGACTTAGACAGGATCATCCACCATGTGCCTATAATATTATTTGATTATTCAGATTTTAGAGTTGGTCTAATTAAGTATACAATATACTATTGGAATTGAACTATGACTAACTAACAAAATGCAAATAACACATTAGGGAACCAAAAGCTGTAAGTTTGATTAATTTTTCATAAACCTCAGAGCCTTTTTTGTTTTGTAAACATTCATATATTATTTTCATGTTTGTTTTAGAGTTAGCATCAGTCCTAAATTATCTTCAGTTCACAAATAAGTAGTTAATCTTTACTCATCTTTACAGTTGTTAACTGAATAAGATCCTCTGCCTGATTTACCTGGGCAAATAAGTTAAGCATGGGAATGGTTTTAAGAGGAGAATCCTGCGTGTGCATGTGTGCTATAGGAACAGAGCCAATATTTAGACCAGCTCAGGATAAAAGCAGTCTGCGCTGCCAAAGCAAGACCGAAAAAAAGCGTGATTTATTTGCAGCATCTCCCAGCTGGAAAATAAATCTTGGATTTAGATTAAACAGATGTCTAGCTCACTGGCTCTAGTCAAGGCTTTATGGAGCAGAATATGACAACACGGTCATTAATCCACTCTGTTTGTATATACAAATCACACATTATATTAGCATTCCATATGTGTGTGTGTGTGTGTGTGTGTGTGTGTGGTTTGGGGGAGGGTGTATGCTACTTTGTGTAGCTAATGATCAAAAATATTGCATTGTACAACTCTTTGTATGTACACAGTGTATGGCTATATTTACAATGTTCTATGCATAAATGAGGATTTAAATGAACAGTGAGCAAATAAAAATGATACAGTTAGGACCAAATATAATTGGACAGTGACACAAGTTTAGTTATTTTAGCTCTTTACGAAAACATATTCAGGATACAATTATATAATCAATATGGGCTTAAAGTGCAGACTCTCAGCTGTAATTTGAGA
>JAQMYL010000033.1:12464598-12485889 GCA_030014365.1 Clarias pachynema | reverse complement strand
CAATGTAGTGGCATGCAGAGCCCAAATCATGACGATTGTGTCACTGTCCAATTATTTTTGGGCCTAACTGTATATATATAATTTCATAATTCTTTTTTTAGGTCCGACCAACCATGCAGCAGTATGAGGTAGACACTTTTGGGAAAAGTCATGACTTACTGTCCAACTTTTGGAACTCGTGTTTTGATGACCTAATGAGCACCGCCGATAAGAAGCACAAGGACAAAGCAGATTTCAAAGCCAAGTTCCAGGTCTCTGTCCAGTCCTTTCCTGTCTGGAGTCAAATGAGTCATGTGCCTTGTGTTAATTAAGGAAACACAGGTTGAAGTACCATCCTGTACGAACTCCTCTTCATTAATGATAATTGTGTGTGTGTGTGTGTGTGTGTGTGTGTGTGTTCAGGAGTCGATTGTAAACCCATACCTGAAACGTGTACGCATTGAGAACATTCGCTATGTGAGTGCACAAAAGCTGAATAACAGCCAGCAGGAACTGGTGTGGAAGCACTGGAAATCCCTGCGCAGGCTGCTCACCAGTGAGAGAGGAACATGGGCAAACAGGTCTGTCTGTGTGTGTTATATTCTTGAATTATTTTACATTCATTCTCTCTGTGCCTGATTATTGGGTACAAGGTACAAGATTGTTGGGTTGCCTGATTGATGGGATTAAGGAAAACTGAATTTTGAATCAGTGCTTCAGTAATGTGTAGTGACAGTAATAATAATAATAATAATAATAATCATCTTTATCAAATTTATATTCTTGAGTGAAGATGAAAGATCTACAAAATGTCTGTGATTCTTTCCTTTAATTAGCTTTGATGTGTTTATATTAATTACCTTTGATGTGTTTAAATTTTAGAGATCAGACAGAAGTGAAGTGGAAGCTGTCTAGTGCAGAGACATACTCCAAGATGCGTTTGAAGCTTGTGCCCAACTACAACTTTGATTCCCACGGCGAGGCCAGTGCACTCCGGGATAATATGGGTGTGTCTTATAGTCCAAGTAATTGTTTTTAGTAATGATGTAGATCATTTGTTGTAGCGTTATACAGTACTGTGCAAAGGTCTTGGGCACATTGGGCAAACTGCAAGAATGTCTTCAAAAAAGTTTCTAAATTCAATTCAAACAATAATTAATGAAAGAACATCAATAATTGCTGTGATGAGCCTATGCGTAAACATAATCTCAGGTATAATTTGTGCAGTTTTAGAAGGAAATTAACTTCTTAATTTTACTGAACATTCTGCAGAAACAGCCACATTTCCTCCTAAGGACTTTGTCTCACCTCCTTTTTTTGTTTTTGTCTGAAAAGTGGTCTTTGACATAACTTGCTGCTATCTTTTATGGCCTACAAGTATTTTAACCTTAAGTAAAGTAAACAGTACACACGTGCACGGATGTTGATTATATACCAGTAAGAGACGCGCACTAAGACCCAGCAGGGGAGACGATTAACCACAATTCCGCAGCGCAAGAGAGAGAAACACCATTGGCTCAGTTGTGATCACGTGACGCTCCGCATCAAAACAAGAAGCGCGTGCGTGATACATGATACTCGGTACTCATAAACCAAGACTTGTTCGTTTTCCAAGTCAAAATTTAGTAAAAATCTTTGCTCATCTTGCAGAACACTCGCAAACCGCGTTACTCGCAATCCGAGGTTCCACTGTAATTTCAAACTCGGATGTGAACAGTCATGATGTTTTGAGCTATCTTTGTAATAATGTCACCTGTGTGCATGAGATCAGTATTTGAATCCATTCTCTGTACATTCTAGGAGCCGAGAGTCCTCGCAGTTCCGCAGAGACCCTACCATTAGCTGTGGCTAAGGAAGCAAAAGTGAGTGACATGGAAGACGATCAGCTGGAGGAAGAAGACCTTTGCTTCATCGACAGCCAGTATGCAGACCCACTGTCACAAAATACACTTATGCAACGTATACGTTGGCCAGCTTAAACATACACATGCAAAATAATGCGCATGTTCTGCAAAATAATTACACAACAACTGTGGGTGTGAGTGTCGGAGATGTCTAATGTGACTGTGTGTGTGTGTGTGTCAGGGCGGAGGAGGTGGAGGAAGAGAGCCAACAGGAGAAGCTTGTGCTTTCTGAGGACTGTGAACTCATCACCATAGTGGCTGTGGTAACGGGTCGCCTCGAAGTCACCACACATCACATCTACTTTTATGATGCCAGCAGTGAGAAGGAGGAGACCGAGGAAGGTGTGGATGAGACTGTAATATTTACTTACATATATGTGTGTTTAAGAAAAACAGAGCTCTTTTCTTCTGAGGAGATATGCCATGTATATTATATACCAGTGTAGTAATCTAGCAGTGGTGTCTTTCAGTTAGCTAGGCAGTAACAATTTTTTTAAATTACTTAGTAATTACTTACTTTATAGCTCTTTCTTTCACATTTCCCCAAGGAATGTTATAAGGTAATTATTTAAATATGTTTTTGGTTAAAACATCTAAATTCCAAACAAATATAAACTCTAACAGTTGCTTAACACTGCAGAGTTGAACACTGGCATGTACACCTGAAACACTTTTAGCACGCTTTTAGCATACAGCTAGTTCACGTTGTTATCATGCTAGCTAATGTTAATGAGATTCAATGGTTCAATGGTTTCAGGTAGCCTATGCAAATATTATTTTCTCACTTTTCAATGTTCTTTGGTGAAAGCAGCATTTATTGACTGTCAATAACTAAAATCAGACTTTTTAAATCATTCAATTCATGTTTTAGTTCAAGTTTTCCACTGGAACTTTAACTTTTTTCCAGATAACTTTTATTATATAAAAAGATCAAATATACTGTACTTTTAACTTGAGTAAATAATTCACGGAGCCCCTAAAGGGACATGTAAGAAAAAAACACTTGTGATTAATGACTTTAAAAAAAAAAAATTAACTACACTTGAGAACATCATTTAAGTTTGTTCAAGCTTTTTTCTCTAGTTATCATCATTATTATGTATAAATCTCTTCATTATACATAAACAATGTATCAATTTGAGTCCTGACTTCATGCTTTACGTTTCTAACTAATCATAGAAGAGGCTGAATTCTTTCAACCAATAGTAACACAGAAGGCGGGACTTCTTAACCTTACACAGGCGTTTGCTAACACTTAAGTGTTTTTATTTGCAATTTTCTTTCATATTTTTACCCCCTAGGCCCCTTATCGTTGTTGTGTTATAAAATTCTAATTAAGATGATGAAAAATATTTACAGATAGAGTGACACTTTGATGGAGTGGGTCAGGAATAACTCATTTTTACACAGTTTGTGCTCAAAATGCAGCGGAGGAGTCAGGAAGGGTTTTTCTGTCTTAATGATTGCCATGTGTTATATTATCATATAAAAAGCAACAAAAATTAAACTATGAACACCTTGTTGATGTTTGTTTTCAATCAAAATTTTACTTGAAGTTTACATACTGTACAGTACACCCTGCTTTGTTGAATTGACCAAATACAGACAACACATACATGCTATCAAACAGGGTGTGTCTGTTAGAGTTACATGTTGATGTGTTCTGGTCCAGGGATAGGCTTCGATTTCAAGCGGCCACTGAGTCAGCTGAGAGAGGTCCATCTGAGGCGCTATAACCTGCGCCGCTCAGCTCTTGAGCTTTTCTTCATCGACCAATCTCACTACTTCATCAACTTCAAGAAAAAGGTGATCTCAGTCTGTTAGTAATCATTTTACACCCGGCATGCAGGGTATTCCTGAATGAATCGTGTACACTCGTCTGATCATGTGTATGCACGGATGCTCTTTCTGACCACCACAGGTGCGGAACAAAGTCTACTCCAGGATTCTCGGCCTTCGACCACCGAATCTGTTTTACTTTGGTTCCCGCTCTCCTCAGGAACTCCTCAAAGCCTCCAATCTCACTCAGGTATGAGTCTTACCTTTGTTGTAAACATTTTGCATTTATCTTATTTAGAAACATGAAATGCAAACTATACTGACCGGCCAAAAAATTTGCAATGTCACAACATTTATTTCCATCCCGAGGCGCATTCATTTCTCTTCAAGATCTTCTATTGATGATGGGAGGGTCAGACCACTAGGTAATGTCTGTGGTGGCCAATCCATGTGTGTATAAATAATGTCTCGTGCTTCCTAAGCCACTCTTTCACAATTTGAGCCCGACGAATCCTGGCACCTCCATCTGTTGTTGTTTTTAAACACTGGATTTCAGCGATCTCATTAGTTGTTTTCTTTGCTTGATACAGGTAAATAATTTGGCCCTTTTGAAACGGAGTAAGATCTTTGCCACGACTGCAGGATATGACTTCTGACATGGTTGTTTAAGAATTGAGAAGCTACTCACTGCATCAGTTAGTTGAGTTAAATAACAAGTTGCAGCTGAACCATACTGTATTAATCAGGGCAGTAACTATCCATGGAAGACTTTTACCTATTTGCAGGTTTTGATGTTTTTTTGCCTGATCAGTGTAATATTCTGAATTCCATTAATATGATGTTAATATATTTATGTTTTTGTGAAGATGTTTTTTTTTTAAAGCAAAGAAAGCAAACTGATATTAGCTTTATATAAGTTTAAGTGTTTAGGTATTGTCTGTCTTCAGTCACTTATTTCTTTGCGCTTTTTTTTATTGTGGTTTTATACAGCTATCTATTGTGTTTGTGTGTATGTCCTGCAGAAATGGGTGTGCAGAGAGATCTCAAACTTTGAGTATCTCATGCAGCTCAACACTATTGCCGGTCGCACCTACAACGATCTGTCGCAGTACCCTGTGGTAAAACTCAGTTTCATCGAAACTCCCTTTCAAATGTTTTTTTAACCTTTAAGAAGGGTTTTATTGAATTTGCTTTACTTCATGCAGAACCGCTGTGTGTGTATGTTTCAGTTCCCTTGGGTGCTGTGTGACTACACGTCTACTGTACTAGACTTAGAAGACCCGACTGTATTCAGAGATCTGTCTAAGCCCATCGGAGTGGTGAACCCTCGCCATGCCCAAGATGTCCGAGAGAAGTGAGCTAACTTATTGTTATTGTACAGTGGTGGTCAAAAGTATTAAGACAACAAATGCCATGTATTATAGTTCTCTTTGTCCAAAAAAGGAAATTTCAGTATTTATTTTAAATTAACTGATTAATCTGCTTAAATTAACTGATAAACTAGTGAAAAACTGGGTATGTGACAATGGTATTCAGCTTCTGGAGCCACAGCCTGGGGCATCTCCAGACCTAAACCCAATAGAAAACAGTTGAACGATGATGAAGAAGGCAGCAGCAGTTAGGAAACCGTCTGGTGTACATGATGTTTAGAAAGCAATTAAGCCGGCCTAGACTGAGTGACACCAGAGTACTCCAGACGTCGTTTTGACTCCATGCCTAGCCGGATCCAGCAGGTCCAGATGCAGAATAAAAATTAATTATTGTTCATTCCATAAAATGACTAATTATTATTATTATCTTGTTTGTCATTATACAAACAACTTAAGACTGTCATTAAAATATTGATTTTCATGTTTGTCTAAGTACTTTTGGCCACCATAGCCTTTTCAACAAGCCACTCAAGTTATGCTGATATTTGATCCTCTTGAGTACAGAAAAAAAATCAGATTCTCTATAACACAGACTGATTTGTTCAACATGGATTAATCTTAAATTCTTAGCTCATTATTCAGTAATTCACCCAAAGGCATGTTATTCTCTAACTAATGGCATATTCGGTAATAGCAGTGAACCGATCATGAAAAGGTATGCACTTATAAAAGAATGTAAGTCTGCACATTGTGATTGCTGCTGGGAGTTTAACTGCATGTAATGTGTGTGTGTGTGTGCAGGTATGAGAGCTTTGAAGACCCCGCAGGAACCGTTGATAAGTTTCACTACGGCACACACTACTCCAACGCAGCAGGCGTCATGCACTACATGATCCGCATGGAGCCTTTCACCAGTCTGCACATCCAGCTGCAGAGCGGCAAGTAGGGACGCACGTCTCACTGACGGCACATTTAACACCTGACAGACATACATCATGGATGACCGTATACACCGCTGTATGGCATCCCACTTTCTTCTTGCTTGATACTGGAATCTTGAGTATCAGTCGAAACTGTTACCCATCCAATCTTTACTTTGTTTTAAAACTGCAAAGCTTTAAATTATCATAATTTCTTTAAATGTTACGGAAAAATGCAAGGATGTTAAAACCACGCCTTAAAAAAGCAGGTTTTCTATCCAGTTAAACTTAAATATACAGTAATCACCGTACTGTGCTTGAAGTTGGTTTTATGATCACATAATAATCACATGTCCCGGTTTGACTTGAACACCCATCACATAATAAAATCAAGACCAGCAAAAAATGTGTATTTACAAATTACTTGATTGGATCTTATTTGCTATTTTTTTCTTCCAATATCCAATGCACTTTTTTTTGCCTATTGACCTGATACTAAACCTGGGTATCAGATCATCTCTGGGGTTTTCGCTCTTTAAATGATACCCTATAAAATATAAATCAGAATTATTTTAAAGAATAGGAATAATAAAATCTAGGACTAGGATTAATCTCAGTACAAAAAATTTTCATTTAAGTTACCTAAACTGCAATCGTGTGACTACTTTTTTTTTCTTTCTTTCTTTCTTTTTTTTTTTTTTTTAAAAAAAAAGGTTTTTGCCAAAAATTGCTTAATTACTTTTCTGGTTGCTTCAACCAGCTGTAATCCCAGGTCACTGCTTTTTTAAACATGAAATTCTTGTTATAGAGCCTAGGAGCTTTACATTTATATTGTATGGCCACTAGATGGCAGTATTGCACATGAGCAGGTTGCTCTCTCCTAGTGCATTGCCTAGACTTGGGTTTGTTTCATGATGTGTTGAAAGAGCTAATAGAAACTAACAGTTCATTTTTCATTAGCATGATAATGTTTGTCACAGTGCATCTTTAATCACATCGTTTACAATAAATTTAATGTTGATTTAATGTTCATACTAAGCTATACGTGTGGCTAGGGATGATGCATTTAGTACTTCTGATGCATTTAGTACTGTGTCTGTGCGTGTATTTGCAGGTTTGACTGTGCAGACAGACAGTTCCACTCAGTAGCAGCAGCATGGCAGGCTCGGATGGAGAGCCCAGCTGATGTGAAAGAGCTCATCCCTGAGTTCTTCTACTTCCCAGAATTCCTGCAGAACATGAATGGTAGATATTAGCAATATCAGATATCAGATATCTCTTTAATCTATAATAAACTTTCATCTGGGCAGTCGGTTTCTTCTGACTTACAGTACTGTGTAAAAGTCTTGAGCCATCATCATTCCTTCATATTTTGCTTCCAAAGAGCCGGACTTTCTTGTATTTTAATGTAGTCTTGAGGAATAGTTCTCCAGGCTTCCTGAAGGACATCTTTGTCAAGATTTTGGCTTTTATGCTTGTTATGCCACACTGTGACCCATAAAAGGGTCAAAACCTTTGCACAGTACTGTATATAATGCAACCCTTGCTCATATCTACTTATCATTCTATTTAAAGTTTCCATTTATTATCACTGGATTTGACTTCTGTCCAACACCATATTGTGCTTTTTTTTATTTTGGTCAGTATGGGTTTACTTTGGGTTCCTATTAAGTCGAGACAATTAGTTTAATTTTGTTGGCAGAGAAAAGCAACATACTGTGTCAGTACTTTCATTGTAATAAAAAACGAGAATTTTGTCTTTCCTCGCTATAAATCACTGTAACCTAAGGCAGAAAAAGCATCTCCAATGTACTGTAATATACACTTTTAACCTATATTCTATATTTCATCCTACAGGGTTTAATTTGGGCTGTCTTCAAGTAAATCAGGACCAAGTCAATGATGTTGTACTGCCGCGCTGGGCATCTTCCAGAGAAGATTTCATCAGAAAACACCGCCAGGCGCTGGTAATTTGCACATGCTGACTTGTATATACACACACACACATACACACACGCACACGCACAATCAAGCACATCAGCATGAGATCACACAAATACAAACAGAAACCACAATGTCTGGCACTTAAGTAGCGTTCACGCACATGTACCTTGTCTGTATATTTACACATACACACATATGCACGCACACATACACACATATGCACGCACTCACACATCTAGCATTGTGGTTGTGTTTGCAGGAGAGTGAGCATGTGTCTACCCACCTGCATGAGTGGATTGATCTGATATTTGGCTATAAACAGCGTGGGCCCGAAGCTGTGGAGGCGCTCAATGTGTTCTACTACTGCACGTATGAAGGTAAGACACTCAGGCTCCCTGGCTGCAGTTTGCATCACTCACCAGTGTTCACTCACATTTTATTTCATCATAATCTTTTTTCAGTATTTAAATATGAAGATGGAAGGAAGACATGAGGAGAAAGTCTTATCACAGCTGCTCAGTAAAAGCAGTCTGAAAGGATGAACTACTTAAAGCGGCACGGTGGCTCTGGTTGCGTCCTTCAGTCCAAGGATATGCAGTGTAGGCTAACTGACATGTGCACATTCCCCATAGGGTGTGAGTGAATGTGTGTGTGTGTGTGTGTGTGTGTGATGGATTGAGACTTCATGCAGGGTGTACCCGGTCTCGTGCCCCAACTTCAGGCCTCCTGTGACCCCGTACATGTCATGGTAACAAGGAACTGCAAAGGACAAGGTCCTCTGTCCTGAAGAGTTTCCTGTGGTGAAAACTGTTACAAAGTGCTGACACTGGAGACTCCTTCCATAACTGTGGGGGGGAAAAAGTTCATATTTTCTTTGTAAAATAGCATGATTTAGGTTTTAGGATAGAAATAGTAACATATCAGAATGACTGCAGTAGTAAAAATTTGATTCAAATTACAGTTATACTATATTACTGAAATTACCTAAACCAAAACTAAATTTTTACCATTTTGACCAATCAGATTCAAGAATTCAGGAGCATTTTGGTATAAACTGTTTTCTAACTTAAGCCTAAGTTTTTCTAACTTTGACTTTTTTCTCAAGAAACTTGTTAAAAGTTGTAGCCACTGTATGTCAGAGGTTGAATAAGCTTGAGCATTTTATTTGTTTGATTTTATATAGATTTTATGCAGTTTTTTTTACTGTATTTCATCATTTAGATCTGTGTCATATATCCGACTTGGGAATAGACACCATTTTATTTTTTTTTGTCATTTGTGTGTATATGACTGACTTATGATTCTGAAACATCCACATAAAACCGTAGGAGCTTTTTAAAGATGACAATTTAAAACTAGAGAGGCACATTACCTGAAGAAAATGTGAGTGGTGATTGCCTCGGCATCATAGACATTGCTATGATGTCATAGCTGATGTTTGTCTCAATGTTAAGTCTATGGGACTTTTTGGGGCGGTTAATTGCCCCCTGGGGGCAATTAACCAGCCACCCCTTAGAACCCCATTCCTCATAACACCCCATTCCTGAACAAGCCGCACGATTTGACACCTCATTCACATGTCTACGACAAACAGGGCGGGACTAGTTACGCGCCAAACTTTTGTATGGAAGAAGAAGAAAAAAAAGAATAATAAGCCTGCAAGATAACAATAGTAGTGCTTCGCTTCGCAAGAACCACTAAAAATGACAAAAATAGGCATGTTACAGTGAATGTTGGTTTGGGATAGAATGGATCATTCACAGGCTCATTCACCAGGAATAATAAACAAGTTTCACAAGAAACAACACAAAGCAAACCTGAGAAACTAGCCGCACAAGTGGCTAGTTTGTAAAGAACTAACAAGTATAGAACCACCATATAAGGAACATAAACACAAATACAGTAAAGGATGATGTGTTATTGCTTTTCAGGTGCTGTGGATCTGGACGCCATAGCCAACGAGACTGAACGCAAGGCTCTGGAAGGCATCATCAGCAACTTTGGGCAAACACCATGTCAGCTTCTCAAGGTAGAACCTCAAAAACATATCAAGCACTGCATCAGCTGTAGTTCATGAAACTTGCATAGAAATGTTCTATTTGACCTCTGCCGTCTGTATGCATGAAATATAAAACCCAATTTCTATTGCAAGTTTTAATACAGTAGTCTACAGTATGTTGCTTAACTACTCGTGGGAATTCGGGGTGCACACGATAGGATCTTATCACAATACCTGGGTGTTGATCTGAATTGTATCGTCATTCGGTTAGTATCACAATTCTATAAATTTCCTGTTTAGGTTTTTTTCCTCGTTTTTGTTACAACTCGAAACAAATTTGCCAAATAATTTGCTCCTACCACACACAATGCTATGCTACCTGCCAATGTATGATTTTTCTGCCACCTGTAGACTCATAGAGGAACTGCCACATATTTTACACCTCAAAGTCAAACATATATACATAAAAATACATTTTTTACAAAAGACAGTGTAGCGATATATAAAAATTGCCACACAAAATAGTCATCATTCGAATCGAGCTTTTTCTCTAACTTATCTCTATTAACTATGGTTGTTCTTCAGGAGCCCCATCCTCCCCGTATGTCAGCAGAGAACACGTCCAGACGTCAGGCACGTTTCGACACTCTGCCTCTCAACATCTTCGAGCACCTGGACAAACTGAGACCGTTCGTCGAGGTCAGGCCTCACTTATAGTGGAGACACTTCAAACACTGGGCTTCTCTTATTAGATAAGTAAAAATGTGTGTTTGTCTGTTACTGTGTGTCTGCAGGCAGTGCACGATGGTGTTCCACTAGTGCAGGCGATGGTGCCCAGAAATCAGACCCGCTCCTTCATTATCCCTGGGTCTGATGTCCTGGTGAGACATGAGCATCTTCTTACAAACACGCACACACACACAGATCCAGGCCTAGACCTTAACGGCAGTTAATTACAGTCATATAATATAATTATCCAGACATGACGCAAAATAGATAGATGTTTGATCTTTTTTTTTTTTCTTCACTAACTAATTTAGATCCTTGAATCATATCCCAAAATATACATACGTAAGTGGTGTGTTTCCATTCTAAAAGTCTGTCTTATGTCTTTGTTGAACCAGGTGACTGTGAGTGCTAAAGGACAGATAGGAACACACAGCTGGCTGCCCTACGACAAGAACATCGCCAATTATTTTACCTTTACTAAGGACCCTACAATGAACAATCCGAAGTAAGCGTGCACACACACACACACACACACACACACACACACATGCAAATTTGACATGCTCCAGTAATATATATAAATGGTGCTAATACTAATCTATATAAATAAAAGAGAGGTTTTGTATGTACATTGGTCGGAACTCGCTCTTTAAATTATATCTGTATGTTTCATAACACAAAACTCGACTGCTGGACAGAATTTAATTAAACTTTGCCAGTCCTTTGGTACAAACCTGCACCATAAATGAAATCAAAATGTTGAGTAAAAGTAATGTTATTAACAGTTATATGCTAGATTTAATAATTCACTTTAAAATAATTTACCAATAATCTACCTGCTCAATGTAAATAAACACCTGCACCAATAGACATTCATTAGAAAAGCTCAACTGAGTAATTTTACTGGGATTACGTAATATTTACACTGCTGGAATAACAGCGCTCAAGTGGTTTAAGTGAATTTTGACACTCTAAACTTCATCTTTATCCGATCTACTTTTTCGATTTCTCATTTGTGATTCACTCTCCGATTACCAAAGAGGGAGTGTATTTGGCTGAAATGATAATATCCCGACGACGGGTACTAATGCTAGTCACTAATAAGAAATATATGTTAAAAAAAACAGCATAGGCATTATACATTATACAGTATGTCCAAAAGTATGTAGATGCCTAATCATCAGATTCGTATGTTCTTGTTGTACATCCCATTCCAGATCTGCTATAACATCCACTCTTCTTAAAAGGCTTACCTCTAGATTTTTAAGAATGGCTTCCGGGATTTGTGCTCATTAAACCATAGCAACATTAGTGAAGTCAGGTCACTTGAGGACTTGTCGAACCATGTCTCTATGGACCTAGCTTTGTGGACAGGACATTGCTATGCTGAGACATGTTTGGAATGCTTATTTCTAGTTAAGGGAAGTTCTTGATGTTACAGTAAACAAATAAATTACTTTATAGTTGTTTGCTCCAGACTTTGTGGCAACAGCTTAGCAAAGTTAAGTGTACACAAATTCTTGGCCTTATAGTGTATCTACAGTACCAAATTTAAAGTAATCCAGTATTGTGCACAAGTCTTCTTCATAT
This sequence comes from Clarias pachynema, assembly GCA_030014365.1. NCBI lineage: Eukaryota > Metazoa > Chordata > Actinopteri > Siluriformes > Clariidae > Clarias > Clarias pachynema. Next base: position 12,473,675 of record JAQMYL010000033.1, on the reverse strand, counting down.
CTTCATATTAAATTACATCAAATCATGCAGTTTAAATTAAAGAACACATATCTTACTGTGACAGGCTGCAAAGTGCCTACAGGTTCAATTTAAAAGTGGATTGTTTATGTAACAACTTCAGCAGCAGCCTCATTTCTCCTCTCGTCTGTTCCAAGCACTCAGCATTCAGTATCATCAGGCCCGAACCGGCCTGAACATCTGTCATCATCTGTATCTGTTTCTCACTTATTCATGCCTAAAGATGATTTTATGATTGATTGATTCATAGGTCACTGTGTGGCTTAACCAACAAAAAAAACATTCCTGTGAAACGGGTCAAGTACAGGGACTAGATTGAAAATGAGAGCCAAAAACATGCAACATGAGAGGCGATAAAGTGGTTTAGGAAGCCTGGAGAACTATTTCTCAAGACTAAATAAAAACATACAATAGAAGAAATCAAAGTCTGGCTCTTGGGAAGCAAGATATGAAAATATGAGACGTGGCTCAAGACTCTTGCGCAGTACTGTATGCAGAGTGGTCTTGGGCCTCTTCAATGGGCAGAATATTTCGATTCCCTTTATGTTCTTATTTTTATGCATATGAACGTCCGTTATTATGTATGCCACAGGGTTTCAGTGAGGTTTTTTAACAGAGGAATATAAAATACTGCTATAATGTTTTTGTTTGTTTCATTTTGCCACTGCTTATTGTCTTGCTGGGTGCCAGTATTTCTGGATTTGTTGCAGTAATGTTTAACAATTTATGTGTGTGTGTGACCTTTAGAACACACCGGTTCCTGAGCGGTCCGTTCTCCCCAGGGGTGGATATTGGGGCCCAGGTGCTGGTGGTGTCTAGTGACGCCCGCCTGCTGTTTAGCGGGGGACACTGGGACTGCAGCCTCCGTGTCACCACACTGGCCAAGGCCAAACTAGTGGGCAGAATCTGCCGTCACGTAGGTGAGACATGAAAACCCACCCTGACATTTTGATATACAATCAGTGATAAATGTCCCATGAAATTAGTAATAAAGCTGAAGAATTATAGAGAATGAAATATTAAAGAGAATGTCTCTTGAATGGACATGAATGTTTGTGCTGTTAAACCACAAGACCTTCAAAATCTTTAAACTATTTCTGATTCTAAATCCGAATTTATGCGTATATAAATAACTAATCCTAATTATAAACTGACATTGTTTAACTGGTCTTGCTTAGAGTTTAATAATAATACACTAATAGTTCTCTAAATCTCAAGTGATTATTACGTATTTGTCCTGACACTATGTGTTTTAGACGTGGTGACGTGTCTGGCTTTGGACCTGTGCGGTATCTACCTCATCTCAGGCTCTCGTGACACCACCTGCATGGTGTGGCAGGTTCTTCAGCAGGTCTGAACAACATTTAATAATCTCATACTTTATGATGATTATATATAGTAGTGAACATCATGTCAGCCATTTATAGTCTTGTAGCCATTTATAGTCAACAAGCATTACCAACCAGCATCTACTGTTTCCTCTCCGGAAGTCAATAAAGCAAAAATGTGACAAAAAAAAAAAAACAAGCGGAAACTTTGACCCGAAGTATTTCCCATGGTAGAAAACTAGTGTTCCTGTGAATGAGCTGTTACGATCAAATATATCTTTGTTTATACCGCTTTATCCTGTATACAGGGTCACGTCTATATAACCCATACCAAGACATACATATACTCACACAAACACTTACACGCACACTACCAGGAATTTGGACTGTGGGAGGAAATTCATTTTTCATAACTGTTCTTTCATATCTCTCTCTCTCTCTCTCTCTCATGTAGGGTGGTTTCTCCTGTGGTCTGTCTCCTCGACCAGTGCAGGTTCTGTGTGGTCATGATGCAGAGGTCACCTGTGTGGCCATCAGCACTGAGCTGGACATGGCTGTTTCAGGATCAAAGGTTAGTCATCCTTAAAACTAGTCAGTATTTTGTTCTCTCCTCGTTGCCACGAAACTTCGAGTGTTTTCACTTCCTATGTCTCTCTCAGGACGGGACCGTGATCGTGCACAGCGTCCGACGAGGTCAGTATCTACGCACGCTGCGTCCTCCCTATGAGAGCTGCATTTCTGTCCGGGTTAACCAGCTGCAGGTGGGAATGGAGGGTCACATGGTGGCACAGACCATCCTGGAGGGCTGTGCTGCAGGGAAGGCAAGTCATCTCATTTAGTTTTCCGTCCTGCTTTATTGTTTATTTGTAGGCCGTGTTTGTATATTTATTGATTTGTGTACATTGCGTTCTAGGAGAAGTGCGGACTGTATGTGTACTCTGTGAACGGCACACTGATGGCGTCTGCGGTGCTGGAGGAACCAGTGTCAGCACTCTGTTTGGTTTCTGACTACCTCATACTGGGCACACTACAGGGCAACCTGCACATTAAAGACCTGTTTAGGTAATGAGGCTCCGTCCCTACAGTAGCATCCAGAAATCTGTGACCATTATTGCTTCTACTTGGCGTTCTTTTTCAAATTAACACGCGTTTTAATGACTGACTGTTTTATCAGCAATAACTTGAGTGAGAACTATGGACTTCACATGTTTCTGAAAAGTCTTACGAAAATTGTAAGACTCAGAGAAAATGTGATCTTTTATACAGAAGAGTAAACATGATTAATATCAAAGTTCGCTGAGATTTAAATAGCGGCCTAGAAATTATGCAACATCATGAATGCTGAATAGTCAGTATGTTTATAGAATGTTCACAATTACAATAAAAAGTATTTTTGAATCGAATTCAACCGAATATATTTTTATTGACTATTTTGTGTGTGTGTGTATGTGTGTGTGTGTTGCAGCATGGAGCAGGCTGCTAAACCCTTGGCACTGAAGCTCCCTATTTGCAGTGTATCAGTCACCAAGGAGAGCAGTCACATTCTGGTGGGATTGGAGGATGGCAAACTCATCGTCGTGGGAGCGGGGAAACCAGAGGAGGTAACTGGGTGTTGTTGTTTTTTATTTTTATTTATACTTTTATTATAAAGTAAGAATGGTGACTTTATAGCATTTATTTAGACTTGGTCACCAATGGTGTTGCGTCACCATGGAGATTTTGTCTTGACATTACTAATGATGCACCAGTCAAAGGAAGTACTGACTCATTGATGTGATGAGACACTGAGCAGAAGGTTGTGAGTTCAAATCTCAGCAATAGGGATTTAAACCTCCTTCTTGATTGTATCCTCACTCAGTTGTCCGCCAGTAGCTTTCAGTATCGTTCACATCAACCTCAAAATGAGAAACAAATATTATCTTTGTGATAGTGCTTGTGGCATGATCGCTGGTGCCAGAAGGTTTGAGTACAGTACTTCTATAACTGCTGATCTTCTGGGATTTTTACATCAATTCAATAATTAACAGGTTTGACCAAATACTTTTGTTCATATAGTGTATTTTCAACATGATTATGCACCATGTCACAAAGCAAAAATTGCCATTTTGATTGAATCAGGTCAGTATGGACCATTTTACAACATTTCAGTTTGCGAAAGCTTGTAATCTTCGAAATTTTATACAGTAGTAGATTTTTTTCCAGGCCGCCACACAGAGAGATCTAACAGTGCAGTTTCCTTATCCAAGTGTTTTTGTATCTGTATGTTATGTTTATGTATATTTCCTATTTTCAGAATCATAAAGCAACATTTTCTCTGTGGTTGTGTTCATTCAGGTGCGCTCAAGTCAAATATCTCGGCGTTTCTTCGGATATACGCGCAGAATCTCTCAGGTGTCTTCAGGAGAGACTGAGTACAATCCTACTGAGAATGCTGGGAAATGAGCATCATGTACACTCCAGACCAGCCTTCAATAGGCTTTTTGTCACACACACACACAAACACACACACAAACACACACACACACACACACACACACACATCCCTAAGATGCTGACCCTCAGCACAGGTCTACATACTTGGGGCTGCTGCTCTGGTTTTATGGAATAAAGCAGAGTTGTCCAAAGCTGCACTTTAGAAAACAAAGAGAAAGGAACATTTCTATTTTATTGTTTTGGATTTTTTGTTGTTGTTTTTAGCAGTAGTCATTCCAAAGATAGAGGCAGAGAGAGACTTACACTCACATGAACTGGGATGTGAAAGTAGAGTCAATCTCAGAGCCGGAGATGCTGGAATAACAGACGCTTTCTACTCTGGGCACAAAGCTGAGGACACACACACACACACACACACACCTCTCTCAAGCTGCTGGACATGACCGGAGTGTATCATCTGTGACACTCGCTCCTGCGACTGTGCAAAACTTGAATTCGGACATTCCTGCAAGCTGATATCAACACCATTTGTCAGTGTGGGCGTGTTTAAGAGAGCGAGAGAGTGAGAGAGAGGAAGAAAGAGCATTCATTTATGTTTTTGAGCGAGTGCGTGTGAATATCCTGTGCTTACACACTGTTGCTTAAAGCAATAATCAATGCACAGATTATGTTTAGTCCTTTTACTTTTGCTTGATGTTATGCTCTTAATGCACTCTGGAGTTTTTAAAACCGTGTGCCTTAAAAATTCTGTCTAGTGTTTATATTGTACGACACTGTTACACGATTCTATATTTGTAATCACATTTTTATGTTCCACTCATGATGGTTGCTCTTGTGTGTGTGTTTTTTTTTTTTTTTTTTTAAATAGAGGTCTTGTGCACTGGTTCCAGGTTTTTTTTTCCATTTCCTGTCATATAAAAAGTGCCTTTCTGAATGTATACTTTCTTTACTTCTTATCAGTCAGCCTTCCTTCCATCTTTTCTCTTCTCTTTGTTCCTGCACTGATCTCTCTTAAAGTGCCTCGACACCTAAAATCATTCAAACCGTATGAGTCTTAGCAATACATGAAACGGCTTTTACACTGGTCATATGGACTTTTACACAAGTCTTGGCGTTAGGCAGAATGCCAGCCATTTCGAGTCGCCTGCACTGGTATGTTTTTCTTTTTTCTTTTTTCTTTTTTTTTTTGGTGAAACACTGAATCCTTTGAAGAGTGTTGGGTGTCTGTGGAACACATGGGAATGCAGCCATGCTGGGCTCGAGCTGCAATATCAATCCCCCCGCCCCTCTCCTCCACCCCCCAGCCATGTAGACTCTTTACCACCCAGCTTTCCCAGCTCACTTTTTCTCCTGCCGTTCACGTTACATGATCGATATTTGGTGCCTTTTAAACGCTCATGAATGCTGTTTTGTTTGGTTGTACGCACCTCAGCACACATGCATACACTTTTCCTATCCCAGCGTACTACAATTTGCTCATCACGCTGAAGCAATGTCCTCTAGTTTGTCTTTCAAGTCAACACTGCTGTGCAGAGTGAATGAGTCTTTTCATGTTCGCACCACTGCCTGTCTTCTATTCATGCCCTGCACTCCGCGTAAACACGTTGGGAATAAGTGATGTGAGGAGATGCCCTGCGGTGGGCTCTGGCACGCACGCTGTTGGGAGATTTGTCTTTACACCAATTCATATTGCTGAGATCAGTCTTGTAGCTGGCTGGTGTTTATTAACCACCACACACACATTACAGTCTGTCTCTTTGAATTTGTTCTTTTTTTGTTTTGGGTATGTATATAAGTGGGTGTGTACTGAGATAAAATACATAATGTTTCCTTAATTGTCCTGTTGCCTCATTTTGTATTGAGATCTCGTTTTAGACAATGATACATAGTAAAAGAAGGAATAATACCTGGGGATAAGGTTTGGGTTTATGGTTTATTCTGCTCCTATAATATTCAGTATCCTAGAAGTGCAAACCTTCTATTGACAGGTTTGGAGTTGTGCAGCACTTTTGTTTTGATTTTATATGATAATGTTTATAAACATGCAATTTGTGTACCAGACTAAGGCACCAGGTCCAAGGGCATTGTTTACTAGCCTGGAAGATGAATTCTTTCTCCACAGAATGTAACCAAAAAGAAATACAAATTTCCACTTTAGAATTGTGAGCTTCTATCGTTTATTCATTCTTAGGTCACGAAATGCAGTACATCAACACTTTATGAAACTTAATAAGTCTACATAAGCAGCTTGTAAGATTCTTATTTTATATTGTTTTGTGTATTTCGCTTATTATGCAATGTTTCTGTAAATTAAAAACCTAATTAATGATTTGTAAAATAATTTGCTTTAATTTTAATTAAAGTCTTTAGTGTCAATTAACGACTACTCCCAACTCTAATATACAGGGTAGTTCAGTACAAAGAGACTCTGCTTTGCTAAAAATATAAGGGGCGTTCAAGTCAAACCAGGACTTGTGATAAAATTTCGCATGAATAAAGGAGTAAAACTGATTGACCTTTACAGTACAGTGATGAGACTCCTAGCTGCAGTTAAACATCTGAAGAAGGCTGTACGTCCGTGAATGATGATCCCAGCCGAGGTGGGTCAGATCCCACTGTAGTCATTCAGATAAACACTCCGCAAGTGGAACATTGCCCGATCCTTGAAAATCAATGAATGACTTTTCAACGTCATTCACAAACACGATTTGCATAATACAGGAACTAACATGGTAGTTATGGCCACATCCCTAGTATAGTCCTGACTTCGCTCCATGCCATTTCCACATGTTTGGGCCATTAAAGGAATTCTTGGGAGGCCAGCATTTTTTGAAGCAGGCATTCTGAGAAAATCTTGATGTTATCCATGCACAGATAAGTGCATTAGTGTAGCAGTGGATTATATAAAAAAATAAAGATTATTTTTACTTATTGTGCGCAATCAAAATTTGACTTGAACATCTCTGTCTAACACATTGCCAAAATGTCAAGCAGTTTTGATGTAAACAAGCTTATTTGAGTGATTTTAAACAATCTTGATTTTTTAAATATGCTGTACGATCAGTAAAGAATTTCTTTAGGATGGACTTCAGGGTCAGTACATTCCTTACTAGGAGAAAGCAGTTACTGTAGATGATGATAACTGACAAGTAATTTAAATGTTAGTAATTGTAAAGCAGAAGCAGGTAGCATTTATAGTCATAATCTTAAAAAAAAAAATTAAACACTCATATACCTCTATATGTTTTCAGATAACCACTGTATGCCTGAAAATATTTACTATGCAACCTCATGACCTAAAATCTTACCTGTAACTATATTGAACATGCAGACAATAATGTAAAACCTCGTTCAGAGTCAGGGCTATGCTTGAACGATTTCTCTTTAACAGTTGATTTTAAACTTCCTCTAACTCAAGGCCCAACATCTTGTCTCAGAACAGCTCTCTCTCTCTCTCTTTGGAAACATACCATTCCGTGCCTCCGTCCTCCTGTCCTGATGTGTCAACCCAATCAGAGTTGAAAAGGTCACAGTTACCCTACGTTTATCTGGCAGAGGAATCCTTTGATGCGCTTGTGGGCCGAACATCCTGTAGTTCAACTCATAAACACCCCAAGGGGGACAATAGAGCCGGGGGTTGGAGGGAGACAGCCTGTGGCCTTTCCAGCCAGAGCACGCTCAGAGAGAGACAGAATGAGAGAGAAACAAGGCGGTGGTAAGGGGGGGGACACCACTATTATGGTCACTATTCTGTCTCTGATCTGCCAGGCTGACAATGGGAGGAGGGCTCGACACCTCGCTCTCCATAAAAGCAGGTATCTCCTTCCCAGTCCTGAGGCAGGGGGAAGGAGGAAGAGAAATGGAAAGCCCCTGACAATTACTTGTTGTCTGAGTGCTTACTGTTAGAACCACAAGCACTTGTGAACAACCGCAAATCCTCTCCACCCCTCCCAGATTCACTGCTGACCACCTAGTTGTTAGCCTCTGGAGATCTACGGGATGAACTGCCTCTGTTTTTTATTGCAGCTTTCTTCTCAGTGGTCTCTATCTTCTTACCCCAGTATGACAATCCCTGTGTATCTGATTATGGGTTTGGACTTGTAGTGTAAATGCCATAATGCTGCAATCACTGATGGTATTGTAAAGGAGATTAAGAATTAAGAAATTGAAATCTAGATATTAATATAGATAAATTAAATAAGGTATAGTACAATGTCAATGTCCTACCTACATCAGCAGAATGTAAATGAGAAATATTGTTTTGTTTTTTTTCCACATAACTTACGTGTTTTACTGAATCATCAGCACTTAACAGATTTATTAAACCAGATCTTTATATCAGTGTTTCAGTATATCCAGAAGGCTGGTTTAGTTTTTACATTTCCTGATGAATTGTAAAAATATACTTTCCACCTCCACCTGTGGAGACATTTCCTCAATTTACAATCAGTTAAAACAGTCATGACTTCATAGTATTATTTCCATTATATTACTCCATTATTAACTCCAAGCCATTATAGTTTTCATGTTTTTTTCCCCTAACCAGTCACCTCAAAATAAGGTTTGTCCTGCTTATTTTCAGTCAGCATAGATGACACTGGGCAAGACAACTCTGACAAACCAAATACACATCGACGGCTGGGTTTTGACTGAAAAAGCAGACCGTTACCCTGACAATAGGGCAGTGTAGTCTGGTTGTTGATTTGGCCCTGATGAAAACAGGCTCTGGGAAGTGCTGCTATCTGATCACCTTCATTCAAATTAATGCTTTTTTATGATTTGCTGATAATGAGAAACATATCTTATGATGAAGATCAACAATAACAAAATAAAATAAAAAAATTAAAAGGACAGCCTCATGACACAAAAATCTGTCCACAAATCAATGATATCCACACATATCCAGCTATTTTAAATTAAGTATTAAGGGAAAAAAATCAATAAAAAGATTAAATCATAATTGATTAAATGGGTGATTGCTTAATAAAATAAAAAAACTGTAATGTTTACATTTTATGACATTTTCATAAATTTAAGCAAATCTCTATTTTCTTTTTACAATGTGGGCATAAATATCTATATAACACAAACTTTAATTGCACACAATTCTGTCTAAAACCTTGTTTCTGAAATTTTATGTCATTTATTGAAATATTTTAATGTGGATACAATGAAAAGAATACTTGTAAACACAATGAAAATAAAAAAAATTGAGTTGAGGCATTTTTGTGTGTGTGTGTGTGTGTGTGTGTGTGTGTGTGTGTGTGTGTGTGTGTGTGTGTGTGTGTGTGTGTGTGT
>JAQMYL010000033.1:12421578-12446120 GCA_030014365.1 Clarias pachynema | reverse complement strand
TCTGATCACTCTTCATAACATTCTGGAGTATATGCAAATTGCTATTATAAAAACTTAAGCAGCAACTTTTCCAATTTACAATATTTATGTAATTCTCAAAACTTTTGGCCACGACTGTACATGGCCTCGACTGTGCACGTGCACACACAAAACAACTGGTTATGGAGAATAAGACTTCCTCATTCAACATATTCAACGTGTAGCTTTTTCAGTAGTGCGAGTTCAAAAACAGGACTGGACTGTTTAATAAAATAAACACTTTACTGATCAAAGGTCAATGTTTCCTATGACTTTCTAATTCCAACCAATACTATTGTGTACAAAAAACAAAAAAGTATTTTTGTGTGAGAAAACAATGTCACTCAAGGAGAAACAGATGTCTGTCTAGTTAAAAGCAGGATTTCTTAAGTAGCGGTGTTGATACATTTGCTTAGGAAAAAAAAACAGCTTAACATCACATTAAGATGAAAATGACAAGTATCTTTAGCTATCAGCTGGAATTTCTTTAATGCATTCTATAAATTATGAATTGACATTTGGTCATAATGTGTTTTGATAGACATCCCAACAACTGCTAAATGTAGAATGTGATCAAGAAAATACGGAGAAAAAACAAAACAAAACAAAAAAAAACCATGATGAGGCTTACCTTCCTGGCGAGGTGTTTGAAATCTTCAGTGTTGCTAATGCGGCCCAGTTTGCAGTCAGGCTTTCGGTACGGATTAAGGCATTGTACAATAAACTGTGACATCTAAACATGCAAGAAAACAAACAAAGTTTAGGACAGGGAAAAACAACACCTAGAACACAATACAGTAAGCCTGAGTAAGGGGTATACCTCTTTGCGGAAGACCTCTTTGCTTTTCTTCGCAAGCTCACTGGAGGTGTCTGCCTCGGCTGTCTTGGTGGAGAACTATGAACATATATTGAGGCGTTATGTTTATGACGGATTATTTTTTTTCATGGCGAACACTTAAAAACTGGAGTCAGATGAGGTCGGTTTCTATTTAAATCAAGGTTCAAACAACTAAAATAAAGCTTTTCTGGGAAGAAGATCTAAAACAATAAGTAGAGCCAGAAGGAGCAAACAAGTTCCATCTTCACTGCACAGCAGTCGATAAAGGACAGGGATATGATAGATGTGGTACGACAAGCCCCGGTGCCCTTCAGAAATAATTCCTAAAAGGGTTTATGAATGCTAACAAAAGATGTACAGTGCAAAGCAAACCAGTGCCTTTCATTAAGCTTGGGGCAAAGTAGAGCATTTAAAACACACACGTGTCCTTCTAACACAAGTCGCAGCTGCAGTCCATTATGTTGTGCAGCATCTTCAATTTAGCAGAGAGCCCAGGCAAACCTCAAACCCTGAACCTTTTTTGGACTTTTACTATTTAGAAATAAAGCACTAAAATAAAAAACATATTCCCTAAGAGAAGCACAAGATTTAATAAGTGCTGAAAACAAGATACAACTAGATATCAATTCCTGGAGAAATTGTGAGGTGTGGCTGCATTAACTTTTATGGGAAAATTGTGAAAAAGGCTTCTTTCTATTCCAAAGGGCTCCTGAGATGTGGCCATTCACCAATTCTGAGTGCATCTGTGATGATGAAATCGAGGGGTGTGTGGTTTGGTCAGGTTGTCTTAGCAACAGTTCTCACTGCATGGCTGAATCACACAAAGCCAAATGTAATCTGATCTCTTGCACTTGCAAGAGAAAGTGTTTAATTTTTTCATTTTGTTCTAAGGAAGAGGTTTTGATTGTGCTTGTGTTTATTCCCAAAATTGTGCTCAAGTATAGCTGTTTTTCCCCCTAGTGTTTTAATAAGTGGTGTTTTGTGAAAAATTCTAAAAGTGTAAAGTCAATTCATTCCTACAGGGTTTTCGGTTTTGTGTCGGGTCCCAAACATAACTTCATAACTCCCAAACCATTTGAACAACCTTGTCCAAAATTTTTTTTTGGCTTAAGGTTGTCATTTAGGTTTTGTGGGAGTACGTGCCAAATTGAGGGAGAATGAGTGAGAGGGAACAGATGTAGTTTTTAGAATCCCAACCATTTTCAATAGTTTCAATGGAGATTTCAATGGAATTTGAAGCAAGGATTAAAAAGAACTATTTACTTTGAACTGACATTTCATTTTTAAAGATTCTTAAATAATTAAAAAAAAATAATAGTGAGCCGTTGCGAGGGGGGGGGGATCTTTCCACTTGTACATCCTGAATAAATTTTAAATGTTCTGGGACTAAAAAGTGCAATAATGGTCATAAGTAGGACTCCTCGGATAATAAATACCTTAGAGGGATTTTCATCATATGTCGGTGTTCCCAAGTCCATCTCAGCCTCGTGCTCCACACTGGCCTCTTCCCCAACTTCGTCCCAGCTAGGAGGATCCCACTGGGTTTGCCTGAGACACACAGTAAGAAACATTCAGTGGATATGCAGTGGAGAAATAGATAGTGCATATGAACTATTACAGAAAGCTCACTATTTAAATGACCATGATTACTGCTTTTAAAACAATACCACTTGTAATTTTATCATAATGTAAATTTTGAGAACAAATACTGCTTGAATTTTCATAATATTTATATATTCAAAAGGAAAAAGAAATACATTGGAAAATGTGTGGTCTACTCAAGGCATTGACTCACAAGCTAGACTTCAAGCTTTCGTAAATGACATTTAAACTGGTAAACATGTGAAAATGTTTAATTAATTCTGATTATGGTATCTCAAGAAGTAGTAGCTGAATGCTTGCAGAACCTTTATGGAATCATCACAGTGACCTGCAGATCAACTATTTAGAGATTTCGAAACTTCAAGAGTTGCTTATTTTCTCTTTAATAACCAGTGTTGGGTGTAACAGGTTACAAAGTAACATGTTAGAGTACTTAGATTACTCATTACATCAAAAAAGTAATCCAACGCGTTAGATCCGCCATTTAAGTACTTAGTTATATATGTTACGTCCTACATGCCCCGCCCCCGATAACCCGCCCCCATCTGTTATTCCTGCTGTTTTACCCCTATCTCACCTATGCATTTGACTATGCAAGGACCGACAAAAAGATGGAAACCTAATCAGAGCTGAACCGCACTTATGGCCACCACGCGCAACCGCGTAGGTGAGATATGGTTTATTAGATTAGTAGTTAACAGATTATGGGCCAAACTTCGCTGAGTGATGATGGCGAGGTGAGTTTGCAGTCAGGCTTTCGTTATGGATTAAGGCATTGTACAATAAAACTGTGACATCTACGCTCAGCGAAGTTTTAGAATAATTATAAAGGTCTTGACTAAAAGAACATGCACGAGGAATCACAAAGGAGTTTCCATTTTCTGCAGTGGAAAAGTACTCTAACTAATTAGCTTTATCAGAAAGTAACGCTGTATTGTAACTGATTACTTTTTAATGACAGTAATTTTGTAAAGTAATTAGTTACTTGAAAAAGTAACGTCCCCCAACACCGTTAATAACTAATAACTGAGGTTAAGGCAACCCCATTCATTCTACTAGATTTGCACATTTTGAATAATGAAAAACAACCATAGTACTACAAACAACACAGCCTGTTATTGCGCTTAGGGCATTTTTTTTATTTATTTCAAATGCGCAATTTGGATTATTATTAAATCAGTTCAAATGAATAAATTAAGTAGTGGACATACGAGACCCTACTAACTAATGAAATAAGCCATGTTGAAAGGCATTCAGCCTAGGAGTACAATTTCTTTGCTGTGTGAAGTCATGGTGACTCTCCGGAAGCTTTACTAAGAAACTAAAAAAAATAATTTAAAAAAACAGCCACCATACCATCAATACAGTACACGGGTAAGACACAGACTCAGACAGGATCTGAATGATCTGTATCTAAGTGGTGGAATTGTATACCTGGTGACTATATGATAGTAGTAGATCTTGCCCTCAGGATCGCGTGCTACCTTCCACCCAGGAGGCAGGACAATGGTTTTAGGTTTTGGAGGTGAAGGAGGCGGCAGGTCCATGATACTGTTGGGTACAATCATTTCCTGCACATAAAGGAGTTAGAAGTGGAGTTACAATACATCATCTGAAATCTCAGAATTTCAAGTTCCTTAACTGCAAATTCTACTTAAAATATTAACATCAATACATTTGCATGTTCCAGTATGATGACATATTCCTAGAACAAAGCTGGCTAAGGAACAGTACACTGCTTACACTATATCTACACATCAATTTCTTAAGAAATAAGTCACGTTCTGGCTCCCAGAATCTGATCTGTTTTTGTAGGCAAAGGCTCAACAGCCCCCTCTTGTGGCATCCCGATTCATCTTTGTTGTTTACCTGCTGGACAGTTTGAGATGTGACTATGGTGGTCACTGTGCCACCTTGCTGGACCACGACTCCCTGCTGGTGACCAGCATAGACCTGCTGCCCATGTAGATAGCCAGCGGCTGGCTCGGTGTATGTCTGCATTGACACACACACACACACACACACACAACAGGAAGCAGCAGAAGTATTAAGATTTTTTACTTTTATTAATTATTAAGAAAATTCTATTAATACTTTTCATGCCAGGAGTTTCTGGATCGATAAGATGCGTGTTGGTTGTGTGTCAAGTCTCCTACCTGAATGACGGGAGTGTTGGTCTGAGGATAACCTGTGGGAATGCTGTAGATTGTCTGGCATGGCTGGCCTTGGTAATAGATGGCAGTCTGTGGCTGGGCTGTGTTCGTGTACTGCTGAGCCGGCTGCACTGTTACTGCCTGTTGTGTATTGGGATCCCAAAGTGTTGCATAGCCCTGCTGACCCTGCACTTGGGCACTGGCCGTCTGAGCAGGAACCGACAGGACAGTGACGCCGGCGTCCTGAGCCGGTGCGGCTGGCTGGACAAACTGCTGCGGCTGAGCAGAAGCCGTCAGCTCCAGTGTAGCGGGAACATGTGCCAAACTTGTGGCTGAGCTGGCCTGAGTGCTGTTGGGGGACTGAGCTGCCAGAGTCAGGTCAGAAATGAGTGGCTGCTGAGTAGTCTGATCAAAGGTAACCGCGCCGGCTTGAGTCACACACATAGGATCGACAGGCGGTGTAGGTAGTAGCACCTTGCCCGCATTGGGGTTAGTAGGGTCCACATATGTCTGAATAGGGTACCCAGGTGGATAGGCCATGAAGCTAGGGCTTGAGGGATACACAAGAGAATTAAACGCTAGTCTCTGTAGCTGCTGCTGCTGCTGTTGTTGTTGTTGCTGCTGCTGCTGTTGTTGTTGTTGTTGCTGCTGCTGTTGTTGTTGTTGTTTCTGGGCTTCTCGCTGAGCCACCTCCTGCTCAAAGAGCTTCCGTCGCTCCTCTGTAGAAAGCTTGGTACGAACCTCCTTGGTTCGAGGTTTCTTACTACTGCTGGCGGAATCATAGCTGAGAAAAAAAAAAGACACACACAAACGGTCACAGGTCACAAGGAACTAGACGGTATTTAGACAGAGTGGTAAAGTTATTTACGACGCGCCTCACCGGTCTTCATTCCTGCGGCTGCTCCTTTCATAGGGAGATGGGTACGGGGGAGAGGCGGAGCCTCGCCTACGCCGCCTTTCGGCGCTACGTAGCAACGACCTGTCGGAGTCTTTCTCCCGATCCCAGTCTCGTTCCCAGTCCCGCTCTCTCTCCCTCTCTCGGTCCCTCTCTCGCTCTCTCTCACGGCTGCTGGAGGATGTGCGGGGTGTCAGCATTGCCTCCCTGTCCCGACTACGGTCTGATTTTCAAAAAACAAGAGCAATTTAAATTACAAATTAAATTAGAAGTTAAATTATGAACACAGCATACAAAACGACTGATATAATAATTTTATTATACAATTAAGCACAAAGTCATATAAAAGGATTTCAGACCTACCATTTGACTCTTTTTCTACCTGGCTCTTCTTTGGGATCCTGTACACCTCCTGTTTGATTGACAAAGGACATATTTACAATCACAAAAATGTGGGCGTCATTCTCTTTCCAACAACTAAAAACACTAAAGATTACCACTGAAAGAAGTTTACTAGTTAACTGCTATTATTTTCAATCTTGCCTTCAGGTCTTTCCAGCTGTCAAGTAGGCGGGCGGCCATCTCACTGATATCAGCCGTTCCAATCTGAGGTTCTTGGCTTCTCTCACTTTCCACGTCAGACACGGCCTCCTCCTCATCCTGTGAAGGTGTGCCCACCACTGTGCCCTCTGTCGGAACCACCCCCAGCGGCAGCACCTCCGCTGCGCCGATGGCTGAAGCCGAAGCATTGCTCTCCACAGTAACAGCACTGACTTCAGCTGATGTTTTCTCTGAAGAGCCGGTAGCAGAACTAGCTGGAATGCTGTCCGAGTCGAGAGGTGAAGCTTCTGGGTTTATCGCAGACTCAGGTGTGCTTTCCATACCATCTGAAGGCACGTTGACATCTAGGGATTCTGCAGGCGTACTGCTGACGGTGGAAGGACCGGTGAGGTTTGTGATTGAAGACTCTGCGCCGTCATTCTCCGAAGAAGACTCTGAGCTGGGAGTGCTCTCCTCGGTGGGATGCACAGGGGGATTAGTGTCTTCTTCAGCTTTGACACTGGGAGCATTATCAGGTTGATCTACAGCAGGTGTCTGCACTTGATTTTCGATTTCTGCAGGCTCAGACTGACAGCTCTCCTCCATGACAGCAGGAAGGTTCTCATCGGTCTTGCTTGTTGGCTTCTCATCAGATGTTTCCTGTGCTACTGTTTTCTCCTGTTCAACATCCTCCTCCTTTACCTCTACTTTTTCCTGACTGCTCTCCACAGCGTCTGACGCCTCTTGTTTCACTACTGTCTCTGGGGTCACACCGATTTCCTCACCGGTCTCAGTTTTCTCTGCCGTTTCCACTGTGACCTCCTGCGGGGGCTCCTCCTCCACCTCCTCCTCTTCTTCGTCTTCTTCCTCTTTACCGTCAGAGACTTTGCTTCCGTCTGAGAGGGCACTATCCAGGCTGTTCTCACTGATGATCTTCAGCCTGCGGTAGACTGCGCGTTTTGGTGTGTCTCCATCCAGCTCTGGGGCCATTTTGGTAGGGGGACCGTCTGGGGTGTTGAGAGGTGTGTGGGCTCGGGAGGTGCTCTCGCTGGAGTAACCGTCTTGCTCTGTAGGCTGGCCAAGTGGATGGCTCTGTGCCCAGCGCTGGATGTACTGCAGCACACGGCTCTCTTCCAGCATATTCTTAGTAGAAATGGGCAGCACTGCCAATGCCTTCATTATCTGTGCAGAGCAAGACGGCACAAAAAAAAAACGTTTTAGTGTTTCTTCAGGGAAAAAATAAATAAATAAACATAAAAGCGTGTTGTAGTTGTAGACGGAGTGAAATCTTGTGTTGCTGTACGGAATATTGACTTTTTAAAAATTATAAGACATGCCTAGATATAAAATCTGTATATATTTATTTTTAAATGTTTGCCCTCCCAATATGAACGATTCAAATATTGGGAAGGCATCAAAACTTTGAACAGTGATTTATAAAGAGCTCCGTTTTGCTATTAAGGATTGTTTTCTTGTCTATCCCATTTTCAGGTTCTCTAGCTGGATTTCAGGTTTTGCATATGCAGTACACAAAGCAGAAAAGTACATAAGGGATTTCAGAAGCAAAGGGAGCACCTTCGGAAGAAAGACGCTGAAAGACACTACACAAAACATCATACGCTAAATGCACCTTTTCTGTTTTCAAGTCTGATTTTTGACACTAATATATACAATGTAAAGCATACCAGTCCACTTGACTAAATCTGTCACCTTTCACCACCCTGCCATTATGCGGCCAAAAAACATAATCGCGCCCAAGAAAAAGAAGTGTTGTCTATGGACCTTTAAATTGCGAGGGGAATCCCAGATGCCATTTTGTCTAAAGCTGTTTTCAACTGTATTGGACTGTGAACTCTTATTTTTGGATTTTATGGAATTAGGATTATTCACCATCAGGACAGCCTTTTTTTTTTTTTTTTTATCATAGCGCTTCCAGACTCACACAAACATAGATACACTATACCGGACATTAGACATTTTACACATTCACTTACAAACTGAAGATTTTGCATATAATTGTAAATATGGGTATCCAGTGCACTGCACCGTCTATTTTATAAATTTTTTTTTTTTACAAGATCACGTGAGCTACTTCTGCAATTGAACCGGAAGTAGAACTGCGGTCCGTTCATATCTGCGGAAATTCGTAACTTGAATGTTTGTAAGTTGTGGATTATCTGTCTTCAGATATATGCAAAGTGTGGTATTTCTCTTGTCCAAGTTTGAGATATTATGCACCAAAAAAACCAAAAAAACAAACACACCCATTACAAATCATGGCAATATAACGGAAAAAGAAAATCATTTTGGAAACATAAATGAGGGTGTGGGTCCTCAATGCACATTTACCTCCATCTGTAGTTTGATGTTATTAACAGAGTTGCTTTTGGCTTCGGAGAGATCAACCATGAATATCCACAACAACGAGAGGCCGTGATGATCCAAAAACTGCTTGAGGCATGAAGGATTCGGAGAATTCTGCACGTATAAAACGTAGAAAATCAGAAAGAAATTAAGCTATTACTTATCATCATCATCATCATCATCTTGACCACAACCAGTCAATATTTTCACGTGTCACTGACCTGGATGAGTTTCAAACAAGTGAGTCTCTGCTCCATCGTCTCCACACGCACCATCAATCTGCAGAGTGAAATCACTTGTTTCTCGTCACTCAGTCCTTCCCCATTTTCTAGCAGAGCCTCCAGCTCTTCATCCACCTGTGATATTGAGATCAACACATAAAACATGAGTACTAAGACCCAACACAATGAAATGCCATAAAAAGCAGCTTTGATCTCCAGTAATCTCTCAAGGTGTTACATAAGCAACAGCATTTTGTAAAAAACAAAACAAAAAAAAAAAACTTTGCGGTGAGATTCAAGTGTTCCTCCAGTCCATGTAATTTCAGGAGCGGTATTTATGGAACAAAAGAGGCACTTGTAGTCTCAGAGCAATTAACATGTTCCAGGTACACATCTGACCCAAATCAGCCCAGTATCGTTTCCTCAGATCAGTGTGGCAATTACCCAGACAAATGAAGAATTTTTATTTGATCGTGCTACACCAAACGGGCTGCCATGATCACGTTGATCTGTCTGGTTTACCTTTTTACTTCTCCTAAATAGGCTGTACGCTATTTAAACCCACTTACTGTAGTCAAGGCGCTGACAGCGTCTTTCTTCCGAGGGCGCTCCCTTTGCTTCTTCCCCACTGCTGCCCGTACGCTGACACGATTCTCTCCGCCCAGGAAGCCACGGCAACTCGGTGCTCCACAGTAACACTTCTGTGCCTCTTTCCTGTGGGAGAAAGACAGAAAATAATTTTAAGATGATATAAAATTAAGCCTGTTTGAATTTACAAATTAACTGAAATGTTTTAGTAGCGTTTCAGAACTTATAGAAGCGATAAAAATGAAACAAATTTACCCGTATCTTTGGAACTGGTAATCAAATGTGAGCTCTGTCCCCGCTTTCACAGTTTTGGTTGTAAAGAAGCCAACTCTGAGCTGACCGTTCACTGTCCACTGTGCAAGACAAGAGATTAAGCTGATTAAACTTGCTCTTGTCTGAAAAACAAAAATCTTCCAGACACCATTGGAAATTCAAGCTAACGCCACATGGCGGAATGAAAGACTTTACACGACCGCTAAGAAATAAATTTGACTTTTAAACTATTTTAAAACAAGTACAACACTGACCTTCTGAGTTTCACAGTTGGGCTCACAGCTGTGGTTCATAAATCGTGAGCAGTTGCCTTTCAGTGTAGCATCAATGATCTGTAAGGATGAAACAACAGATATCCAGTACAAGTTGTGAATAAAAGGAAGGGAAATGCTAAAAGCGAGTGTGAGTGACAGCAAATCTGTTGTTCACCTCGTTATTCTTCAAGGCCATGAAGTAGTAGTGGACATTCTTGCTGCGAGCATACTCCTTCACCCGCGACTTGAACTCCCTGTGATCCAGAACCTCACCGCAATACTCCAACACAAACGTGTTCCTGGATTAAATCGACTTAAATTACACTCTGCATCTCAATAAAAGTTTATGATAAGTCATTCTCTTTTGCACTCGGTACTTACGGCTGTAAGTCTTTCGCAGCCCGCAAACCCCAGCCTTTGCTCTCAGTGAGAATTACTTCAAAATCTGCGTGCTGCTTCATCTGAAAGCGCCGATTTGAGCAGTAGACGCCATTTAAGCACCGCGACGAGCTTATGAGAAAAAGAAACACTCTTCAATATTTTTTCCCCCCACATACATTTCAGTGAGTAAGAAAGCAAGGATGTACATCACATAACCAAAACATTAAGCAGTACGAGGTCACATACCATTCAATCATCAGCAGGCGGTTCAAACAATCTTCTCCACAAGCCATAACGCCCCGTGCCCGCTCCTCTCTCGAAAGCATGGCACATTCGCACTGCATTCGCTTAATATCCCGATGAGACTTATTCTTCTTCCTGTTTTTAAAAGATTGATTGGGTTCTCAGTCATTTACTATCTTTAAAACACTGGAAACAATTTCAAAATACATTGATTGCTTCACATATTTGATACCAAAAGCTGTATTTTCGGAATATAGGATAATTTCTTGGACAAGTTAGTAAAACAACAATAAATATTTACCAAAATTATTTTCACTTTCAAATGCAAATGTGCAAAAAATTGGCACGCACACATACACGAGTCAAAAATTATCCGCACTCTGGTTATACTACACACATTCATTTGTAACTGTGGTGCGAGGAAACAGATGTCCCACTTGTGATTTGCACAAAAGAGCAGCGAGCAGTGGTTAGGTTTTTGTGGCCTGAGGGTGTATCTGGCGCCAAAAACAACTCACGGATGAGCATAAACAGGGGTATTTAGATATCTGCAAACAAATTTTGGGCCGGAGGTTAAAGTTTCTTAAAGAGAATCATTACTAGTGACGAGACATGGATTCATCACCACGAGCCTGAGAGTAAACAGCAGAGTAAGTAATGGAAACATCCTCAATCACATGCACGTCTGCACACTGGTGCCAACACTGTTGACTAGAGATGGGGGAGGGGGATTCTTTTACGTTCACAATGACTACAAAATTGATTTTTTAAAACCCATTACGTTTCTAATAGAGACTGCACAGTTAAATGTTAAAATCTTGTATTTGATGTTAGTTTTTGTTTAAATGCTGCTCTCAGTGAGAAAACTAAGGAACGGTCTACATTTAATTAATTAGTAAATGTTTAAAATTTTAACGAAATCAGGTGAAACTGTAATAACGAATCGGGATATCTAAAAAATATAAAAACATTCATAGATTCGAATCGTATTGGCACACAAGAAACGTGATCGTGTCGTATTGGGAACGACTGGTGTCAACCATTTCTACTGTTGACAAAACTTTGTTTTGAGATGTTTAAGTATCTTTCCTGTAGTCCTGGCCTTGCTTGATCAATCATTCCCTGTTTTGTTCCCCTGAAAGCAGCCCCACAAGGACCTACAAGATCCACTTCTGATGAAGACGTGAAGACAGCGGTGCATTTGTGACTGGCAGTTGTGCCCAAAACATTATTATTTTTTCCCCAATTTCCCCCCTAATTTAGTCGTGTTCAATTCCTCCCCGTCACTAGGGGGCTCCCACATTAAGGCTACTACTACCACTCAGTCGGGAGAGCCGAAAACCATCACGTGTTTCTTCCGCACCACATGACGCCAGCCGACCGCATCTTTTCGAACTGCTCGCTCACGTTGGGGGCAGCGTAACACACTCGGAGGACAGCGCTATCCGCTCCTTCCGCTTGCATGAGCTCACAGACGCCCCTGAATGGCTGTAGAGCCGTGATTAATGTGGGAGCACAAGGTTCCTCTCATCCCTCCCCTCTGAGAGAGATCGGCCAATCAGCTCTCTCTAGACCTCCGGTTGCGAGAGGTTAAAGCATCACTTGGAGATCGAACTCGCGATCTCCAGATGATAAGGGCGAGTGCTTTTTAATGAAGGAATACGATAGCTTGTTGATAGGTGGACAAAGTGTATTAAAAAGCAAGGAGAAAAATTATCTATTTGTCTTTTCTAAAAGTGAACTCAAACAGCCAATTCTACAGCCGAATGCGAATAATTTTTATCTCGCATATACAGATATAAAAGATTATTTAGAGTGACCCACTTTTGCTTGGGTGCAACGAAAGGATAAACAGATTCACAAATAATACCTTCAGATTTTACCATTTAAATCTATTTTTAAGAGCATGAGAGAGAAGGAGAACTGAGCGTTCATTCCACTCATGATTTTAGACATAACATAAAGCTATGTAACTAATCTGCTTGCAAAACATAGCTTGATGTAACGAATGATAAGGCTACAGATGGACCAGATTGATCATCAGACTGGCCCCTTATCAAGCGAACTTTCTTCATTCTACATTCTTTTTATGTTATTTTCTCCGATATTCCGGTGAATGTGCTAAGACGGGCGTAAAGAACGTTAAACAAATGGTATACACTAGCAAAAGAAAATATACTGACCGTTCTGTCAAGTAGAGGTTTTCCTCAATGAGATCGAAATAAGGAGGCATCTTTTTATGTTTAGATTTTTCCCTCCAGACAGCAGGGTCAACGAAGTCTTTCAGACTAAGCAGTGGCAAGCGTTGCTCGTCTTGCTGTGAAGATATCTTAGTTTCTTTCGCGTCTTTGCACCGCTCACGCTCCTCTATGCATTCTCGCTTACAAGCGAGGCCAGCCTCTGCCTCGTTGTCTGATTCTGACTCGAGCTCTGGACGTCTTTTCTTGGGTGGACCTCTTCCTCTATGAGGCTTTTGGCTGCTTTCCCTTGGAGGCTCGAGGATGATATGACTCTCAGTAGTGGCAGTTACAAGGCTGCAATTGCTGCTTATCTCATTTGCTTGGACGAATGCAGATGATGCTGGAGGTTTCCTAAATGGCAGAACTCCACCGGAATGCCTTTCGAATGCTTTTCCCTCATAATATTCTTCATGGTCATTAGTTAAAGAGTCGGGGTGAATCTGGTACACTGACTCGTGACAAGGAGAAGGCACAGGTGTATTGACTGACATGCTCTTATCAGAGACTGCTGTCTGGGTCCAGTAGCCAATATCTTGCCTGGGAAATGGACGTTCTACCTGGAATGGCCGTTGAGTGCTGTGACTACTGTCTGGCTGCTGAAATGTGCTGCTGGGCTGCTCTGTTTCGGTGACTTCACAAACCCGGTTCAAACCGTTCTGTGGCCTGAGATTATCCGTGAAAGTAAACTCTCCGAATTCCTCTCTTTCTCCCTTTCTTCCGTACCAGCTGTCTGGATTGTCATGATATTGATGACAACCTGATTCAGCCTCCCTCTGAGCATAGGTAGAAACTCGTTCATTAGAGAGACAAGTCTTCGGCCGTTCTTCGACAGTGCAGTTTTGGTCTGCATGAGCCAGTGTTGTGGTTGCCTCAGATTGGCTAGTGCTGTCAACCAAGTCGCTCTGGGACTGGTAGGGCGTTCGTACAGAAAGCATGCATTTATTCTCACTAACTGCCAAGAGATCGTGTTCGCCTTCTTCAGGTGGACTTTCCACAGGTTTTATTGGAGCGTTGAGATTATTAAGAATTTCACTGTTAATGTTTAGACTTGACTCTTCTGCCTGGTACGTTAGCTGCGCACAGGGAACCGATGGGCTTGCTGGTGGGGCTGGCAGCTCAGTTGTCTCGAGGGAAATAGTAGAATTCTTTGGCACAACCACCACAGAGTGAAGCCTCTTCAAGGAGACTTGTCCATCATCTGAATCGGAGTCAGAGTCGTCCGATTCACTTTCCTCACTGTGGCTTTTACCGTCACAGTTAAACGTAGACTCTCGAATCGAAGGCTTGTGCGAGCCGTCAATGTTCGATTTGTCAGGATTTGCATATTTCTGATCGATATGAATAACAGCATCGAGAGTGCAATTAGGTTTCAGATGAACCTCGGTCGCGTCAGCTTTAAGATCACTACATTCAACATTGCTTTTTTGTGCCTCAGCAGGAAACTGCTGTTCAGGATCTTGCTTGATTGCTTTCTCAGAATCTGTTGTTGCCTTGTCTGTCTGCGTGTCCTTCTCAGGCTGAAGTAAACCCGCCATAGATTCCTCTTTCTTCGAGCATGTTTCTTCACTGTTAAATTCTATTTTCTTAACTGAAATTACTTTTTTCACAGAAGTCGTCTCAATAGTTACCGGTTTTTGTGGGGTCAGATTTTCTGAAGTGTCCTGACCAACAATGTCCCACCGTGACCTCTTAGCATGTGCCTTTTGTTTTATAACTGCAGCATTAGTCTCTTCAGGTTTCAGATCTGACTGCTCAGTAACTTTTTGAGGGGTTTCGATATTCACGGATAGGCTACCGACGTCGTTACTGAGAAGAGCCTGGGAAACAAATTTAGTGTTGGGTTTCAAGCATTCTCCAGGTGGTAATTCTTTCACAGAAAGAGTGTCTGCTAATGAACCTAATGAATCCTGACTAGCGGTGTAGCCTAGATAGGGCGGCTCATTCAAGATAGAAGAATCGTTCGTTTTTAAAAGGGTACCAACATTCGCCACATTATCCTGCGCCTCTTTCAAGATCTGTACTTTATTTTGAATTAGAATGTCCGTCTGCTTTCCTAGCTGATCGTCCTCTAAAGAAATGTCGTTCAGAGTAACGTGACATTCATTAATATTCAATTCACTGACGTTCAGACACGTTTCCATAACAGCAGATTCTTTGCTTACACCTTGACCTCCAATGTGATTTTTTAAATTGTCCTTTAGGATAACTTGCTGCTTTTGTTGGGAAGGAGTATCTGTTAGTTTAGACTGCATGCTTTCTTCATGTTCGGAACAAACAGCCAGCTTGCTGAATTCTCCGTGAGACTTGACTTTGTCAGAACCCAAATGAGGAAGTTTAGAATTAATATTTACTTTTGCTTCTGAGTGTCCATCTGTTCCAGTAGTACTATTTGATTTTGTCTCTGGATTATTAGTTTTTTTAACAGACGACCTAGTAGACCGGTCCGAGCCTTGATTTCGGGTTTTTGCTTTGTGCTCGTCGTCAGAGTCAGAACTCCCACTGTTTTTTTG
The DNA here is from genome assembly GCA_030014365.1 of Clarias pachynema. Lineage (NCBI taxonomy): Eukaryota > Metazoa > Chordata > Actinopteri > Siluriformes > Clariidae > Clarias > Clarias pachynema. The sequence continues at coordinate 12,431,000 of JAQMYL010000033.1, read as the reverse complement.
GACCTTTTTCTCAGATCTCGAACCGCTATTCGAACTTGAGGTTTTACTATGTACCTCTGATTTTGAATAGAAACTGGACTTTTTATGAAGAGCTTCGGTCTCTGGAGAGTTCCTTTTACTACTTTCAGAGCCGCTAGTTCTAACAGATCTCTCTGTTCTTGAGTATTGTGTTCTTTTATCTGATTCTGACGAATGAGGAGAAGATTTTGAGTCGGATTTTGAGTCTCTGTAGGATTTTGAATGAGAGGACGTTTTTGAATCTCTTTGCGAGCTGGAGTATGTGGAGGATCGGCTCGAATCGCTGCCTCGAGTCCTGGGCTTCCTGAGGTCATCTTCGGAGTCTGAGCTGTCCCGAGATCTGCCGTCACCTCGCGAGCGGGACCTCCTCCGTTCACGTGAACTTCTGTGCGATCTCCTTTCGGAATCGTGGTAATGTGACCGATCTGATCTCGACGGTCTTTCGTTTCTTGATCTCTCCGATCTGGCATAGGAAGAACTTGTTCGAGAACTTCGCGATCTAGACCGTGACCGACTCTTGGTCCTCCTTCGGTCAGAACGAGAAGATCGTGAGGATGCGTATCTACTATCTCTTTCTGATTTGCTTCGACTAGACCCTTTTTCATCCTTCTCCTCTCTCTTATCAGATCTGGGTTTGTCCGAGACTTCACTTTTGGAGCTTAATGACTTCTTAACGACAGCATTCTGACTATCACACTTTGCAATATTCTTGGAGTCACTAGACTTTTGGCTAGAAGCGACCCGGACAGACTCGCCATCAAAGTCGGAACCAGGCAGAGTGTTCTCTGTCTGCTGGACATTTTTGCTGTGTTCAGACTCAGAAATACTATCCTTACACTCTTTCCCAATATGGGAGGAATCAGTTGGTCCTTTAAGGCGAGTTTCCGATTTCTCCTGAGCGATTTCCTCACTGCCACCTTTTTCAGAACAGTCAGTGACGGACTTGTGTTGGAATGGAGCCTCCGAGGATTCACTTTCTATTCTTGCAGAAGATCTAATTAAAACCTCGGCCTCTGAGGTGGTTTCATTTAAAACAGTACTGACAGTGGGGCGTTCTTCGACAATAGACGCACTCAAAATCTGTTTTTTAAAATGGATCTTGTCGTGTTTCAACTTGGAGGTGAGGGGTACCAGGGCCGGTGTTCCTTGGGACTCTGCCACAACCGTGGCCACGACAGAGGCACAAACTTGCTCATTTTTGCTTTCAGTTTTCTGCCCAGTCAGGTCTGTGGAGGGCAAATTTGTAGACTGCACTGCAGGAGGAACTTCGCTTGCAGCTTTCTCTGGACTGGGTGGAACAAGAAACACTTTCTGGCGTGGCTTCTTAGTCTGAGTGAAGCTGAAAGACACCTTCTGTCGACCCTGTTCCTCAAGGTTCACTTTAGTCTTTGGTCCTTTAGCCAAGAGATGGTTTGTTAAAACAACTCTGGGAGCAAGGCCCTTAAATATGACTTGTTTTGCTGTGTTTTCAACCTTGATCTGGATTGGAAGAAAATAAAAGCAAAGTGTATTCTGTGATCAGGAAAACATTTAGACATCATACTTAGCCAAACTTCAATGCAATAAACAGTGATCATAGGAATAAAAAATGAAGGAAACTTGCATACCGAACCATCGAGCGTCTTTTCCCTGAAGTTGATCAGCAGCAGTAAGTAAAGAAATAAAGGAGAATTGAAATTAATATTTTGCAGCGAAATAAATGAGACACTAAAACCAATGTGAAATTATTAAAAAGGCAGAACTAGTTAAACAATAATCAGCAAATCCTACACACAGGTGATATTTTTGAACCTGGTCTATAAACAACTGCTTAAAAGAAATCTGTTTAAGATAAAAAAATAAATAAATAAATAAAAATAATTATATTCTACTCATAAAACTGAACAGGTGTCATTTGGCAGTGACATGGAGAAAGGTAGGTAGAAAAAGAGAAAGACCGGATGTTAATTACTAACAACAAGTTTGATTGCTAACTACTATGGTGGTATTATACAGAAACAACCAGAAATGTAATGCATTTGTAATCAACTCTTATTTTCTGCTCATTTGTGACCGTGGCAGAGCACAAAGCAAAGTCCAGCAAATACCTAAAAAATACCCCAGAGGACAGACTTCTGAAATGATGTTGCTTATAAAACGACGAAATCAACTATTCTACCAAACCGATGTTTACACCCAAATAGTTTTTAACCATTTCCCCCTGCTAGTTCTCGTTTATTGAGAAAATAACACCTCCTGTTCAAACTACGCAATCACTTTCTGTGCTTTACTCCAGGTGCATTTTCAAATAGCAGAACGTTATTGATAAGTTGTTTTTATAATATACACCTAGAGCTACAGCAACGCCCGATACGTCTCTTTATGTCGTGTTTTAAAACAAACATCAAAATAAAACAGCATATATCTTACAGATCTAGTCGCAATTTAAGTGACGAAATCATGACGAAGATTTCTTACAATTGTGATGGGAAGTCTGTATAATTTCAGCGTGCACCCACATCCTAGAAATGTATCCGTTTGCATTAATAGGTTGATCTGACATAACCAGCTCATCGTATACTGGAGTTAAATTATTTCATCCCGTAGGTTGCCAGGCAACCGAAACATCACACCCACTGGGGATAGCTAATTTATTCATTTTCACATCCCGGCATAAAATATCAATCTAAAATATAAAACATGCTGGGACTTGAACTAACCCCAACAGCCAATACAGCCAACCCCCCTTTTATAGATCTGTGGGAAACATTCCTCTTGTCCGACGCTCTGGTTAATACACACACATGTAAGTTTCAACCTGACAAAAAAAAAAAAAAGAAGAAAAAAAGAGGATATCACTTCTCATTAGGAACTAAATAAGGATCTAAGGCAAAAACTAGGTTACATGATCCTCTGAGAATTATTTCTTTCCTGTGACCTTCACAATGACAGTTGCAAAAGAACTTTCAATGTTTCCCTTATAAATAAACACTTAATAACAGTATAATACATGAGCCATCCATGCTTTACAGTTCGCCACTGCAGTGCAGTGCAGGCACCTCGGAAAGATTTGGGAAGGTCCGCTGTGCATGTGTTCTACAGGATTGGGATTAAACATGGAGGTTTAGACTTTTCACTGATTGCTATTTAATTGTTTAAAACCATTAGTTTTGAAAAAAAAAAGAAGAAGAAGAAGAAGAAGAAGAAGAATGTAATAAATATTACCAGATGTGCAGTCTGGAGCTGATAAGCAGACTGGATGATTTTGCAGAAATGTAATGTTTAATATAAATGACATGACATATATACAAACAATACACAATATACAAATTAATAGTTAACTATTAAAAGTAACATTTAGTAGTTAAACGTAATTATATAAACAAACAGTGGCACTAGAAGTAGTTGCATTAAGGCGTGAATTTATATTTCTAGTCTCATGTGTTCATTAGTTTCTGAAATCCCTCTTTCACAACATGGCCAAGTAATTTGTTTCAGCACCTGTGTATTTCTTGTGTGTGTTTAAAACAAACAATAAAGTGCACCTCTGTGCAATTAGATACTTGCAGGGGTTCATATTGCAATTTCGATGTGCAGCACTACACACACTATATATACACTTTAGACAATAATAAAAAAAAGAAAGAAAAAAATCACAGATGCAGTAGTACGCACACAGACACGCACACAGACACGCACACAGACACGCACACAGACAGTCAAGAGCTTGAACACTCCTTTATTCAATGGTTTTTTGTTTAGCGATTCTTTTAAATACATTCTAGAACAAAACTAGAGATTTTAAAACTATGCAATAACACCTATGGCATTAGAAAATTAGGTAACATACAACAGCCAGTTGTTATTTTAAGACACACAGCTCAGCTGTTCCTTAAACCGTTCCTGCAAGAGCAGGATTGTCAAGTGCATTTACAAAACCCATCAATCACCATGATGAAACTGGTTCTCATGAAGACCATCACAGAAAAGCAAGACCAAAACTCACCTCTGCTCAGTTACCAGCCTCAAAAAACACAGATTAACATCACCTCAGATTAGAGCCGTTAGGACGGCTTTACAGACCACAAGTAACAGATACGTCTCCATATCAACTGTTTAAAGACACTGTTTTACAAAACCAGAAAATAATGAATTAGAAGGTGCGTCCAAAATTTTGACTGGTAGTGTATATATAAAACACACATATATAGCACATTTTCATATAAGCCTTTAACAAACAGGTGGTGTAATGTCCTCATGTCTGACATTTTCATTGTTGATGCCAGTCAAAATTATGCAAAAGAGAGAACCTACTGAAAATAAAAACCTAACAACACCACAAAACTACCAGTGTATTAAATTGCAACAGTATCACCATTACTTTTATTTGTAATCTGATTTGTCACATAGATTTTAATATTTTTGGGTCAAAACCCAATTCTGTTCCTCTATCAGGTGTATAAAAAAAATGCCATTTTGATAACAATATAATGAACATGAACTGATGTTAAAGATATAGGACACAAGGCCACCATGTGAGTGAAGAGATTTTTGATTGGGGAAAGTGTGCTTCTAGTAAGTGTCTGTTCACACCTACACAGATCACTCCAGATTTCCACATTCATTGGCTCATCTTCCATTGCATTTGGAAGAGAAATAATTCTCTTTTAGAGCAGTTTTGAGTGAAAACTAATATAGGTGTACGCCTGTGGGTTTGTTGAGCTCGGTTAGCAGATCTTGTAATCTAATATATTGTATTATATCTTCGATAAACGTCATCTTATTGCACTGTAATCTTGTACAGGTCTGGTAATGTTGAATCACACAAGCCTAGTGCAGAAGACAAGTCAATACAAATGAATACACATTACTGTGATGTCAATTTGTTACCACATACAATTCGATTATTAAAAGCGTGAGCCAAATCCAATCGCAGTATTTTAACTCTGAACCGTATATTGAAAGTGGATTTATTCACAATGATTTAAAGGACTGATCAAGGGCACCATTAAGGGTTATATTTACAAATGATACCCTATTTATACCATGATGCAATTAGCAATTTTGCATTGTCATAAAAAAGGGGTTACATTTATCAATGAACCCCTCAGAGGTGCAGAAGTCACAGCTCCAAAAACACAACTACTTGTTGTATGCATCTGTGATGGTTGTGCATCAAAGTATATCAAGTAACACTGGGATTAATGCGTGACTCAAACTGGAACCAGTACAAAAGGGAATTGTAGAACAGGGAGGTGTGTCAGTTTAAGAATATATAAAGCCTATCATCAAAACAATGAATCAACAATAAATCTTTGAAGGAGACAAGAAACCAGACTGCCTTTGAAGTGGTGTGTAAAAAAAAATGTAAATATCGAAAAATGGCAGCATGACATTGGAACAAAATGAATTAAGAATTACTTTGCTTCTGAAAACTGGTGACATTTCCTTCCAAAAAATATATTTGTTGAGGCTGAAAGTAGGCCGACAGTACAAAACACTGTGGTTTAGTATTACATTATTTATCCTCAACTGTCCAGGCACCCTACTCTCCTAAAGAAATTATCAGGACCAAGATTATAATTTCCTTCCAGCACAGCCTCATACTCAAGACTCCTCCACACCTTTTTTTGCTCTCCGTACTCGGGTATACTTGCGTATTTATGCTTGGTTTGTGAGCCGCAAGAGGAAAAGAGAACGAGAATGTTAACCTTCCAGCCATGCCTAATAATTTTGATATACCGGGGAAAATGTCGAAAATGTGTGCCATTCTCCTTTATCACTTGTGGCTGTGTATGTAAAAGGACGTGCGTGTCACATGTGCCAGTCCCACTGGGATTTTGGAGGAGACTGACGGCACTGATGACGTTGCATCTAAACAGCGACGATTCAGTTACGATTCGCTTCCAAATCTGATTAAATCCGTGCCCGAGTACGCTGTATTGTTCTCGAGACCACCTTTTCTAGCGAACTCCAGAACGGTTCCCAAGCGCAGAACAATTGTGTTGATCAAAATGAACCAGGCTTTGGGGTCAAGTGTTCTCGGAAACGATCCCGGGGCCCTAATGTGAGAAGGCCATTAGATACACTATATTTGGACAAGCCTGTGATAATGATAACCTGTTCATCACTGTTCTATTAATATGACCTACAGTGAGGAAATGTAAAAGGAATGGCTCTGTATTATCGAAGGGATTATTAAACAATAAAAACGCTTCTGGTCAGAAACAACGTTCAACTCCATCCTTGTTCGTAGTTGCTTAATGACACATGTGGCGCTTACCTGAGTTCAGGATTCAGCAGTGCATCCATTTTGAGGCAGGCCGAGCGAGGAGCACCTTGATGGAAGCTCCCTCACTGGGATAAAGCAGCTCAGATGAGCACGCTCTCTGATGTAATGCAAAACCTGAAGATGAGCACAGACAACACAGATATGACTCTCTCATATGCCTTTTTCATTCCTACACCGGCATCACCCTGTCATGCTTAAACGGCACAAACTTCTTAGACCAGGCTGCTGATTTGTTTGCGCTACACCTCAGTGTTTACAAAAATGTACTTTCACATAGGAAAGTTCTCTCTTATGGCGGTGAGTCTCGCTGTTGGTGTAATTAACCTGTGGCAAGAGTTAGCTTATCTGTACGGTGTGTCATATACCTGGGTCATGAGGAGAACAACTGTGACACTTAAAAGGGGGGGAAATGGAGCTGTTAAGAGTTAATAGGAAGATGTAAAGCAGTGTGACACTGGAGGAAAATCTCTCAGCAAACTAATATGCACATAACATCTTTGACATGACCAAAAGAATGGGTCTCAAGGAAATCTTAGTAGTGTGGACATCTGGAAAGGTCTCGAGCACCACACAAGCTGGGATGCATATCCGTGCAATCAGTATTTTACCTGTCCTTGGTCACAGATGCTACCTTTTGTTTCAGAGAGCAAAAGCCTTGCAGAAAACCATGGCAGACCTTCAACACTATGCACACTCAATCGATGCGAACAAAATGTGCTCTTGCTCATGCATGTCACGGATACATGCACGGTTTTGATCCCTAGTGAATTTACAGAAATCAAATGCATAAACACCATCCCAAGAGGGTAAATAATTGACATTTAACTCATGCTAGGCTGCTATGTGTTCTGATGGGGTGTTGAGAGCAGGACAACGAGGTAGAAAGAGGAAGAAATGTGCTTGATTTAAAACCAGGGTGTGCATTAGAATAACCCCAATAAACAGAAACACAGGACGGAGATACGGGGGTTGTGAAATCTACACCGCGGACCAGAGGCCTAACGGCTAGGCCTGTCTGTCTCTCTCTCTATCCATCCGTCGGTCGGTGTTAGCGGTGCTATGTCTGATCCGTGGTGACGTTTAGGCCCTTAGTTGTGTTGTCCTGTGTCAATTAGGTGATCTGAAAGAGGTTTGGCTTACATACTTAATTAAGTAAATACAGTGCGATTAACCAGTCCATACACCTGAGGTTAACGAATGCTAAAAAATTAAAAATTAAAAAAAAAAGAAGCAAAAGTCGGCTAGTTCACACTTGGTAGCTAGCTGTTTGTTTTTACTTTCTATCTTACTATTAGTAATAATAATTTGGTCTAAGATGAAGTGTGGAAAAGTGCCATGCCCCAGTCAAGAGGGTTTCATGAGCTTGGATACATAATAATCGTGATAAACCAGCCGGATAACGAGAACTAGTTAGCTCATTAGCCTGTAAGCTAGCAAGACAACATTTCGAGTGGATGTTTGTGTTCTGTGCATAAGTTAACTAAATTGTTTAAAAAAAAATAATGTAAACAAGGTGAAACAGAACTGTATATATATACTTACTTCAGATTCTGGTCTAGTTCAAGTAAATCCTCCATCGTCGACACCAAGAGTAGCAATCTCCTTCGGGTGTTTGATAAAACATCCACCGAGAAACGTCAAATCCACCCGGGTGAGGAGAGCCAGCTAGCCTCCGCGGAGCGCTCGAGCAGCTAGCTAGCTAACTAGCTAACTAGCTGGCTGGCTAACTGCCCTCAAAAACAAGTCGTGCCTCGGTATGAGGTGGGTCGCGTTTAGGGTCAAGTTAAATAGTTTTTTTTTCTAAATAAATTAATTATAGCTGCGGGTTAATCCAGTGGAGTCCATGGAATAGTGCCGGGGTTTGTTCGGTGCACTTTCTCAGCACCGTCGTAGCGCATGTCGTGGAAAGCAGCCTCCTTTCTGCTTCATGGTCTGGTGAAGACGGCCGGAGAGAGCAGGCTCGCGCTATCCTCACTCGATACAATGCACCGGTTTCGACTCCTCCTCCTCCTCTTCAACAGCGTTCAAAGCGAAAACGACACGGATAAGCAAACTTCGGCGTGCAATGAGCTCCCAAATACCGCTTATAACCGCGCAAACTAGGCTAGGTAGATACGGCTACTACATGTTAGTGTAGAGTTGTCGACTATTCGTGCGTTTGTTGCACGGTACTGCTCCGAGAGCTAACAGCACTTGGCCACTCTTTAGGACTCGGGATTAGGGTGGCAGCTACTGTATGTAGCTCTTACTGTTGGCTGTATTTTTGTTTTTTTCGTTTAGAATAACGAACATTACGTCATTAATGTTAAGACGTGAAATAACACTATAAGGTCTCCCTGCAGTCTTAAAAGCATGTCTGCTGTAGTGCTGCAAGTTGGACAGTGTGGAAATCAGCTGGGCCTGGACTGGTGGAAGCTCTTAACTAAAAAGTCAAAGCAGCACAAGAAAAGGTAACTTACCTTCATACTTACTTACTATTAAAACAAGCCAAAATTATTCAACTTTATATACATACATACATACACGCACACATACACACACACACACTATATGGACAAAAGTATTTGGCCAATGTGTTAATCAGAGCCCTTATCCCCAGTGAAGGGCAATCTTAATGTTTCAGCATACCAAGACATCTTGGATCATACTATGGTTCCAACTTCGTGGCAACAGTTTGGGGAAGGCCCTTTCTATTCCATGACTGCTCCACTGTGCACAAAACAAGGACTATAAAGACATGGTTTGATGAGCTTGCTGTGGAAGAACTTGACTGGCCCTCAACCCCATCGAGCACCTTTGGGATGAACTGGAACGGAGATTCCAAGCCAGGCCTTCTCGTCCAACATCAGTGCCTGATCGAGTGAATGAATGGGCACGAATTCCCACAAAAACACTTCAAAATCTTGTAGACAGCCTTCCAAAAAGCATGGAAGCTGTTATAGCTGCAACAGGGGGACCAACTCCATATTGAAGTATATGTATTTGGATAAAATGTCATTGCAGGTTTGGCCAAATACTTTTGTCCATATACAGTAGTGTGATTTTATGTGTGTATATATATATATATATATATATATATATATATATATATATATATATATACACACACACACACACAACAAACAATTTTTGT
>JAQMYL010000033.1:12405137-12421478 GCA_030014365.1 Clarias pachynema | reverse complement strand
ATATATATATATATATACACACACACACACACAACATCCACTTTTTGTCCATTTTTAGGTGTCCATTCAGCTCCAGAAATGGTCACCTAGCAGCAGTATGTGTTGACACTGAGCCCAAAGTCCTAAGAAAAGCGCATGAGTTTGTCAAAACTAAGTAAGTTAAAAAAAAATTTAATTCCCAAACACTTATTATTTAAGAAATTTCAGTTCTATTTCTGTCATCCAGGGAAATGCATCCATCCAACATTATTGAGGGGAAAGGAGGACGTGGAGGAAACTGGGCATATGGTCAGTACCACAGGCATGATTAATGATTAGATAGATACTGTAGATAAAAACGATAGATAGATAGATAGATGCTTTATTGATCCTGAAGGAAATTCCCGTTATCCAGCAGCAATAGAGACAGTAACACAAAGACCAGTTGTAGATGTGATGTAGATGCACAGGCGGGAATACAACCCTCGACCCTGGAGGTGCGAGGCCACAGTGCTAACCACTACACCTACTGTACGTGCTGCCCATAAGAATATTAAACATATGAGCCCAAAGTATACTTCAATTGTACCTAAAAAAAGTTTGCTTACAGTTGTTACAAAATAATAAAACATACAAATATCTGACGATTAAATTTAAGTTGCTTTTTAAGTTATCTTTCCTGACGTCTTAATGTTTTAAGAATACATAAACGACCATTTCAGTATTTACACAAGATAAATACCAGCAATGTTTTTGAAGACAATAGCAATTAACTGTAACAGACATATGAGATCAGTCATTTGCCCAAGTGAAACAATGTTTATGACTGCACGGTGCAATCTTTGTTGTGGTATTTTCATTGTGGTTTTGCAAGCAATGTAACCGGAGCTGCTGTAAAACAGGTTACTATGGAGGCCAAGGTGAGGCTGAAAATGGCTTACTCCAGCGTACAATGGAGGCGTTGCGTCGAGAGGCGGAGAGACAGGATTACTATGGTGGAACTGTTGCCCTGCACAGTCTGAGTGGAGGCACAGGCTCTGGTGAGCACTATGACCCTGCAGACACCCATGTCAATATTTAATCACTCCATCAAAAATGTGAACTTGGAGCCTTCAGTCATTTATCAAGTAAAGAAGACAAAAATTAGAAGATAAAATTATTTAATCCCTGTTTTTTTTTTACTTTGAGACTTTGTGTTTGTTTCCACTTTTATGGGCGAGCAGGTCTTGGTTCACGACTATGTGAGGAAATTCGTGAGGCGTTTCCCGCGGGTCATATCCTGACCGTGTCCGTGGTCCCTCATCAGAGCGGAGAGAGCCCACTCCAGCACTACAACACTCTACTGAGTCTAGCAGCACTGCACAGGTTTCACAAACATTACCTTGATAGATTAGCTGTATATAAAGTATTTTCCACAGCTCTGTGTGACCATGTTCTCCCTCGCAGGTCAGCTGATGGCATACTCCTGTTTCATAATGACCATGTATTAAGTCGTGCTGGATTTCATCAGAAATCCCACACAGGGCATGGAGCTGTCTCCTGTGGTTTTTCACAAAGCACACTCTCTGCAATGAATGCACATATAACCTCATGCATGGCTGGACTCCTGCTGCCTGTGAAGACTCTTACTACAAGAAGGTAAATTTGATGTAAAAAACTTTGCTCTTGAGCGTGACTTTATTAATGTAATAGTTATAACCTAACTTTTAATATTACTTTATTTTAGGCATAAGAGATGATGCTTTATTTCTTTTAATTCAGGATGTTTTCATAGTGCTTATTAATACAACACATAGCCAAAAATATGTGCACACCTAACCATATTAGGTGAATACACACATTTTTTTTACTTACCAAAAGCACTCACCTTTACAAAAATGTACTTGTGTGCTGTAGCATTACAGTTTCCCTTCACTGGAAATAAGAGGCCCAAACCTGTTCTAGCATGACAATGTCACTGCGCACAAAGTGAGGTCTGTGAAGATATTGTTTGACAAGCTTGGAGTGGAAGACCTCTAGTGGTGACACAGAGCCCTGACCTCAACCCCACTAAATGCTTTTAAGTTGAACCAGAACAATGACTGCACTCCAGGCCACCTCACCAGACAACAGAGGCTGACCTCACTAATGATCTTATGGCTGAAGGGCAAAACCACCACAGGCACGCTTCAGATTGAGACGAGATCCGAATTTCACCTTTTTGTTAGGATTCAGATCAATTAAAATTTTCCATAGCATTTTAATAATATTTATTGCCAGTTTTTATTAACTACATTATACATGTGGACAGTTTGATCTTTGATGGCCTTGTATATTTCCTTGAATTTGTATGGAATACGAACAACAATCTTTTAATCATTGTTTATAAAATATTCGTTCGCACGCTGCTGGGCTGTAAATGAATGTGAAAGGACACGGGTTGCTGTCAAACCGGGCTCTCAGTTCAGGTATTTTATATACACCCTGACCTCGGACTGGTACGGATATGTTTGCTCTAACGACCAGTGTTTTTGTCTCATAGTGAAAATTACATTACTGCTTTTTATTAGCTCCACGCTTTCAGAATGTATGAGACAAGCTTCTTTTAAACTTCCCGAAGGAAGAATAAATATGTATTGATCTGTCCATTCATCTTTGATGGTTCAGTTTTCATAGTTTACTGTCCTTTTCTTGGAGTAAGCCAGGCCGTGTAGAGCTTTTGTTTCCGTTTCTTTCTGTGTATGCATGTGTTTCGTGGCGTGTATAACCAAGCTCACCTCGGGGGGTAGCGCTAGATTACTGGTTTATTAATTATTCTCATTTATCACAAAAGCATCAGGGTCCGGATAGAACTCGGTCACTTGGTCCAGACCACGGTCCACCATTTAGTGATGCCTGATCTAGTAGAAAGACTCCTCAGAAGAGTGGAGGTTATAATAATAGCAAAGCAGGGGCAAAATCTGAGATGTTGTTCAACAAGCACTATGGCTGTATGGTCTGGTGTTCATTCATTCATTTCGTGTTTTTTGTGTAATTAATAATTTCTATAAAGTTTCAGTTTGGGAGCTGAACCATGGGAGTTGATGAGATCTGTGTGCCCGGTTCCTACAGCCAAACTACTCTACACCACTCAGGCTTCTGCTAGGTAAGTTGCAATCAGAAGTTGCTAAAAAAAAAAAAAAGTGTTAAAATTTTTTTGTGACTTCATGTTTTTCTGATGCATATTAATGAATGGTTCATTTGTACCCTGCTAATAACTTTTAATGTTTCTCTCTAGTGCAGTGTCACACTGGGATTCTTTAGTGAGTGAAACACTTAAGAATCTACCCCATCTTTCACCTGATGTAAAACCTGTATCCTTAATAAAGCACTATGTAAATAAGGATAATTTGCATGTTTGGTGAAGTCGCAGAGCTTAGTTTCAAGCCTCATGTAGTTCTCATAAAAATGTATTCCAGACCGTAGAGACTTCCTGACAGTACAGTACTTAAATGTTACACAAAGCCCATAAAAATTATTTGATTTTAACGCTGTGAGAATTTAAAACAGTTTCAGACATTATTGGTTATTGGTTGGAAAATGTTGTGGTTTTGTTTATGTGCATCAGTGATTTCAGTGGAACTTATGGCTGTGCTGTGCATAAGAAATGATTTATATTTAATTATTAATAATTAACATATTATTTTACATGGTAGTATGCAGTTAGGGGTGTGGCAGAAGTATTTAAAAATCTGTGTTACAGGAATAAAATCATTTTGTTGTCATGCATCAAATCACAACCTCTCAGCACAAGCTTGTCTTGTAGCTAATTTTAGCTCTTACTATATGCCCCGCTGATACATAGAAGTGTTGTCCCCTCCTTTCTCATCACACTTTTTTATTATCTTTTTTTCAGTATTCTATAACCAGAACTGCAGTTGAAATTCCTGTTCTAGATGTTGTAGGGTTACTGTCTAAAATTACACTTTTACATTTATACATCCTGGTTACTCCTTAAAGCTGAATGCAGTATTCTAGTCGTGCTGTGCTGGCGGTTGCACGTGGCGACCAGGACAACTCGTTCATCGCTTCGAATGTCCTGCAGAAGTTGCGGCAAGCACATAGGTGTGTCGACTGGAATCCTTTTCCTGTTGACCACTGGACGGGTGAGCTCCATTTTCCACATCGTTTGCTCAGTTTTGCATAAAGGAGTCCTATGACACTTTTTTTTTGTGTGAGAATGCTAGTATGTGAAATGGTGCAAAGCCATGCTCAACATGCGTAACATCCTTTTCTTCTTTTCCAGATCCCCGAAATGAAGCTAGCGTCTCCTCGTCTGTCCGCACACTCACTGTGTGTTCCAACCACAGCAGTGTCACAAGACTACTAGGCCACGTAACTCAACGTGCCACTGAGATGTTAAGTGCACGAGCATATCTACACTGGTATGAACGTTATGGTGTCGAGACAGAAGAGTTTCAGCAGGGATTAAATACACTGTCCAGTATTATCGAGGAGTATGAGTCTCAGTAATGCGTACATCTGTTACTCAGTCATGAATCCATTCATGTGATATCTATAAAATTGAACATGGATGGTTTTTAATTCCTAGTTTTGTACTTGGCATTTTAGAAACTCTTCATGAAGCATTTTTAAAGGTCAAAGACTTAAAATATTTATCTATAGCTACGTCTACTAGGGGGAAAAATCTACTGTGAAATTTGCTAATACCTGGTCTGACTTTTAGGTTTCAAACCATTTGTAATACACAATTGAAGAAACTAACAAAATACAGAACTTTGTGTCTCAGTTGCTGTTTTGCCAGAATGAATGAAGTTATAAAAGCTTAGAGTGGAGAAAAATGTAGGAAGCGTGGTGGGGGTTCAGGGGTTATATGGTGGGGTTTAATGTGGCATGAGGTGGGGGTGAAATGCTACAAAACAACTTCAAACCTTCCACCCCCACAAAAACTTTGTCTAAGAGTCAGGTTATCTCCTGTTGTCAGTTATATGTTATAGCTGCAATAAACAGTCATTCCCTAAACAGCCCCTAATCAACCTCTCTCTCTCCCACTCACACTCTTGCTCTCTTGCACACACAAATGCATCCTGTTCTTTTTCGGAAGAAATCAGAAAGCCATACCGTGACCAAGAGTGCCTACAGCTGTGATTTCTTCCACAACTTCACCACAACTACTATAAGAATGACTTTGTCAAACAACGATCCATTTTAAAATCTTATTATTAGTCCTAGTAGTACTGATACATATATAGAACTGTTAACAGAACTGCAAATCTATACCCTTACCTTGTCATAAACACTATCTGATCCCAAAAGGACTTAAACTAGTAATTAAAAAAACACAGGGTTATTTTTTCATCTTCAATAAAAACCGAAAAAAATAAAATAATGTATCAAAATACTATACAATAAGGCTTGTGGATGAATACACAGAAAAACACTGGTACTTTGCATGTTGAAGCTACTGTATAAAAGTTCTTACATTTATATGCATTGTGGTACAATAAACCATATTAATATTCTTTATTCTCTCTCTTTTTTTTTAAGTTTATGTGAAAATTTTACCATGCTTTATGTTTACAGTATTGTTTTGACAGCAAGCGCTGTTTATGCTTGACATTGTGTGTGAGACTTCTGTTCATGAAGAAACATGTTTTAATGGTGTAAAAACTTGATATTTTCCAAATGCCATTCATAGTGATGCTGGTTGCAGTTTTTAAAAGATAGGGTACATTTCAATGCAGTTGGCTGCCAATTCCAGTTCTGTTATTTTCATCCATAAATGCTGGATAAATTTTACTGCACGGTTTAACACTAGTATATCAAAATGCAGCTAACCTGAGTAACATGCTGTAAACAATATAAGTTTTTCACATGCAATTTAGTAAACACTTAGGACAAATGTAGTATTAGTCTGAAATGTTAAATAGTTTTGAGCATCAGCTGATTATGGACAGTGACTTTGTGAGTGCTAGTAACCCCACAATATTCATTTATTATCATCTCTTTTAATCTGACAGCACCTGTAGCACTTCACCTGCAGATTTCAACAATGTATTCAGATTGATTACCTTATCAAATTTGTTGAGTCTGCAAGACTTTTGGGGGGGGGGGGGTGTATATTAAAAAAACTGTAATGGAGCATCAGAAGTAGAAACTAAAAATCTCTTCCATATAACTTACATAAATGTAAAATTCTAACAGCTTTGTAACAACTTTTAAAATATCTTACAGTGTCATTTTTGAATACAAGAAAGAGGGGTGTCTTCTTCTATACCGCTTTATCCTGTATTCAGGGTCGCGGGGACCTGGAGCCTATCCCAGGAAACTTAGGGCACAAGGCGGGGTACACCCTGGACAGGGCACACACACATACACACTCTCACACACTCATTCACACACTACGGGCAATTTGTGTCCTATTATTAAATTCACATTCATGAATAAAAAATTTTTTTTTTATTATCCCCCTCCTCCTTCTTCTTTTTAAAGAAACAAAAAATAATGTCTTTAAAAGAAAAAGAACAAAACAGGAAAAAAAACTTTGGATAAAAATATGAATATCTGACCAAAGTCTTTCTGTGGTTTGAAGAGCAGAGTTACAGAAAAAGCAACTGGGATCAATATTCTTTATACAGCTTTATTTGACCGGATAATATTTGTACTCATTTAAATGAGATTTATCTTATCTTGTTGAGTTTTTATTTCAACTCTGTCAGCGTTTGTTCCTCATACTGTATATCATCACGATCCCTTGTCACATGACCGAGTACGCCTTTTGCAAATGTTCTGAGGACGAGTAAAATTTGCATATTAAAACAAAGTCCTTATTTCTGGCATGGCGGTTATGGTATACAAGTTTTTTTATTTAAAAAAATCATTTATCATCTTTTAGGGCAGCACAGTGACATGCTGGTTATCACTGTGGATTGAACCTCTGGGGTTTGGGTTCGATTCCAGCCTGGGGTCTGTGTGAATGGAGTTTGCATGTTCTCCCTGTGTTTGGTGGGTTTCCTCTGGGTACTATGGTTTCCTCCCACGAGCATGCAGGTTAGTCTAATTGCACCTTGTCCAGGGTGTACCTCGCCTCGTGCTCTAAGCCCCCTGGGATACTCTCCATGCCCACCGCGACTCTGTACACAGGATAAAGCGGTGTAGAAGATAAATACATGAACATTTCTTGTGGTTCTTTTAGGTAAACGCCTTGTGTGTTTTCACTCTACCCGCACCATGTGTAATTGCCGTCAGTGCTGTAGATGGCGGTGTGAGGTGCAGCTCTGTGTTTGTAACCAGCGCAGAATAAGAGGACTGGCTCTCTACTGGCTCTCTGCAGGGCCGGACGATTCACGTTTTCTTGTTAAAAGAAGACCGAATAACAGCAGAAACTCAGCGACCTGCTGATAAACAAGCACAGCCGAGGGTTATAAGCTAGATAAGGTGCCGGTCCGGGGCAGCTTGTGTAAGTGATCCGGTCTTGCGCTAACGTTTCTGATCTACGTCTTGATTTGTGAAGTGCGTCATCATGGCGGCTGTAGCGCGCGCGGTCCTGCTTAGCACGTGCACATCAGATCCCCGAGCGCTACAACTAAACTACACCGCTCTGGGTTCGTGGTTTTCCAGGTGTGATGTCACATCTGTTTGGGTTTATGTTCCAGTAATCCACCGGGTCCTGGCGCGGTGTTCTCTTGTCCACCACGAAACTACGTTTCCTGCCTTTTTAAAGATGTATTTGGCTTATCTTATGGAATTATTTTGACACTGTAAGATTTTGACGTGTATACGATACGGCACGATGCGCCCCCGGGACTCTTTATTCTAATTCGTCTTTGTTTTAAAATGCGCATTGAACGAAAGCGGAAGTGTTGCCGAATACTAGTTTATGCAAATATGTGCTATGTGAGTTCAATCACGTGATGGCCACCTTTCAAACTGCTGCTTCGAGAACGCATGGATAGGACTTACGTAATAGCGCCGCCCTGTCGGATAGTCGTGGCTATTGCGTTAAGATTTGCGTGCCCAAAAAATAAAAACAGAAGACGTACATTTCTTGATAATGCATGCTAATAATAATAATTATTATAATTATTATTATTATTTATGATTATTATCGAATAGTCATGGCTAATGCAAGATTTCTCATGTTACACAAATTATTCTAACTATATAACCATTTGGTTAAACCCATTATTATATGATTATATGTTTACTGGTATGCTTGAGGTAAAAAAAAAAAAAAAAGAAGTAAAATAAGATAAGCAATATTCATCCTTTATTGGTCCTTCAGGTAGGTTTTGGTGTGGGTGTATAAATTCATACTGGAAGCTGATTTGGTCGCAGTGGTGACTGTGTTTTGTGGAAATTTGTGGACTGGGAAAATTAAGCATCATGTTTGTTGACTTTGATGGTTTTCAATTCAGTGCATTGAATACTTCCCATTTTTTTCTTTCCTGGGTTTCTAACAGCCTGCGTTGCTGTTCATGCAGAGTGTCACATGTTCATACTAGTTTCCTCCGGCTTCTCTGTTTACTTCCTACCTCCTGAAAGCATGCTAGGAAATGGATTGGCTACACTAATCTGCCCTTTTATGTGTGTGTATGTGTAACGCCCTTGCCATGGACAAGTGTTCCATCCATGCTGTATTACAGCTTCATCTTTGTTACTCCGGATTCACCTCAGCCCTGACCAGGATAAAGTTGTTGTCTTTGTGTGTCTCTCTCATGAGGACGTTCATTTTGCACCAGATGATATCTCAGGCCATGCTTATGTAAAGTAGAGTGTTTAGCTGTTTTGAATTCAAAGTTAAGTCCGACCTGTCGGAATTTTTTTTTAGTTTGTGACTTTCTGGTAGGGTTTTTTTTTTTTTTTTTTTTTTTTTTAGTTGTCAAAACTAACTTAACTTGATGGAAATTTGGCTATGTTGCCGAGCATCAGAGCAACGTTGTATTAGATTGATTTTGAAAGTTAGTTTTACTTTGATGAAATGATGTGGGAACAATGTTGACTACATGATGGAAAAACAAATGTCTCTAACACACAATGTAGCAAAAATTACTTTAAAACCAAATTAACATCAAAACATTGGTCTGAACGTGACTCAAACTCTGATCACGGTAATGGGAATGCTGTTTGCTTGGTATTACAGTGCATTAAATTTGGGAGCTAATGATGAACCCCATGGTAAGATTTCCCAGAAGATTAAACAGAAAGCTAACACTGGAATAACAAGAGATGCATGACGTGAGTGGATGTGGAGTCTAAATCCTGTTAGAAACTTAAGGGACCATGGATGTTAACAGTCATTGTGCAAATGCACTTCAATCAGCATAGATGCTCTAAATAAAGGTTGTTTTGAGGTTGTCTTTGCAATGTTGTGTTTGGATCATTAATTCAACGTCATTTCATCAACGTCATTTTAACTTTCAAAAACAATATTTTCCCGATTGCGAATGTCATCACAATGTCGTTACAACTACTATATTACAACGGTCATCCAGTGATAGGGTTCCAGCCGGGGTAATTCTTCAATCGGAATTGAACGTTGATGTGCTTTGGAACAGACGGAAGTGATTTTGGGTGAAGTCACAGACATGATGGAACTGGTCAGTGTACTCTGTGAATCCATGTTTTTTGTCGACCTTATTGTGCTGCGAACTGTCATTCAAGTGGACATTACAAAAGGATCGGTTTATTGTGGTTGTGTTGAATGAACAGTCTGTCAATTTCCGCATCGACAGAGGTAACAGGTCACGCTTTGATCATGAGAAAATTGTATGGAACGAACGTTGGGTTGCTCATGACGCATGTTTGATTTTTTATTTTGTTCTTGAGACCTGGAGTGCTGTTATTGTGGAGGACAAGACAGAGGATCAAGTAACCGTGTTACTGAGAACAGGAAATCAGTTGTTGAGTAACATGCGGATGGCATCTCATAATTATCTTCTGTATTTATGATAATTGCTTTGCGGTCCATTATTAAGCATTGGTTTTGGAAAATGGAAGACTTTGAATATTGTGACATGGTGGAGCATTGGCCAAGATGGAGATAACACTATAATGTGTACTTTTGTCTGCAGGTGCTGTTGTGTGCGCAATCATGGCGGTGGTCATCCGCTTACAGGGACTTAGAATCACAGCTGGTTCTGAGGACATTCGCAGTTTCTTCACTGGCCTCAGAATACCCGATGGTGGGGTTCATATAATTGGCGGAGAGCATGAGGAAGCATTCATAATTTTCACGTCCGACGAAGATGCAAGACGAGCGATGACTCGCTCAGGAGGATGCATTAAAGGCGCTCCAGTCAACTTGCTCTTGAGTAGCAAGTCAGAGATGCAGAAGGTTCTTGAGGAAAGCACAAGGAAACCAGAAGCAGTGAACAGGAGGTATTACAAGGAGGTTGTCAAAAGACCAGTAGTTGAAGGGAGACCTACGTCACTGTTAGAGGGCATGAAAGTAGATGTGCGAAGAGGAGATAATCAGAACATGGGAAACAGACCACCTCTAGCTTCTTCTAATGACTCGAGAACTCCGAATAAACCAGGGGTTAATGATTGCCTATATGTGTATTTGTCCGGAATGCCATTCTCAGCAACGAAAGAGGATGTCCGTGTCTTTTTTGAAGGAATACAAATTGATGACCTAATTTTCCTACGAAACAAATTTGGAATGTTCAGTGGATGTGGTTTGGTCAAATTTAGAACCAGAGAGGATGCCACTGAAGGTCTGAGGAAAGATCGAAAATACATCGGGCCACGTTACATCAGAGTAATGCCAGCCTCTGAGCATCAGTGGAACAAGTCAGGGGGTTTGGTTCAACCAGAAGGTGCAAGTCAGAGAAGATCTCGCTCTCCTGTTCGCCAACGGACACGTTCTCCTTCCAACGAAGAGTTTGGTGTGTTGTATGAAAACCTTCCATATTCAGTTGAAAAGCGAGACATAAAAGCTTTACTTTATCCAGTGACCGTGACAGACGACCAGATCAGTATTTTTGTTGATGACAATGGTGGCAGGAGCAAATCCGCTATTGTGGTGTTCAGAAATCTAAAGGACTATTGTTCTGGCCTGGCTCACCACAAAGAAACATTTCTGCACAGCATTGTTTATGTGTCTCCAGTCTCCAAAGAAAAGATCGCCACTATACTAGAATCTGCTTGTAACTCACGAGAAGACCATGGACGATCCAGCAGATCGTCTGAACGTTCGCAGAAGAGTGCTTTGGACTCGGAGAAACAGTGCATATATGTTCGCAACCTGCCTTTTGATGTGCGTAAAGTAGAGATCATGGACTTCTTCCATGGATTCCAGCTTTCAGAGGACAGGATAATCCTGCTCCATGATGACAGAGGAGCTGGGCTTGGTGAGGCTTTAATGGTTTTTCAGACAGATAAAGAGGCAATGATGGCACAGTCTCTGAACGGGCAAAGGTTTCTTGGATCCGAGGTCATGCTTAAATGCATCACCTGGGCTCAGATGCAAGAATTTGGTATTGACAGGAGCAGCATGCCTGAGAGGAACCTTCAAAGGAACTCGCCAAATTTCCTTAATGACAGGATGTATCAGGAAAAATTTGACTCAATTCCAGATGCTCCTCGCTATGGTTCTGGAAACAGCGGTCCATTGGATCATTTTGAAAACCCTGATGGTTATGGACAGGGGCCAGGTGGACCAGAGTCTCGTCAGTGTGGACCATCTGATCAACAATTTAATCGTCCGACGTGCGTCAGGTTGCTCAATTTGCCCTCTAAGATAATGGTTGATGAAATCTATGACTTCTGTTATGGGTACAGAGTAATTCCTGGATCGGTCTCATTGCAGTACAGTAGAAGTGGAGCACCTACAGGCACCGCAACTGTTGTGTTTGAAAGCCACAGTGAGGCAGTCACTGCTGTCCAGGAATTAAATGGAAGACCCATTGGTACGAGGAAAATTAATATTGTGTTCGTGTAGAGTAAGAGACTTTTGGGCATTTCTGTAGACATCTCTTTATAATGACTTGACCCCGATTTTCCTGCCTCATAAAGAAGAATGCATGAAAGATTAATTGATCTTTATTCATTTTAGTTGTTCTTTTGTGATATACATTTTCTTTCTTGTAGTAATGTTATAATGTGTTACTATTCTACAATTATCTGTGTTTAAAATTAATTTGCTTTCCTTTTTGTTCTCAAGTAAATGTGTGGTAATAATGCTGATTTTGAAGTCACTGTATTATTGATTTGGGAAGGATGTCTACATGCTACCTTTTGTAATCACCTTATTTTTTATGCTACAGTAAATACTGACATAAAAGCTTGTGTTCATTATGCTGGAGATGGTCAGTTTATTTGAAGTCTTGTGCAACAAAAAGTGCAATGAAACAAAATGATCTTTTCTAACTTCTGTGAAGTTTGGAGGAAAAACAAAATGTTCAGCTGTTCAGTGAAATTCACTGACCCTACTCATCAAGGCATAGTTTAATGTTCTTAATATCATACTTCAATGGACATGCAGTGCAAGTCATCTGGTAGTGATGCAATGTATAAAATCGTTGATGCAAGTGCATCAGTTAATGCTCACATCACTAACTGATGTGAGCTCCCGAATTTAATCGAGTATTTCAGAAACTGCTGATCGTGGGGGGATTTTCACACACAGCAATCGCATGAGTTTATTCAGAATTGTACAAAGGCATCCAGAGAGTTTCAGTTCTGCAGATGAAAATGTTGTGGTGAGAGAGGTCAATAAAGGATGACAAGACTAGTTTGATTTGACTGGAATGTTACAGAGATCTATCTGACACATTAAATCAAATACACATTCTGAAACCATGGTGAGCAGAAAAGCATGTCCAGGAATCTGAGGCTATCATCGACACAATTTTACTGAAACTGGAGAGTTGAGAATTAGGAAAAGACCAGGTGATGTTTTTCCATTTATTGTCTACCCAGTTTGATGCGCCATTGTGCATGAAAATCCCAGGAGATCAGCAGTTCTGCAACACACAACCCCCTACCCCATTATTTGATTTGACCTTTAGCAGAAGCTCTTGACCTGTATCTGTATGATTTTTTGTGTTGTCCTTCTGCCACATGTTTGGTTTATTGGTTCTCCAACTTTGCTCAGACTCACAGAAGCACACAGCATGTTTACTGTTTCCAGACTGTATGAGGTTTCAGCTGATCGACAGTTACACATCCTGAGTACCTGGGATGCCCGAATCCCACCAGATGATGATGTGACCTTGCAGCTTCATCAGGTCCTTCTACAGAAAAGAGGCGTTAAGCAATGGTGTCTATAAGATATTGTTTTTGTTAATATTATTTTTTACACAATATGCATGACCTTTATGTATGCATTTGTTATAATGGATTGTGCTATATTTTAATTAATTTAACGTGAGATAAAAATGGAGAACTTACTTCTTTGGTTTATTGAATTCCTAATATTGTTAACGCCTTCTTTCGTTGTGGTTGACCCAAATCTTTTCTTATGTTCATTTTTATTGAAATAAATAGATGACAATGATCAACAATGTTGTACAACGACAATACTACCATTCATATTACCGAAGCTCAGTGTTATTAAAATGCATGAAGTGTTTTTGTGCAAATAATTAAGAAAATAAATGGTATGGGTAAATATGATCTTTTTGATGCTCAGAATATTAATTATATTTCCAGACAATGTTTTATATTCAGTGTGTAGCATATCATCAATACTTTTGATGATGTTAGTCTTTTGGCTGCTCTTATCGAGGGGTCACCACAGCAGGCCATCCCAATCTGCACACAGCGTGGCATACACCAGATGCCCTTCCTCATGTAACCCTTCCATTTTGTCTGTGCTTGGAACCGACACTGCATCCAGGGGCTGGGATTTGGACATTTGGTCTTAAACCGGCCTTTAAACCCACCTATGCACTAAGTCCCAATTATTTTGACGAATTAAAAATGAAGTCTCGTGTTAAAACACATGGGAACCAATGTACAGCTAACATAACACTCCTGTTTTCCAGACTGTTTGCTATATTGTGCTATTGACAGTTCAAATAAGTGTGTATATATAAGCTTATTTGACCACACATATTTAAAAAAAAAATAAAAAAATTTTTTAACACAGTTGTATGTGCTTCTGCCACAATGACACACACTCCATATGTAAACAGGTCTGCTAGTTTGGCTTGCTATCTGACCAGACTGCTGATTACCCAAAATGGCGGATCATTCCCACGCGACGGAGTGATGACGTCATGTTCCGGAGCCCTTAGTGATTGTGCGCTTGTGTAGGGAGCATGGAATATTTTGGGATTACTATTGAACTGTTTCAACTAATCCTGTGGTTGCAAATGTATTTATTCGTAAGAGTACCCTATATCCAATAATAAAAAAAAATACACAACGAAATATTAACGACAACTAAGCCTATACTTATGTGTGAAAATATAAGCTGTAGCGGTTGAAACAAATACTTGTGTTTTGACGCACGCTTTGCCGTTTAAATACTAAGAGCATTAAAGAATATAATAATAATAATAATTATTATTATTATTATTATTATTATTATTAAGCAGCCACATAATTGATATGTTGAGGGATGTATGTGGTCCGAGCTCATGTTTTTTTTTCTTTCGGGGTTATATCCTGAAAAGCACCCCTTCTCCCTAGGTAGTGTGTTCAAATGATTGGCAGAACACCCTTCGTAGTGCACTAAAACGCCAAACCTAGAGCTGATTATCCCAGAGCGGCGCACTACCGTACTACATAGCGTGCTAGGAATACAGGACGGGTGTGTATCATGCTGCTTGAATGAATATACTATGTAGAACGGTAGTGTGTAGTACGGTAGTCGAGAGCACTGATTCTTTCTGGCGTTGGAGAAGCATCACGCAAGACAGCGGTACCTGTTCATTTAGTTCAACTTTTTACAGTAAGTATTGGTTGATAACTAAGAAAAGTAAACATAATTAAAATGCAACGTTAATAAAAAACTTTGTTAACACTAATTTTTATTGCTAGCCGGTTAGTCCAACACGGACTGCTGGTAAGTTATCTGTATCACTGGGTTATTATTGGGCACAAATATGGTTTCTGCTGTGTTTTTAGTTCTCCCACGAGTGATTTTTGGTTTTAATGTCTAAATGAAGTACAGTTTTTAAAAGAATGAATATGTGTATAGATTTTTGGGATGGCAGTTGTGAGAAGCTCCTATCAGTCAGTGATGTCGCGAGCGTCCAACCGACTGCATCCGGGGACAAAAGTGGCCGTTAGTCAGCAATTAGTTGCTAAACCGATATAACTATCGGTTTAGTATTTCCTTCATGACGGTGTGCAAAAACCCCCCCAGACAAATCATTTACAGTTTCAAGTAACTTTTTTAAGGTTTCGTTCACAGTTATTTAATTGTATATTGATTAATTATTGCAGTATTGTGTCTTTGACAAACCATTGTTCGGAGCAAAAGTGAGCAACGTTCGTCATCTACCTGGTCAGACCAGCAAAGCTTTGCACCCTAATTTGGTTTCTGACTAAGGTTGCCAGGTCTCGTTATTTTCATTAAACAAACTACAAAACTACACCAAAGAGTTCGGCATGAACAGGGGTAGGGTGCATCCCTCACTCCCTCCCTCTCTCTCACTCCCTTTTTCACCTTATTCTTAAGGCACTGGACAAGGCCAAGGTCATCTCAAGGCCATCCCTCTCTCTGTCCGTCTCTTTCCTTCCCTATTTCTTATTCTTACTGCAAGGGCAAGGTGTATTTCTCTCTCTCCCTCTTCCTCTATCCTCTTCCTCTATCTTCTCTCTCTCCTTCTTCTTCTTCTTCTTTGTTGTTTAAAGGTGGTTGGACTCCAGTAGGTTACATTACCAGTAGGTTACATCACCGCCACCTGTAGATCTTGAGGTCTTCTGCTGCGTTATGAACCACATCCTCATGATGCTTGCTTTGTGGACAGGGGCACTCTTACTAGAACAGGTATGGGCTGCTTAGTTCCAGTGAAGGGAAATTGAGTTTAGAGGGCGGCACGCTGGTGTAGTTGATGGCACTGTGGCCTCGAACCTCCAGGATTGAGGGTTTGATTCCTGCCTTAGGTCTGTGTGTGTATGGTTTCCTCTGGGTCTTCCAGTTTTCTACCACAGTCCAAAGACATGCAGGTTATTAGCGTTTCCAGTTTGCCCATTGTGTAAGTGTGTGCTGCGATGGATTGGCACCCTGTCTAGGGTGTACCCCGCATAGTGCCCCAAGTCCCCCTGTACAGGATGAGCGAGATGTGTGCTTAGAACTTTTAGATTTTAGGGAGGGATTGCGTACAGTAGGGAGAGAAATGATACAATATTATGAAGATAGCTATGTGCATATTCATTCTGGATAGCGATTGTTAGTATAAATATCCAGCTTCAATATTATCCCCC
>JAQMYL010000033.1:12374206-12399668 GCA_030014365.1 Clarias pachynema | reverse complement strand
AACATTTGCTGTAATGTAATCGCATAGGCTGACATCGCGATTGCGATTGCGATATTATTAATCGTGCAGCACTAGTTCAAAAGCTTCTTGGAAACTAACATGGTTCGTCAGCTTCCTGCAGAGCATAAGTAATCAGAAGAGCTGGCTCGTGTAAACCTTTAATGTGCTTTTTGGAGTTTTTTAAACTTCCTCCATGATGCCTTATTTCATTTCAGCATCTGTCTCTGATGCTAAAATGTACTTTATGGTGTTCATGTTTCTTTTGTATATGCTGTTGCTTTCCTCACTTGGTTGTCTTGTAAGTTTAGGTCGTTTTCTTGATTGAGCGTTGTTTTTTTCCCCTTGGACTTGAGTTCAGTATGATTGGTGAAGTGGTTGTGTTCAGAGACCCTGTCTAACAGTAACTGCTGATTCTTTCACTGTGTCATGTTACTGTTCCTACTTTTGTGATACTGGGGAAAGAGTTGTCATGGCCCTTGATACCTGAAACTTTAATTCAATTCAATATTATTTGCAGAACTCATTTATTAATGGACATTGTCATTAAGCAACTTGAAAAAAGATATAACTGTATGCCTACTGAGCCAGCCAGAAGCAAGAGGGGCAAATAAAAACTCCCTGAGTTATGAGAAGGAAACGTTGATGGGTACCAGACTCAGACAGAAACATATCCTCACCATAGTGACACTGGTTAATGCAATTATAAGTATTTCTCTTCCTTAAAACTGTAATAAATTATATACTATAGTGTTAGGATTTATTCATGAATTCAATAAAGTTTTTAATTTGGAGTCTTTTGTATTTAAGTTATTAATTTGAGTCCAAAACTGTACCTAGAAATTGCAGTCCTGGGGCAATCCAAAGAACATCCACACAGACCCCAAGTACATCCATCTACCAGCTACTTTAATCTCATGCTGATCTTAAGTCTGTCCATGTTGCCTATCTTCAGCAGAGAGAGAGAGAGAGAGAGAGAGAGAAAATACTGATTATTAGGCGTGTTCTTGTCATACAGTATATGACAAGACCAGACATTCTCAGGCCTGGAGCACTACATTTCATGCCAGCCTTGATGTAAATTTTCTCATTCAAAATTCTGCTCCTCATTTGCAGCTATTTTGATCAGCTAGATCAGATACAGCACAGGTTCTCTTTCTGGTAGTTTCTTTTTTGTTTGTTTGTTTCCTTTCCTTTTTTTTTTTTTCTGAAAATGACAACCCATTTGTCAGATTTATTCTTGAGCTCTTAGCTCATAGTTACTAGTTGATTACATTTAAATGTTGCCTTTGTATTGTCTCATTATAGAACTAAATAGAAATGTAATTTTTCTTTCTTTTAAAACAATAATTGTTGAATTAAAAACACGAAATAATATTCGCTTAGCTTTTGTTATTTCTGTCAATGTAAAATTTAGGAACGAAAGCTTGTTAGCTCTAACAAGTAACCAAATGGTTACTGTGTATTTAGAATAGTTGGATTATATTCAGAAAATTTATTCTGCAGTTAAAGGGGTATAAGGCTGTGAGAGGTTTGGCTCCCTTTTATACCAGGAGAAAACTTTTTTGTTGATATTTTATGTGCAAATGATATTTATTCATGAATTGTTTTTGTCTCTCTTTTGTCAAGAATTAGCAAAAAATAAGCTGATAAAATTGTTCGTCTTTTTTCTAGGGTTCCTGCATAATGCAAGTGTGGAGTTTCAACTGATTCATGTTCTACTTTGTTTTACTTTTTGTTTAGAAGTGATATCTAAAAATAATAAATCTGTACATATTGGTCATTAGTAACTGCTTTTGTGTGTTTTTTTAATTGATTCCACAACTTTATTATAGTCATGAAAAAATATATACTGTAAGTCATGCAATAAAGCTTTTAGTTGTGAAATTATTCAGTTGTTTCCTGTTAGAAAGAAAAATAAATATAGCTGACATATCAGGGAGGAGGAGGGAGGTCTGGGGTTAAATGAAGGTTTCATGCAAGAACCTTATTCTAAATCGTGAAACCTAGCACTTCCTACAGTGAGTCCCTCAGTGAGGCATACACCTTTAGTCATGATTTTAATTTACCATAGTTAAAAGCTGTTTTGCCTTTGGTCAAGGTAATATGCATTCTATAAATTGCTAAATTTATTCTTAAACCCTTTCAGGAACAAAAAATACTTTTCTTGTTTGATTAATACATTCTTTGGCCAAATGTTTGTGCACACCCAACCTACATATATTCTTCCCCAAACCTAAGTTAGAAACGCACAACTGTGCAGAATGTATAGTACTGTGGAAAAAGTTTTGGGTACAATTTGTGCAGGTTCATAGGGAAATTATAATCATATATAGCCATAGTCTTTCTGAGGATACTTTTTCGCAGCTGTTTTTCCTCCCCCCTGGAAAGTGACCTTTTACATAATATTCTGATCTTTTTACTGGCCTACGGATATTTTCCCCAAAGATTAAAAGTTTTCAAATCAGAAATGTTGTGCTCACTTAAAAATGAAATCGGAAAAAAATGTATAACAAAGTTTTTTAATTTAAAATCAAACAAACAAGGAAACAAATTAAGATTTCTCTGGAACTAAGAGGACCAAACCTGTTAATGACCGCGCCCTGTGCACAAAGCAAAGTCCATGAAGACATTGTTTGCTAAGGTTGGAGTGGAAGAAGTCATGTTCTCTTGTGGCTGTCCGAGCCCAGATCCGCACACAGTGACGTTCTACAGGGTAGTGTAAAGCCTTCTCAGAAGAATGGATGTTATTAGTTAAGCAATGCTACCCAAGAGGGAGCGGTATTGAACTGAGCATTGGTGCTGAAAGCATCACAGCTATGTTGCTATTCTGTATAACAGTGTAACCTTGAGTGTGTTAGTGCTGCTTGCTGTATAAAACAGTATTGGGGAGGATAATCTAATCATCTGGAATAATCTATTCAACAAGCATATATGAGTGTGATCATCTCTACCAGTGTCTACAAGCCTTTGGCCCTGTAATGTATATCTTGATCATATAAAAATTTTAGTTTCTAATGAAGTGTTGATTTTTCTTCAGTTTGTCTTTTATTATTTTGAAATACAAAAAACTAATGCTTTAACTTGGAACTATTGCAAAATATCCATTTTTTCCTCTAGCTGCTAGCATTGTCATACCAACCACATTTCTGTAAATTGGTTGCAAATACTATAATAAATAACAAATGTCTTAAACTTAAAAAAAAAAAAACTAAAAAAAAAAACTTCCTTTGGTTTTTTTTTTTTTACAAAGCCAAGGAGGTAGGAAGGACATTGGCATGGCACTACATTGAGTCTAAAATAGATACAATTAAGCACACTAGGGATGCTCTCCTTACCAATTACCATTCTTATCTGTTAGACAAACATACATTTTGTTAGAAATGTTGATGTGCAGTGTTTCCTTTGTCCATGAGTATAGGACAGAGTGATCAGACCTTTCTTTGACTCGCTGTGTTGTTCAGCTTTATGTCAAGCTTGTCACTGTTATCATCGACTATACCGCTTTATCCTGAATGCAGTGTTGCGGGGCCCTGGAGCCTATCCCTAAGAGTTGAGGGCTCGAGGCAGGCACACGTACATATACACACTCATGCACACCTTATGGCCAATTTTGGAACCAGAGAAAACCCACCAAGCACACAGCGGCTGGAATCGACCCGAACCCTGGAGGTGCAAGGTAACGGTGCTAACCACTAAGCCACCATCACCATTTGAGAAGGGTCAAATTATTGGGCTGCATCAAGCAGAGGAAACAACTAATAAGATTTGAAATTGCTGGAACTAGGGTTAGTGAATGAATGGAGTACCGATGGGTCGTTCATGAACGATTCGTTGTTTTTGAACGAGTCTTTAATGTGACTCAGATGAACGATGAGTCTCAGAGAGTGATTCGTTCATTTTCTACAGGATGCGCAAAGCATTGCAAAACGAGCGGTTCAGCTCATGAGTCTTTTGGTTCGAATTGTTCATTCTTTTGTCACGTGACTCCCAGAGTCTATGCAGTGCAAAAGATTCAAATGAACGAACGAGTCGGACTAGAAGACTCGTGAGAAGAACCGCTCAATTCTGCTTCCTGTGTAAGGCATTGCATAGCGTCTATGAGTGTCAGGTGACAAAAGAACGAACCATTCGGACCAGAAGATATGAGAGGTGAACTTCTCATTCTGTTTGTCATAATGATGTCCTTAGCTGCATTGTAATATTTTCATTACTGGAACTACAGCCGAAATTTGTGTATGTAGACGTTTTGGGGGTCTGTCTATCGAAAATGTAACATTTTATTTTATTTCTGATCAAAAGAACGAAAGGAACTAGATGATTTTAAAAAAGATTTGAAGAACCGATTCACTAAAATGATCCAAACCTCCCATCACTAGAATGGAGATCACGTAAACATTTGGTGAAGTTGCATGGTAAAAAAAATCAACAGTAAAACTCATAGCTACAGTATGTTTAATAGTGAAAGTAAGGGTGGCTATAAGAAGACCACTTGTTGGTGAGGGTGATCAGAAACCAGCTACGAAAGCATAAAGATTGGACTTTGTAGCAATGGAAAGCAGCCGACTGGTCTGATGAGACTGTGTTCCAGAGTGATGGGTCTGTCAGGGTACGAGCAGATGTACCCATCATACATATGGGTGTGCACTGTACATGCCTCTGGAGCTTCAGTTGCTCAAGTCTAGGCTCAGGCAATGTTATGAGGCAATAAAATAAAACAAGTACTTGAATGTACTGAATGACCAGGGTTTCACATCTATGGAGTTTTTCGTCCCTGATGAAACAGGGATATTCCAGGACTCTAACTGAGAAAGAGTGGTTCTGGGAGCATGAGCAATCATTTTCGACACATGAACTGGCCACCACATTGTGTGCTGTAATCAAAGCTAAAGAGGACTAAATGAATCGTACAGTGTGTCACTGCTTAACAGGCCATACAGTAGTGGGAAGGTGTGCCAACGTCGCTTAAACATGTTTGCACCCACGCAAATGCCAAACTCCACCTTTTTTCAAGGACGTTTTGTAAATGTATAGCTATTGTTATGACTCAATTGACTCATAAGAGACAAAGCACAACAGACAAAGCTTTCTCTGAGTGGTTTTCTGTCTAACTGCCCAACTCGTCAACATTCGTTTTCATTTAGCTGATTGTGTCTGGCTGCAGTGTCACTAGTCCGCCGCTGCGTGTCGTGTGGCGTTTTGAGCGCAACATTTCGTCACTGTAGGCCGAAGCGTACAGTCACGTAGCCCACTTATTACAGGCGGATGTTAATGGGCTCGATCTACATCATCACACTCCACCCTGTACACGTCTACTGCACAGCGTATCAAACAATTCATTCCTGCACCCTATCTAGCGCACTACGTGTACAGTGCGGAGTCGTGTAGGAATCAGCCTCAACCTGAAGGTGTAACGTCGGAAAAAACCGAAAGCGCGTCTCATGTCTATGCTGACCGGCGTGTGTGAGAGGGACAGAGACACTCCGAGAGGACAGAGACACTCCGAGAGGACAAGAGCATCATCTGAGAAGGAACTCACGTCCAGCCTGAGACACTTTTTCCAGCTGTCATATTGACAAAGGTACGGGTTTGTGCTGATATCCATTTATTCACCAGTTTATTAAAAGAGAGAGAGAGAGAGAGAGAGATGGTGTGAGGAATCATTTAATTGCCCCTAAATTGACCGCATTGTTGATTGTCCCCCCCTCACCACCCTTCTGTCCTTGTGTGTCTTTTTAGAGGACAAACCGAAAATGCCTTTGGGTTTAGGTGACCAGAGAAACGGAGAGCAGTGCAAAAGGTAAGCTTCATGTCCAGCACTATTCGAACACTTCTTATCCAGTTTCAGGGAGAAATAAAACCTCATAAGTGGTTTATTCTCATTATATATACATATATATATATATATAATTTAAAAAATATATTTTAATTAATTTATTTTTTGTTTGTGAAGAAATGTGTAGTTGCTTACACACACTCATCATTATTACAATAGTGGTAAAAAAAAATAAGTTTTTTTCTCAAGTAGAATGATTATACATCTTTAAAGGGAAGCTATTATGCAAAATACATTTTTTATATATTTTATTATATACTTTATTATATACATTTCAAATGGGTCACTTGTTTGTGTGAGGACATTTCCTGCTGTTTGTCCTTGACAAAAAATAAGCAAATCCCCCTATTGTGACGTCATATCCTAATGTGATTCACTACATTACTCAGAGCTGAATAAAACCGAAATACTGTTTAACATTTTTACGTTTTATATAGATATAAAAAACTGAAATCATGATTGGGGATTTGGGGCTTTGGGCGTTTGCGTGGGTAGGTCACAGATCGATTTTGTCACACTGTGAACACAGAACACCTCATCGTTCCTCAACGAATGGTAGGCAGCATCATCAAGGTCGTTCACAGGCGTGTCACAAGCAGATTCATCATCAGCTTCTATGTCATTCTGTCAGCGTGTCACAGGCGTTCCTCACCTAATGTAACAGTAGACAGCATCCTCGTAGGTAGCGACATCGACGATTAAAGCAGCGGGCGGGCAGCGTTCCGTTATAGATGTGTCACACACGTGTTCCTTCATCAACATCGGCTTTCAAGTCATACTGTGAGCGTGGCACGGGCATTGTAACAGATGCACAAACGGGTGGGTCAGGTCGAGCTCATAGCTAATGAGACCCGGCGATGTGTCTACAGTTACAGGGCATACGACAGCCTGAGTGGAAAACAGCGTAGCACACAAGTGTCAGGATCTGAACGTGGGTGGAGCTGCTGTTACCCTTTCGTAGTATAAAAGGTGACAACCCGTGTGATATCAGCATGAGCACAACCACTAAGAGTTGAGTCACAAATATTTCAACAAAAACAGGTTTCATGTGTTTCAGGGTGGATTATTTTTCCTTTAATGCACATTACACTGCCTATTTACTTAATGAATTTCCATTTATTTATTTATTATTAGGTCCATATGTGTTAACAATCCTTATTTGGACTCCATGAAAGAAGACATACTGTACCATCTCAACTTGGATACAGCCTCTCATGACTTGCCTAAAGAGTTTGGGGATGTTAAAGTAAGTTAATAATCAGATTGTTTTGCAATATGCTGTAGTATTGCTTTATTGTTCAGGATGTGCCCCAGGTTTAACCTTCCGTTTAAAAAAAAAAACTGAAATGACTTCATCAATGTATTTCATCATAACCAAACCGCATTTTCTTCTCTTGCAGTTTGTGTGTGTCGGGGGCAGTCCATGGCGAATGAAGGCCTTTACTGAGTACATTGCTAAAGAGCTGGGCATGGCAGATCCCAATGGAGAGTACCCAAACATCTGTGAGGGAACAGATCGTTATGCCATGTATAAAGTCGGACCTGTGCTGTCTGTTAGTGTAAGTCATCGAATGTCAAAGGTTGAAAGCAGATTTTATGCTTGTTGAGTTGTTTTAACACTATACTGCGTGTGTGTGTGTATGTGTGTTTTCTAATATCAATGCAGTCCGAGTTGTCCTCCATTGTAGAGTTTAATGT
Organism: Clarias pachynema; assembly: GCA_030014365.1. Lineage (NCBI taxonomy): Eukaryota > Metazoa > Chordata > Actinopteri > Siluriformes > Clariidae > Clarias > Clarias pachynema. The sequence continues at coordinate 12,392,137 of JAQMYL010000033.1, read as the reverse complement.
CTCTGTGTTTTAGCATGGCATGGGCATTCCCTCGATCTCAATAATGTTGCACGAGCTTATCAAACTGCTCCATCATGCCCGCTGCACTGATGTCACTATCATGCGCATTGGGACCTCTGGTGGAATAGGTACACTTTTATAACACATCAGCTCTCCTACTCTCCTACCTACAGAATCTCCTGTAATTTCCATGTGTAATACTTTACTAATACTAGATTTATGCATTAAGAGTAACATTATTACTAATGTACAGTATGTAACGTTAAAGGAACCAGCAGGGCTTTAGATCTACCGTAGGGTGAGTGATAACGAATATAGTAGAATCTGACTTTGATGTTTTCTTGTTTTCAGGGCTGCTGCCAGGCACAGTGGTGGTCACCAGGCAGTCAGTGGATTCCTTGTTCCTGCCTCGTTTCGAGCAGCTGGTCCTGGGAAAAACTGTGGTGAGAAACACAGAACTGGACGTCGAGCTGGCGGAGGAGCTGCTACAGTGCGGCAAAGAGCTGCCAGAGTTTGAGACAGTTAGCGGGAACACCATGTGCACTCTGGACTTTTATGAAGGTAACGTTGTGCGTTCTGCAGATGCAGTAGTGAGCAACATACAGTATGCATGCATTATGTTAGTTTTCTGTTTTACACCCTGCATTGCTGGTGTTGATGCAGGTCAGGCTCGTTTGGACGGCGCTTTCTGTTCATACACTGAAGAGGAGAAACAAAACTACCTGTCCGAGGCGTACGCAGCAGGAGTCCGCAACATTGAGATGGAATCTTCTGTTTTTGCTGCCATGTGCAAACTCAGTAACATACGAGGTACAATAGTTCTATTAAAGGCCCCTTGATTTACTGGATATTTAACAAGTTGACGCAGACCTCAGAGTTCTAACAAAAGTGTTTTTGTTAATTTGTCCAGCTGAAATACTCCTCAAATAATCCATTTGTTTAGGCCTCAATCTCCTTTTATTTCACTCCTCCTCCACATGTGCTGTTTCAGTTTCTATTTAAATGATCTACTGCTGAGCCACACCCCACCAGAGAATAGCAGAGCTGAGCAACAAGCTGGAGGGAGGTGTCTTCTTATATGAGGTCACAACAAGGGGGGGGGGGGGGTATAATTAGCTTTTTTAAGCTCTTGCTGATCCAAAAATGAAAAAAGGTTTTGTACGCGCACACACACACACACACACACACACACACACACACAGAGGAAATGTATCTAAATTGAATGAAATTGACTAAAGTGATTTTTGCATAACAGGTCCCCTAGATTGCTTCGCTCTGAAGGGAATGTCAGCTAAAAGGAATCATTCTTGCTGTGGCTGAAAGTAAATTAAAATTTGATGATAGAAAAAATGTGGGAAAAGAGAAATAAAAAAAACAACAACAATGAAATGTAAATAAATAAAAACGTTCTATAAATCAGGGTCTATAAGGGTTCTTTGATGTGGTTCTGTGGTTCCAGCTACAGCTGTTTAAACAGTCAGGAGCTTTAGTTTAACACACTATTTTTTGTTTTGTTTAAACCAGTGGTTCAAAAAGTGAGTTACAGGACATAACACACCATAATCAAAGACACGTTTATGATTGCATTCTTATGCACTGTACTGTATGTATAGTAAGTGTGTTTTGCTGTTCATAGGGTAAAGTGGTACTTCTAGCCAGTAGCCAAGTGAACCAGTGAAAGTATATATATATATATATATATATATATAGATGGAGACATAAAAGCATGTATTTAAGTCGCTCTGGATAAGGGCGTCTGCCAAATGTAAATGAATTGGACCTTAATCTAAACCTTAACTCAGACCTACAGGATCAGTCAAAAGTATGGACACACCTTCTAACTCCGTGGTCTTTCCTGATTTTTTGTTGTTTGTACATTGCAAAACAATGCTGAAGGCATTCAAAATATGCAATCATCTCCTTAGGACAGTTGATATTGAGATGTCTCAATAGTCTCTAGTCTGAGGTACTGTTAATTAGTGATTTTCTTTCAATCCATCACAGGGCACACACATTCACACACTCACACACACATTCACACACTACAGGCAATTAGCTTAACCTGCATATCTTTGGACTGTGGGAGGAAACCGGAGTACCTGGAGGAAACCCACCAAGCACGGGGAGAACATGCAAACTCCATGCACACAGATACGGGAATCGAGCCTGGCCAGGAATCGAACCCGGACCCTGGAGGTGCAAGGCGACAGTGATAACCACCGTGCCGCCATATTATTTCATAGTTTTGAAAAAAATCCAGTATTGTTGCAGAATGTAGAAAATAAATCCCAGTGGAAAGGAGTAAGAATGGTCCAGTGTGACAAAAACAAACAAACAAAAAACAGTACTGTACATATTTAAATAATGAGCCTAATATTAAAATTCTCTGGGTGTGACAGTAGCCTAGGAACAGTCGATTATTTCGAAGACACAATGTTGCATAGACGTAAAAATCTCATTTCCACTTTTTTCCCAGCGGCTGTGGTGTGCGTGACGCTCTTGGACCGGCAGAAAGGCGACCAGTTGACCAGTTCTCATGACATCCTGCACAGCTACCAACAAAGGCCACAGACCCTTGTTGGCTATTACATCAAAAAGAAGCTTGATGCCTTGAAGAGAAGTTGAGCTTTTACATTTAGAGCACCTGACTGAAAAAACAAACATAAGTTTTACAGACATTTTATCTCGGTGCATTCCGCATTTTGTTAGTAGTCACAACCTACAGTAACACTGCTTATGCAAGCGATTATATTTAAGTACTTTATAGTTTTATAACATGTTTTATTTGCTTGCTGCTATCTGCTGTTTGAGAGAATTTATACAATAAAATGCACTACGGTTATATAAAGATTAAACCATTTGGTTGTTTAATGAGTTACATTTTTGTACACAGATGCTAAGTGTCAAATATTCCACAGCACCCAGTGGGAATAATACTCACTGTGTGGCTCAAACACATTCATTTAGGAATTTGGCAGACATCGCCAAACATCCATACCAATGCTCAGTGTGCTGACCAACTATTGTTGTTGTTCCCTGAAAACTGCCCAGGGATGCATGTTTATTCTCTTCATGTCTGGTGCTTGGGTTTGTCATTCTGGTCACTGCTTTGTGAGTGGTGCCAGTGGATTCCAGTAAGTTTACTCTCACCCACCCATTGTCTATAGCGCTTTATTAGTTATTCAGGGGCACAGGGGTCTGGAGCCTATCGCAGGAGACTTAGGGCACAAGGCAGGGTGTACACCCTGGACAGGGTGCCAATCCCAATACATTGCAGGGACCAACACAAATACACTCATTTATACATTCATTCACACACTATGGGCAATTTGGGAACGCCAGTTAGCCTAATCTGCATGTCTCTGGACTGTGGGAGGAAACTGATCACCTGGAGGAAACCCACCAAGCACGGGGAGAACATACAAACTCCATGCACACAGAGACGGGAATCGAACCTGGCCAGGAATCAAACCCGGACCCAGGAGGTGCAAGGCGACAGTGCTAACCACTACACCACCGTGCCGCCCAAGTTTACTCTATAACGCAGAATTTAAAATGGTTCACCAGGTCTAGTAGTGACCCCTGCTGGATCTGACTAAAAGCTTTAAATCTTTTTTTATAAAGTCTTACGGGACATTTCTCTGAAATTATGGAGGTCATGGATAACGCCCTTAGGGTCAATAGTACAAGTCGGTTGTCTTTGATATGCTTGTACAATTACCAATCCCCATCTTTGTATTATATGTTGAAGGATGAAGGAGAGCTCAGGTTATCGGAGGTTTAGTTGAATCCACCAAGTTCTCCAATTTCTTAGATGCAAGAAAGGAGTGTGTGACAAGTGTGTCTGCGTGTGTGTGAGTGAGTGAACAGTGCCTTGAGTTGAATTGGAGTTGTGGTCTCGCACATTTTGTCCAGTGTTCCCCCTCTGGATCTACAGTGACCCTGAGAAGCGTGACGTCATTTAGTGAACACATTATATTGTGTTATATGCAGGTTGCAGGTCCCAGGCTTCTGACACCTTATTCCTTCCTGCATTGGAATGGGTGCGTTTGAGCTGGAAAGACACTAATAAACTCAAATAAACTTTTATGGTTGTCTTATCCTCTTCCGTATTATTCCGTCAACCCCCCCTATTGTCCTGCACACTAGTGTTTTCTCCAGGTAGACGACACCCCAATTCAATGGAAGAAGGAATATGATGCGGACTTCTGAGGTTAAGGTCACCATTGCATTTAAAGTTGGATTTCCGAGGTTAAGCACAATTCTGAGGAAGAAAAGAAAATGAATTCTGGCCAAAAAATGTCACAATTCTGAGAGGAAAAAAAGTCTCATTTTTATGGTGGCATCTTAAGTCATCTTTTGTAGCTTGAGGAGCAATTTTGAGAACTTTTGAACTACAAAACCTAAAATTTACACAGAAACCATATTTAAACCCAAATGTTTAATAGGATTAGGGTCAACAAATCTCCACATGATACACAAACATCTTAGAGGCTTTCAGTATCCTTAACTAATCAATCTGTTGATAGAGTGGATTTTTAACCCAAATCCGAAGACACTATACACTCCATATTTTACTGAATCCATGCATGGCCACACCCAGAGATGGTGTTTGGTTTAATAATAACCTTACAGTACTGATTACCGGCTTGTTTGAGGGTGAGGGGACAAAAGATATCAACAAGGACCAAGAACTAGAAGATGAACAACTTGTTCTGAATTATGACCACAGTGTAACAAAAAAAACAAAACAAAAAAACCCAGACGTATAGAACTTGCAGTAAAATGATCATACGTGTGTCTCTAGACTGTGTCTCTTGTTTTTTTTTTGTTCATATCCCCTTGAGTAGCTCCATTTGCCTCCTCTTGTCCTTTGCCCTGTTGATCGCCACCCTGAACAGACGACAGTAGAGCTCCACGGCGGCCGGTGTGTCATCGTTGCCTGGCACTGGATACGTGATGAGGCTTGGGTCGCAGTCCGAATCGAGGATGCCCACTGTAGGAATGTTGACCTTGGCGGCGTCCCGTATGCCCGTGTGCGCCTGGAAAACGCTGTTTTGTGTACAGAAGAAGACGATGAGGTCAGGTAGGCGCACTCCTGTGGTACTGGCGTTGGTGAGAACACCTCCCTGCCAGTAGCGCGCGTGAGCGTATTCGCCGCATTGTTGCGCCGTCGTTTCGATCAGGTGCGCGAACTGGCGCCGGCGGCTTACAAAGAGCACGATACCGCCGCGGTACGCCACGTGCGCTGTGAAGTTCAGAGCCTGCTGAAGGTGGGATGCCGTCTGCTCCAGGTCAATAATGTCCATGTCCAGGCGTGTACCAAACAGATAGGGCTCCATGAGTCTTCAAAGAGGAACAGAAAGAGACGATTCAATACAGAACAGATGGATATGCAAAGAGTATGACAGAGGTGGTGGTGTGTGCATGGTGAGTTAGCTGACAAGAACAGCTATGTAGCGGATGTTATTAAACTTAATTGGAATGATTATATAATATGAAGAATGTTGCTCTACCGGTGCCTGCAGCCTTTTTTGTGGGCAAGGTGGACTCGTGCCTCAAACAGGTCCTTTACAGTAAAGAGCTCAGACACGCTGAAGAAGTCCGGCTGGGTCAGAGGAAAGTTCACGATCTTATCGTTTATATCTGCGAGAATAAATCACGGACAAGGGTAAGCATATAAACGAAGCAATAACTGCCTGATTGTTTAACAACATTCACAAACATTCCAGTATTAATACATATTTATTGGGACACATTTAAGAACCAAGAACATTTTAGCTACCAGTACAAGCTACCAGCTACCAGACAGTCAATCCAGGACTTTTGATCGTGCAGATTAACAGAACAAGTTATGAGAGTAAAAACTACCTTCATTTCTCTATATAATCCCCTGCTACATTAGTACACTTATCCCAGCATCTCACTAGCACTTGGATACCATCAAGATAGAAAGTTAACTCAGTATGACGGAGCCATGATCGCACTGCCTGCATAATCTCTGAAAACTGGCCTCCCAGGAACTCCATTAATAGCCCAAGCATGTGGACGTGGCTTGGAGTAAGGTCAGGACTGTACGGGGGATGTGCCAATAACTACCGGCTGAGTTCTGGTAATGTGCAAATGGTGTTCATGAATGATTGCGTCTCTTCTGCTGGTGACAAGTAATTCGTTGATTTTTAGCGGGCTCCAAGTCCACTGCATCAATTATTGTACCATTCTAATGTTTTTCTGCCGCTAAGAGTCCCATCACCGTATTGTGATTGAAGTCTTCTGTAAATGTCTATCGTTTTTTTTACGCGTTCATTCACAAGTCCTGGTTTAACTTGAACGCCCTTCGTATTTCGGACCGGCTCAAAGAAAAGCAAAACTGATTCTGATGCAGTGTTTCAGGTCACTTCAGGCTTGGTAAGGACAAGCCGATTTAAATTTAAGAATTTTATCTATACAATAAAATATATTGACTTCATAAGAATTTTTTCAAATTAATAAAATTTATATATGAAATAAGGCTGCACGATTTGATAAAAAAATTATTACATTGCGATTATTTTGACACTGAGACAGGTAATTATTAAATATAGCATTCTGTAATCAAATGTACTTATCCAGGCCAACACCAAATAATGGCAAATAATTTCTTTAAGAGGATGTTTTCCAATATCCATCACCCCAAAAGCATTAAAAAAAATATTAAACTCTACATAAATTCCAGACTGTGTGTACATTTTCTGTAATAAATTGCATTACAGTCTAATAATTGCACAGGTCCATATTGCGTTTTGACTTTTGTTCGATTAATTGTGCAGCGCTACTGTGGAAGATGCTAATATAAAACAAATTTTTTAAAAGTTGTGTAACTTAACATAAAAGTATAATGTATTAATTACTAGTATGCTTGATAGCTGTCCTTTAGGAGGTTTTTATTTAGCATGTACTGTATGTAAAAGTCTTTGGGATGGCCAGTGAGTTTTCCATCACAAGAGGTTCTTCAAGACAGGGTTTTACACTTTCTGTCTTTGCGCTAACATGACAAGCTGTGTTTTTTTTTGTTTGTATGAATAATTTCACAATAGAAAAAAATGTTTGTTTATAGCTGCTATATTGGAAAAAAATATATATACATATAGTAAGAATGTACTTGTCTTGTGAACAATCCAGAACATTAAAGGTAACTAAGTAGTTAATGACATAACGTTATCAGGTGTGTTTTCTTGCTGAAAGTGCTTCTGTGACTGGTTTTAAATTTGGGTTTCGGAGGCAGCTGCTCTCTCCTCATTACTGCGGACTCTACAGACCAACTTTCGCTCATGCTGCGATCCACAGTTTGTGTAATTGATGATCATTAGAACACTCTGGGACGTGGATAGATATATAGGTATAGATAGGTACTTATAGTTAAAGCCCCAGTGCGGTTACTGTACATTATCACTCGTGGAATGCCTCTTTTCTAATTAGATCTAGCTGATCAGGTCTAATCAGAACTAGCTGTTGTATAATCGATAATAAAGAAAATTTTAATTGTTGCAAAATTTCTGTGGTTATAAGAGAAAAATAACACTTTATGACATGTCATGAGTCATTACCCCAACTGAAGGAGTATCTCAGGGTCTTGTTTACGAGTGAGAGGACATTGGAGCGTGAGGTTGGCCAGAGAACTGGAGAAGCTGGTATTGCATCTGCTTTACCACACCATTGTGATAAAAAGAGAGTTGAGCCAAAAGGCAAAGCTCTTGATCTACCTGTCGATCTCTGTTACTACCCTCACCTATGGGCATGAGCGGTGGGTCATGACCGAAAGGACAAGACTGCGGATACAAGCGGCTGAAATTTGTCCTTCCTAGGAGGGTAGCTGGCTTCTCCCTTAGAGATAGGACGAGAAGCTGATCATTCGTTAGAAACTTGGAGTACAACCACTGCTCCTTTGCGTGGAAAGGAGTGGGTTGAGGTGGTTTGGGCATCTGGTAAGAATGCCACCAGGACGTCCAGCTGGGAGGAGGCCACGCCCCAGGGGCAGACTGAGGACTAGGTGGAGAGATTATAACCTGGAAACACCTCAGGATCCTGCAGTCAGTGTTCCCAACTGGAACTGCTACCCCGAACCTGATTTCAGATAAGTGGTTGGAGATGGACGGACGGACGGACGGACATACATGTTGTTTGGGGTAAAAGTGTGTCAACGTGCTACCACAGAAAACACTGATTAGTTTTTCCTACGCCACCACGCCCAATTATGTCGTCTTCCTTACTGATAACTTTTCTTGTCTTGGTATTGACCAGAAATGATGTAATATACATGGATTGAGCTCCATACCAGCATCCTGGTGGTGAACCGCAGGTGTGGGTCTGGCAGCAGTGCTGAAGGTGCGGCTGCAGGGAAACACAGCTCCCACCAGCCGAGCACTCCTCACCCCGTGGACCACTGGGCACACACACGACACAACAAGGACAGACCAGGTCAAAATAACATGTATGAAGCAAGCAATATAAACTACCATGTAATCACCAGTAACATGTATTATAATTTATAGGACTCAATCAATATATTTATAGGACTCAATCAATATATGGAACTTATGGAAATGAGCCATATGGGCTAAAAGCTGTGCTACTGAATGACAGATTTAAGCCTGTCCGTACTTCCTAATGACGTTCCCCGTCCATTCATTCACTCATGTGTTACTGTGCTGAGGCTCAGATTAGCAGTCAGTTAGCACAGCTAGCCGCTAGCCGGTCATTAGCTAGGATACATTACTCTAGCGAGAATATATATAAAAAAAATATTTATTTATTTTTACACATTTTAAACATCAATAGACATACAACATTTTTCAAACACTCATTCGTCGGCTCATTTTCATTCAGCTCTAAGACATAAGACATAAATTTGATTTAACGTTTCACCTTTGGTTAGCATCCCCGCTGCCATGCTGACGGTTTCCCCCCCGTGACTCCTCCTACTGAAGGAAGGTCAACCGAGTGGGATTCTGGGTAATGATGTCATTTCGGACTACAAGAAGTGCATAGACAACACATCTTCAGGAATATTATATAGAAAATAAGAAACTAAGACTAGAATAAAGTAGAATAGAGCAGATTGCATGAAATCAGAAGAGAATAAAGCAAAACAGCAAATATATATACATAAATGATAATATATAATAATATTAATATAGAGGAGAAGTAGAACAGAATTGAACAGGATTAAATGTATTAAATATAAAACAATGGAATAAAATAGAAAAAAATTATAGAATAGAATAAAGTAAAATAAAGTGGCACAGTGACATACTGGTTAGCACTGTGGCCAGGCCCAGGGCTTGATACCGGCCTTGCGTGTCCATGTGCGTGCAGTTTGCATGTTCTCCCCGTGCTTGGAGAGTTTCCTCCAGGTACTCCTCCCATAGTCCAAGGACATGCAATTGGTTAATTGATGTTCCCGAATTGCCTGTTTTGTGTGTGTATCCTGCAATGGATTGGCACCTTGGCACCTTGTCCAGGATGTACCATGCCTCACAGGATAAAGTGGTGCAGAAGCTGAACAAATGAAAGAAAAAAGTAGAATAAAATAGAATACAATGTAATAAAACAGAAAAATTGAATTAAAACTAAATAAAATAAAACAAAAAAAGAATATACTGTAATATAACAGAACATATTAGGGCGGCACAGTGGCATAGTGGTTAGTGGCGTAGTGGTCCAGGGTCAAGAGTTCAATTCCTGTCTTGGTACTGTGTGTGTGGACTTTGCATGTTCTCCCCATGCATGGTGGATTTCTTATAAGTACTCTGTGTGTGCGTGAGTGTGTGTCCTGTGATGGATTGGCCCCTGGGAGTTCCCTGAGACCTCCTGCCTCCGTGTACGGGATAAGCGGTATATAGATAATGAGTGAGAGAGAATAGAATAGAATAGAAATAGAATTGAACATAATAGAATAGGATATAATAGAATAAAAAATGGAATTACAATTAAATGAAATAAAATAAAGCAAAATAGAATAAATAGGGATAGAAGAGATGAGATTACATAAAATTAGACTAGAATAAAACAAAACAGAAAAGGTGAAAAAAGAGATAGTAGTATAGAGTAGAATAGAATAAAAAGATAATGAAAGAAAAAGATGACAGAAGAGCAGAGAAGGGATTTTTACAGAATAAAAGAAAACATTAGTAAAGAATAAAGTAGAATAGAGTATACAGTGCATTTAAAAACAGAATATTTTTAAAGTAATTGAATTCAAAAAGTGAAACTCTAAGTCTCTCAAGTCGTTTTTTGTTTTAATTTCGATGATTACGGCCTCTAGCTCATGAAAATCCAGTATCTCAAAATAATAGAATATTAAATTTTGAGCTTGGGTAAATCATCACAATAATCGGGAGGATTGCTGACTGGACGACCAAAGTTAATGTAAGAGCTTGGGAGAGCTTCACAAGGAGTGAAGTGAGGCTGGAGTCAGTGCATCTAGAGCCACCAAATGGGTGACTGTTGCAGTCAGTTCTAATTATTTGCGATACACTGCAATAGAATAAAATAAAATACGTCAAAATAGAATTAATCTTAAGACAGCTGTATTACTCTCTTCATGAGCAATCCTTAACTGCTTCACTATATCTGTACCATGACACAGCAGTATAGTTTCGACTTTATTTTATTTTCTATTTATAGATCAAACTACACAGTAATATGATTTATAATCCAAAGGGTAAAAATTATTATGTATCTGTGTATGAAGACAATTTTATTTTGCCTGTTTACTGGTTACTGGCAAACTGAAAATGCTGATCATGACATATAGATGACTCACTCTATGATGCAACATCACTAACGGGAGGGAGATTTATCAACTACATTAGAGAGCATCTGATTTCATATGTCTGTAAGCACACACTGAAAAGTGGATTTGTTAGATTTGCCATCTAATTAATCTAATGAATGCCATCCAATTCGGGGTGTATTCTCACCTTACTCTCAAATTGTTGGTTGCCCTGCAGGCCTGACCAGGACACACAGTTACTAAAAGTGAGTAAATAAGGGTAGCATGGTGGTGCAATATATGCACATATCCAGGGTCCTTGACTGAATCCTTATTCTGGGTGGAGCTCTCTGATCATTTATGTGAGATTTCTCATGTCCTACAAAAATTTCCTGTGTTTTCTCCATGTTCTATGGTTTCCTTTCCCCATATTATTGATTGTACTGCAAAGCTCCGTGTGCAAACTGGTTCCTGGATCTGAACAAATGAGGCCAAGTGCCTGGTGGGAGTGACAACCTGCAGCTACACTGGAATATTGCAAATATGATTGAAGACCTGACAATATGGTTGTCGCTTACGGTGTGAATGTGTGTGTATGGTTCTCTGAGATAGGGAAAGGGAATACTGTCTGTCCACGTGCCATCCGGCGACGGATACTCCCCACCCTGAGGATATCTATCTGTGATTGGTACTGTGACTGGTACTCACGGGGTCGGGTTGCCAGCTCAGCTTGAGCACTTGGGGGGTGAGGGGGGGGGGAGTTGGGGGGTTCGGTGAAGGAACTTGGACCACAAGGGTCCAACAGCGGGACCATATCATGGCAGTGTCTGGGCTCAAACCGGGGACCTCCTAATCAGCAGCCCATCACTTTAAACACCAAGCCACTCCTGCCCCTTTCTCTGAGATAGACTGGGGTTATTTTCAGGGTGTGTCCTTTGTGCACTGTGTGTGCATAGGTTAGGTTTTGGTGACTTTAGACTTATATAATCCTGTTATATCATACTGAATATGAGTGAAAGAATGAATGAATCAATAAATCAAATAAATGCCTAAATTAGTTATTTATCATTCTATCATTCTATCAGATACACATTGATTTCAAATACCTGCTTATTTAAAAAAAAAAATGGTAAAGGTTAAATAATACTACTAATAAAAAATAAAAATGATAAAGATCATTTAGGCATTGAGTCAGCTTTCCATTCCTGGCATGCTGGTTTACACTGGTTGGTGGCAACAGCTGGAAGGAAACATCTGTAAGATAATTTCTTTGAGCTATGTAAGCTATTCGCTTAAACCCCTGCCTTTTCTTTACGTAAAGCAGCGATGGCCAATCTGCTCTCGTGTGGAGATGCTGATGACTGAACCGCTCCTAGTGCTTATTAGTGCTCCCTGTCTGCCGGATCGCATTGTGCTCTGCTGATTCAGTGCCTTACGCATCGCTCCTCAACCCCACCGGCACAAACCGCACCGCCTGAACCCTTCACCCGAATCACCACAATGGACAAGATCGCCGTCGGTAAGTCCTCTCCTTTTGATTATTATTATTATTATTATTATTATAGGCCTATATATTTTTTTATCATAATCTGTTTAGAGTTATGATATCATTTTTTCCGACGCTGATTGAGATGACTGATTATTCACAACAACGCAGATAAATCCAAATCATTTTTTTTTAAAAAGAAGAAGAAGAAGAAGAAGAAGAAGATAACAGACAGAAATAAGACGAACACGGATCGACATTTAGATCATTTTTCACTGCGTAAATTCGAGTTCTTCATCCACGGCGCTATGATTAAATACGATTAAATAGCCTCTCCCATACATAAAAAAAAAAAAAATTCCGATTTGGAAATAGGATTTAATCCCAGATTCGTGCACTGATGATAAAACAAATGCATATATCTGAGTATAGATTTTGCTGGTTTCCTGCGTGCGGAATGGCGCACCTGCTTCAGCTGCTTCCCAGCATAATGCAGAAAGACCCCACCCAAGTCACCCGGCATCTTCTCCTCTCCATCCACTGCACACAATCCTGCACAAAACACACACACACACACACACACATTTAGCTTAATCATCCATCCACACGCGTTTTAAGAGCATTTCCCCCGCCGCCGTGTGTTTTATAGGCTTTTCATAACGCGTAATGACGGATGGTGTGCGCCTGGCATTGTGTGGCCTTTCAGAGCTTTCATGTGTTAGATATTAGGCGATGGCTGTTAATCAGATCATACACCCCTGTCAAGATCCAAGATATTTTCATTTGAGATGTATCGATCCATGAGTTAGACAGATGTTTAAGATGCAGTAGAATTGGAGAATGGGTTTGTTTGTGTACTGTTTATGTCTTGAGATTAATACATATTTATGAATCAAATCAGTTACATCTATAATTCTTTAATTTGACAACTGCGAAAGAACACAATTTTCATCACTAATCCTTTTAAAACCACAACATTATTTCCATTCATCAATGGGTTGAGCATCAGATTTTACTGAAATCTTGGCTGGAAACCGATGGGTGTGACTGTTTTACGACCCAGACAGCAGCAGCACGAGCCCTCAACATCGCTGATAAACATGCTGTTACTGTATATTGTATGTTTCGTATTTAATATAGATACAGCTCTCATTCACTACATATACTTATAAAGGCTTGGGCGTGATTTTTTTTCTTCCCTGTATTGCACATTGAGGAAAATTGCTGAGGAGTAACAGCAGGCCGAAAGGAGCCACAGATTGGGAGGCTGGCCAGCCCTGCAGCAACGGGGCACTGCACATGGTGGCCTTTGCTGCTCCATCCAAATCATTATCTACGCTCGGTGGACACAAGTGGACATCCACTAGTGCACAGGGGACCGTGCGTCTGCTCCTTTGTCTTGTTCGGCGTGTGTGCTGGGATTGATCATTAAAAGAAAAGACCGGCTTTGGGGTGGGACAGCTGATGTCAGATCACAAACCACAGACTATCTCCAGTTTGCTCTTGCCTCAAGTCTTATTGCTGTGTGAAATGTTTTAGCTTTGTTCTGTTCCCCTTGGATAATGGAGTTTGGAGGATGTGCCTGCAATCTGTAAAACTCTACAGATGACAGGAAATGACCAGCATCATTAGTCTCTCCTGCATATTTCATGAGACTGTGAGCTCCAGCCTCAAAATGTTCATAATCCGTTTGTAGCTGAGCCACCTGTGCTATACGGCCTTGCAAAGATTGAAATGTGCACTCGGTAAAGGAATATGCCCTTTGCGCTTGGTCAAAGCTTCATATTTCCCTTTGAAATTAATTGAATTAACTAGACTAACTGGAATGTATCGGGTGGTGTGTGGGAACATCGCTGAAATACTGCACTATAAAACTAAAGGCCTGTACTTCAGTATTGTGGATTGTAATGTACGAATTATGGTTGTAATGATTACCACCTCATAACAAATGAGCTCACTGATATACATGATTGTCATTTAATAATGAATGTCATTTAATACACAATGAAAACACTCATTTGATAAAATATTTGAATGTCACACTTTGCACTTATGGATGCATATTTAATTGCTCTTTTTTTAAACAGCATACAAAGAAAAGATGAAGGAGCTGCCAGTGCTCTCACTCATATGCTCCTGTTTTAACCCGAGGGCACAGAAAAACCTGGACGCCAAGAAAGAGTGTAAGATACTTAAGATTCAAAATTCAGTTCAAGTGAAATTACTTTGCCTTGTTACATTTGCTCAATGTTCACAAAAAAGAAAGGAAGAAAGGAACCACATCAACACAACTACGATTACAAAATCTTATTACAAATTACTAACATACTTTCTATGCAGGACATCTTAGACTGGCTTATAGACTGGCTTAAGATTAATTACAGTAATTAACTTGACTTGAATGACATAATTCATGATCATTCATTGTTAATATAATTTTAAATTGAATCATAAGGTAAAAATTCAGTTTTCCTTATTATTATTATTATTATTATTAATTATGCAAACCAATTAAGACACAATTAAGACTTTAAACTGCAGAGAATGCTTCTTTTCAGTCATTTCCCGTGATTGTCATGCAGACATGGAAGTGAAGCCTATAAACAAACGGGCCTCGGGTCAGGCGTTTGAGGTGATCCTGAAGCCCCCCACTCCAGTGTCAGATGTGGCACAAAGTATCGGATCCCTCCCCAAGAAAAGGGACATCTCTCTGGATGACATTCAGAAGAAACTCGAGGCTGCTGAAGACCGCAGGAAAGTGAGTGTCTGCTACTCGGTGTCAACACTAACACTTGGATTTGTCAACTTTATTGACATGACTATTGATGAAGAGATCAGTTTACGCAGTGCATTCTGGTGTGGAATCAGAACCCAAATTGCTTTCTCGATGTAGGCAAATACATCTAGATTAGAAGGAAGTGTAATGAATTTGCCAAACCTTTTGCTATTTATTAACATCATGCGCTCAATAGCTTATAATTTATTTGCACTTGTAATAGCATGCTTGATTCTAGTTGGCATCTCACTTTCTACAGTCTCAAGAGGCCCAGGTACTGAAAGCGCTGGCTCAGAAACGGGAGCACGAGCGGGAGGTGCTGTTCAAAGCCATGGAGGAGAACAACAACTTCAGCAGGATGGCTGAAGAAAAGCTTATTTTCAAAATGGAGCAAAACACGGAGAACCGCAGGGCTTACCTGGCGGCCATGTTGGATCGCCTGCATGAGAAGGTAGAACATGTTGAAAAAAAGAATTCATAGTGCAACACAATTAAAGTGTTGGGGGTCTAATTTTAACTTGAGTAAAATATTCAAGATCAATAAAAGTAAATATTTAAATAAGGGCAGTTTCATGTTAAATTCATGAAATAGCCATACAGTATGTCGATTTATTGCAGACTACATGGACATTATATCAATATGTACAGTAAAATCTACATCAGGCCGTAATCACTTTTTAGAGTTGAGCTGGTTTGATGCCGCAATACAGTATTCTCAGAACCTCAATGTGGCTGTAAATTGCCTCAAGGTGTGAAAGAGAGTGTACAGGTAGAAAGCTCTTAGTCATCCACGGAATCTTGCAAATGCCAAGGACATTAATTAAGTCTGTCTTCTTTGGATCACATGCACACGGATAGATTATTTGGAATGAACAGAGAATGTGATTGAAGCGGACACACCCTTTTAAGAAAGCTTGCCAGTAAAATTCATCAAATGCCATCTGGTTGAGACTAGAGGTGTGCACATGGACTGGCGTGCCAAAGAATGCAAATATAAAGTCAAGCTGAGGTTTTCTAATAGCGGCCAAAGAACATGAAGCTCCCCGAAAAAAAGAGAGAAAGATCCTGTTCAAGTTAAATAATAACGCTTTAGAGCATTTCTCATTAGTCAGGGTAGAGGTGATTGGAATTAGTGGTTGGTTTATATGTTATACCAAACTCAATTTGTCGTATGTAGATAAATGTCATAGGTAGGTGCAAAATAATAATCGCACGAGCCGTCCCATAATTGGCTCTATTGAATAAGAATAAAACTTGTTTGCTGGAGGACACGCCTACTTCATGTTTAAATCCCAATACAGATACAGATATAAATATTATATAGATATAGATAATGTAAGAAGGGATTTTTTTATTGCTGGCGTTACGTGATTTTTTGTGTTTCTTTCAGGATGAACATGCTGCTGTGGTCCGCAGAAACAAGGAGCTGAGAGAGGAGCTCATAGGATAAACACGTTTTCCTCAATTGTCCTCACACTGCTCATCAGCTCACTTATCCTCCTCATACACACACACACACACACACACACACACACACACACACACACACACACAAACACAAACACACATACAGTCAAAACTTATCTAGCAAGTAACACTCTCCTATACCGTTTAAATGGTCTTGCTTGATTTCATAGATTATGACACAGATTATTTTGTAAATATATCATAGAAACTTTTAGATTAAGCAACAACACAAGTCAAATGTATCAAACTTATCATGACACAGTATCGCTATTAATGAAATTAAAATGCATCTGATTCTTTTTTTTTTAACTCGAATTATTTTTTGGATTAGAGATATCATGTGTTTATTTATTCGTTTGGAATATGAAAAGGGCACGACTAAAGATTTAACTCCAGAGGTTCACTCAGAGTGTCAATGTGCTGCTGAAGAATGTGTTAAACTTGAGCAAGATGGTTTCATTCAGTAGATGGAAAAAGTGCAATGTCATGATTATATTGTATATAAGCATAAATACACTGTAAGGTTTGTTGTATATTTGTGTGTGTGTGTGTTTGTGTGTGTGTCTGTGTGTGTGTCTATGCTGGGAGTGTCCCAGCGTTCCATTCCTCACAATGACATTTTTATTCCAGAACCTTCCAAACGAATAAATAAACACATGATATCTCTAAACTAAAAAAATAATTAGAGTTAAAGAAAAAGAATCAGATGCATAAATTAATAGCGATATGGTGTCGTGATAAGTTTGATACATTTGATAAATTTGATACATTATGTTTTTTCTCGCTCGCTTTGACTTCAACTAATGTTGGCACTGGCTACCATTTTCTGAACGAATTTTCCGACAGTACACTTCATCATCTCAAATGCCGCCATTATTCCACCATATATTCTGCTATTCACTGATGTTAAATCCTTTTGTCTGGTCAAATTTCATCCTCCAAACTTCAGCCATTGAGGAGGAATGGCTAATTGAAACAGAATATGCATTGAATGTTTTTTTTCTCTCTCTCTCTCTTTTTTAACTTCATTTATTTTCATGGTTTCCTCTCGAAATATGCCTGCCTGCATCTTCTGCTGCGTAAACTGTGTTTTTCCCTCATTTCTCTGTGTGCATAATTTGGTGAATAAAGATTTGGGATTCTGTGAACATATTACTGTGGGTGTGATTTTTGTGGGTAGGTTTTTTTTTTTTTTTTTTTTGCAGAAAAACAAGTAAATACGTTACATAGTCTCCTACAGTCAAAATATCAGCTGTTATGTAGCCTGCATATAACAGAGTCACTTAAAACCATTAACCCATTGCCTACTTGGACCCACTGAGGTTTTTTTTTTTTTAAAGATAATAAAGTACTGGAACATGACAGGAGCGATTGCAAACACTAGCACACACTGGCACTGTGGTATGGTACATAATGACTACAGATTTTATTCAGTTAGTGATATATATA
>JAQMYL010000033.1:12308612-12331632 GCA_030014365.1 Clarias pachynema | reverse complement strand
GGGGCGGGCCAAATAATTTCATAAAAGCGGGACCCGCGGGTTGGAAAAATACCCGACCCGCGCATCACTAGTATAGACGATAAGCGAGTGTGTGACTAACCCTCAGTGTGTAAATGTTTGTTCCACACAGTTCCTGGTAAAGCGTGATGCTGACCTGTTCGCTGAGAACGACAATAAGGAGACACCATGCGACTGTGCAGAGAAGCAGCATCATAAAGAGCTGGCACTAAGTCTGGAGTCTCAGATGGTCTTTTCAACAGACCCCAATGCTGAGGACATCGAAGCCGAGTACGCTGCCCTCGACCGCAGGGAGGTGAGCAGCATGATAGCCTTTGTGAAATGATGTCCAGATGTTGTAGTTTTGAGATTATACTTGCCACACTTTTGATTAGAAGGCTGTATTTAGTGGAGGTGGTGATTTAGGATGCAGAATACGTGGATGAATGATTAAACTCTCTCTCTCTCTCTCTCTCTCTCTCTCTTTGTTTCTCAGCTTTACGAGGGCTTGCGGGTCCAGGACCTAAGGAGGCTGAAGGACATGTTGATCGTGGAGACAGCAGACATGCTGCAGGCGCCTCTCTTCACTGCAGAGGCTCTCCTCAGGGCACACGGTACGCCGGCTATAATCACACTAACATATATCTGTTTGAACCTTCTTCATTTGGCAAGGCTTAAAAAATATTAATTGTTTAAACACAATGATGTTGAACTTGTTAAATTCTAATATTATTCTAATAATCACACTGATGGAATTTGAACCTTGATTTTCCATGAAATCTCCATGAATTCCTTTGACATGTGACGTGCATGAAGGACTGGTCCATCTCCTGCATTCGCTATTGCATGTTGTAACAAACGGAGTTAATGGCTAGAAGATAAACGCTCCCTGTTGCCACTCTCACAGTTAAATTTATGCTTTCTTGCTTGCTTTAATTATCTCCAATTATGTGATCAGGCCTTTGGCAGGCCTAGTTCTAGATGAGTTGCACCCATGGGGAAAACTGGCAGAGTTCTGTTCCACCATGCTTGCTATTATTACAAGTTTGCCCTCTTTGGATTTTGCTAGCACAGGCTAAAATATGGGGCCGCTCCTCCTTAACATTTGTTTATTTAAACAAGAAACGAAAACAAAAATTATCTTCAAAGTTAGTAATTACAGGTTATTTTGCAAAAAAAAATCAGATCATTCATTTGTCTTTATTTGTTTTGTCAAACTTCCAAATATTTTTGATTTATCATGATTTATTATTACTGTAATATTTATTATGTTATACAGCATAAACTATATATATAATATTCCATTGCTGAAATTCCATGAAACTTATCATTAACATTTTCTAATGTAAAACCTCGTTATGTATGTTTGCTTTAGACAGATTACCAAGTGATTAGTTGTTGCACTGTGTGTGTGAGAACAAGAGAAGGAGTGCCTGTGTATGTGCGTGGGTGTCTGTGGGTCTGTCTGGGTGTGTACGTGTGTGTGCATGTGTGTGTTGGGTTGGTGTCCATGGGTAGGTGTGAGGGGGGGTGTGTGTGTGTGTGTCCGAAAACAGTATTTTTCTCTTTAGTGGTTTCTGATCTCTGGATGTCAGTGATTTATATCAGTTTTAATATGTTATTTATTTGAGATCAGGTTGCTTTAGAATTAGTAACTTTGTTAGTATTCAAGTAACTGGGAAGATACAATGAAAAGAGATGAATGTAGCGTCTCCCTACCTTTCCTCTTCTTACTCTTAAATGTTAAACCTGAGTTGTAATTTTGTTAGTGGTTTTATCATCAGGACAGTCATCATCCAACCGTTAGAGACTACTGAGGCTGCACTGTATCCGGAGTCTGTGTGAATATATTACTAAATACTTAAACACTGGGTTCTCTAGTGCTTCAGCTAACAGCATGCACCACTTTGGTTTAGAAGTTTTGGCGCATGCCTTATGTTAGCTGTGGGGATTCCCTCATGGGGAAGTGGTGTGAGAGTACTGACTCGAGTACACAACAGCGCCGTGTTAGTTGTTCAGCTTGACAAGGATGAATGAGCAGGTTTTGCATAAGAGCTAAGTCACAAAGTTATATGACTGGACTTTGTGCTTCCCCAGTTAAATCATGTGCATTAAGCAGATCCTCATTGTGCCTTGTGATGTGTGTGTGTGTGACCTGCTTTAGTTTACTAGTATGGGCCGTATAAAACGCTTTTGTTTGAATATACTGTGCACCAGAAATGTCTAAGCGTTCCCACAGGCTGTATTTGAAAGTTCATCCAAAACGAAGGTTTCCAAAGATAGTGTTGTTTATACATAAAATAAAATAAGACTCGGTGCTTAAATTGAATTCTGAAGTGAAGTCTTGTATTATCATCATACTGTATATTGATTTATCACACATTCCAGTGGTATGAAACACTTTTTTGTTACACACTCTTCTGCTTCTACACAGACTGGGACCGAGAGAAGCTTCTAGAGGCGTGGATGTCTAATGCTGAGGACTGCTGCCAGCGGTCTGGGGTTCTGATGCCCACTCCTCCACCCAAAGGCTACAATGCCTGGGATACTCTACCCTCACCCCGTACGCCACGCACCACCCGCTCCTCCATCACGTCACCCGACGAAATCAGTCTTTCCCCCGCAGACGACGACCGCTCCCTGGTGAGAATACAGAAACTTGAACATAAATATACGTAAATAATAATCAGATCAGTTCTGAATAACGCCGTTTAGATCACGCTGCATTCACACGTTTGCTTATTTACTTGACAAAAGTCCCAGATTGCTGGATCAATCACACTTATTGGTCACTCTCTCAATGTAAAACAAAACACAATTACTTCACCAATCAGGCCAGAGATTAGTGAATGATTCAGTCATACAACTCGATTCATGGCGTTCCAATATTATCGAGCGCTCCAAAACACTATGCTCCTCCAATTCCAGCCAATCAGCAAGTATACGTATTATTACATTCTCGTTGAATGTGTTAGTTTGTATTATTATTTTTATCAGAATAAGTAAAATGTCTCTCACAGATAAAAAAAAAAAAACAGAGGCATGCGCAGCTCTAATTGGGATATAACTTACTGTACCAGTTAATTAACACTGATGCGTTAATTCTATCTGTTACACAGAGACACTGAGAACAGATCGAAAGCTACAGAGAAGTATACTAGAAGTGTGTTAAAATTGAGCAATAATATCTGCAAAATCTGTATTTATTAACAAACTACCTAACAAACCCCGCGACATTTACATTTTGCTGATAAAAATAATAATATAAACTAACACATGCGAAAGGTGCTAATTATTAGTTGTTTTATTTATTATTGTGTTTAAGCTTAATCATTTTAAGGTTTCTAGAATAAGAAAAAGTCAGGTTTTTTTGTTACAAGAGTTGAATGTCCTGTGTAGACAGCACTTTTTTTTTTATTTTTTACTTGAATGCAATAAATGTTTTTGTTGAAACAAATGATAATTGTATAAGAGAATCGTGATCTCAATTCAAGAAAAATCAAGAATTATATTTTAGCAAGACTCGTACAGCTCACTATAGTCTACATCATTGTCCTGATGTTTTAGCTCTGTCTCCGTGAGGCCTGTTGTACACTTTAGGTCTGTTTATATGCACAGATTTAGCAGATACACTATTTTCCCAATTCGTCCTTTTGGATTAAGTGTTTGTCTATATTTTTAGAAATAAACCTGATCAGCTTTAAGGACAACAGCGTCCTCAGTTAGCACTTTATGACTTGAGCCTTCGAATGAGCCTTTTCTATAAGAGGAACAGGAGCTTGAACACAGTCAGTGTGTGAATGTGTCAATGCGCACACTGTAGTCAAACAATGGCTTTTTCATAGCTGCCACTTGTAGAGTCTAATGTAAAACCACCAGTCTTGAAGATAGAGGAGATTTTTAGTCGATGACTGAATGGACAAAATGATGTTTGACATGGCGAATATGCTGTTTCTTTCAAGCGTTAAGTCGCATAAAGCTGAGGGCACTTTAAAAAAATCTCAGTATCACTGAACCGCACACGCTATATGGTTTAAATCAGTTTTTTCTTAAATATTGCAGTGTGCACACTACTTAATCTATTGTAAGCAAGGATTACAATAGATAAAATAGTGCTGCACAATTAATTATATAAAAATACTGTTGTGTATAAATAAATAAAAACTACAATGTGGACCAGTGCAATTATTTAATCGCAAAAGGCTGCAATTTATTATACACCTAGTTGAGAATTTACATAGAGTTTGTCTATAATATAAGTAATTGTTTATTTTTTTAAATACTTCTTAGGTTATAATTATTGGCAAACGTACACTGAGATATGAGATCATTTGTCTAATTGTTTGCTGTTCAACAATTAATAAACAATTCATAAATACTTTTAAAATATTAAAAATGGTTCCATTAATAGTTACATATCGCAGTTAAAATCGCAATTGCAATGTGTCAAAATAATCGCAATGTGAATATTTTATTAAAACACAGATTTTCACTCTGAGAGATCCTTAACGAAGTATATTGTGTTTTCTCCAAAAAATAACCACAAAAGCTATTTATCCTGTGACTTGGGCTGTGGTGGTTCTGAGCTTTTTTTTTTTTTTTTTTTTTTTTTTTTTTGTGGAGGAATGTTTGGTTTGTAGGACGCAAGCAGCGAAACCTGTGTGTTCTTCACAGAGAGCCAGGGGTATAGCAGGGGAAACCCTTTTTTTTTTTTTTTTAAATGGCTTATTGTCTTCTTGTGTATGTGTTTTAAATAATGACATCATGTTGTTATTGTGCTTTAGATGTTGCTTTTGCCTACTAGTAGAGACGGATGAAATCTGCATTTAGGGATCTGTTGTGCTTGGCAGGAGATGAATTTATTTTCCCTGTCAAACTCATTGGTATTCACACGGCACAAATCATCTTCAGGATCATCAAATGTTTGAAAATACGTGACAACTTGTGTGACAACTTGCAGACTGAGAAACTCGCGTCGCTGATGCATGCGGGAGACTGTGTAGCGAGTTGTCCTTACTCTGTTCAGCGGGGGATCGCTGGCTGTAAAATCAAGGAATCGTGTGTGATGATGCTTCAGATGCTCTGACACTTCAGACATAAATATTGTGTCTATTCATATCCGCAGCACTTTTTAGATTTCTGAATATTTCCTTAGACCCCCCCCCCCCTCCCCCTCCTCCTCCGCTTGACCCGGTCCTGGTATGAAAGTGTTTCACCTCAAAACTTCCTGAAAGCCTCTCACTTTGATTGTTGCCTTGTGTTTATTCTTTCAGTGTGGTATATGCATGTGTGCTGCCTCCATGTTTGAAGAGCCTGTCGATATCCCGTGTGGACACGTGTTCTGCAGGTCATGCTGGGAAAGGTGAGAGTTGTTTTTATCCCTGTTGTTCCACAGGTCCTTAGTCACTACTAAAATTAAATTGGGCTTTTAAACCTAATTAGATGCACGATGCGTACCATATGCTACCTTGTGACAGCTGTTCTATTATCATCCACCACTTGGACCAACATGTCCACTGAAGTCTGGACTCATTTGTTTAGTAAAGTGTCATCTTTGGCAGCTTTTTGAATTTGAAGATCCAGGAGGGAGAGGCTCATAACATCTTCTGCCCGGCCTATGACTGCTTCCAGCTGGTTCCTGTGGAGGTCATAGAAAGTGTCGTGTCCAGGGAGATGGACAAGCGGTACCTGCAGTTTGACATTAAGGTATAAACTTACTATGGGAGACACTAATATACCGTATGCTACATTTTATAATCGGCTGTTTGTCCTTTGAGAATCCAACATGACCTTGCAAGACTAAGCCTAAGACGTATTTGCACTTGATGCTTTGTTTCAATCTAAATTTGTCCTCGAGATATGAAATGAATCATCTGTTTCTCCGCCGCTGACTTTTTAATTTAATCGCTAGCTGTTAATTTGTCACTGCTCAGTAACATTCCAGTTACGTTCTCCTAAAGGAACTTCGATGCGTAATGTGACATCTGGCTAAGACGGCTAGCATTAACCCTAAATGTGAGCTATAGGGAGAAAACCACGGTAATGATCCGCTGCCCCTGCAATCTGAACATGTCTTGGAATGATGCGTCTCATGCTGTGTACCCAATAACTATTCATTATGTTGCCATAACAACTCTGAATCTTTTCCTGGGATGCTTTAGTTCTGCCGTAATGCTGGTCAGGGTAGAGGTTACTAACGGACACGATGACTGTCTTGAACTGCTAGTATAAAATTAACCCCATCTTTACTTTAATTCTAAGCACAACTGCATTATAATAAAGAATAATTGTGCACAATGGTAATATTATGTATAATAGAGATTATATACATTTTGCTCTCCAATGGTTTGAATAGTTTATGTATTAATTATGATTTGGTGACACATTACTACACATTGTTGCTAAGCTGATATAAAAAAAGAGGATTTGTTTTTTATTATGCTGCTTATGGAAATGATAAGAGTGCTGGGTTTTCTTGGTCTGTATTTATTTATGTTCTTCTTTCTTCCTGCCTCCCTGTTTTTCTCTCTCTCTCTCTCTCTCTCTCTCTCTTTCTCCCCCATCATATGTTCTGTGCCAGGCCTTTGTGGAGAACAACCCTGCCATCCGGTGGTGTCCGCGGGCAGGCTGTGAGAGAGCGGTACGCTTAGCGAGGCAGGGGCCTGGTGCCAGCGCCTCCGACCCGCTCAGCTTTCCTCTGCTCCAGGCCCCGGCTGTGGACTGCGGCAAAGGCCATCTCTTCTGCTGGTCAGTGCTGATTCCCGCCACAGTGCCAAAACTACCGTCCTAAAACTAACACACTGGCAGGTTCTGCTTTTAAGAACAGAGTTACAAGTTTCTTCTTTATTTCTTCTTTTGACAAGAAAATCATTGACTTAAATGTTACAGATTTGTGTCTTTTTAAAAACTATGTTTACATGCGTCTGCATTTTATGATGTGTGGTATATAATTTGTTTTCATGGCATTGCAAATCACTGATCATCTCTTCCTTGTGGCTTCATCCCTTCTGTTCCAACTGCACACATGCACAGTCTTCAGTTATGCGTCTAGTACTGATCGTGCCAGGTTTCATTACACTTACCTCAGTGCACTTTTGTCTCCATTCCTCCATATGGCATGTGGACATTCGCTCAAAGCTCTGTCTATCTACAGTAAGTATGACAGGAACATGACTCTGCTGTCCCTCATATTACTCCATTTTGTGAACAGTCCCTCTCACTAACAATTAATTACTACTCTTCACTTAAAGATCCCGGCTTTTGGCATCAGTACGTTCTCAGACGTTGTCACTAGTATGCCAGTTCAGAATAATTATTGTAGTTGTGGCGGGATTCAAAACTCTGATGGTTATTTCAGTCGTATGGGCTTTTATGACAGTCTGTGACGAGTTCAACAATGATAAGTTTATTATTTTTTTTAAACTGCTCCACTATGCACATACTTCATCCCGATTTGCAGTCTCAGTGTTTTTGCGTTTGACTCTGCAGGGAGTGCCAGGGGGAGGCTCATGAACCCTGTGACTGCCAAACATGGAAAATGTGGCTACAGAAAGTCACTGACATGAAGCCAGAAGAATGTGAGTATGGCTATGCGGTACATATGAACAACAAGTGCATAACTGGTACTAACTAGTGCTGGGGTTTTAATGTATTGGAGCTGTTTTATTGTATTGTCACACATTTGCCTTCATGCTTGGATTCTGTATATCTGAATTGTAGAACAGAAGTTTGTCAGATAGCAAGATACAACGTTTGATCGTTTTACTGTTTTTCTCTCATATTGGATTAACAAGTGGAATTTTCTTGAATGGGATCGAAAGTGCCAACAATGTCTCATGAATGCTATAAGGAGTTTATCCGTTTACATATTAAGTGTTTTCTTCTAAACTACCCATATGGCAAATAGGAACTAGAACACCTGTGGAAACTAACAAAAAAATATTTTTGTTTCTACTTGTATATTATTGTAAATGAAAGTTAGCTTTTTTTTTGTTGTTGTCTGTGTGTGAAACAAGACAAATATCTATTTTTGTCCCTTTCCCCTGCAGTGGCAGGTGTAAGTGAGGCGTATGAGGATGCTGCCAACTGTCTGTGGTTGCTTACCAACTCCAAACCCTGCGCCAACTGCAAGTCTCCCATTCAGAAGAATGAAGGCTGCAACCACATGCAGTGTGCCAAGGTGCTCTTTAGTTTCTGCTCTGAGGTGCCAGGGCATAAATATCAAACCATACTCATGACCTTAATATCCCCCCCCCCCCCTCTTTCCCTGCAAGGCTGGAACAATAATATGAGCTGTGCTTTGTGTATTCTGATTTTGGACATAAACTAATAAATATTCAAAATCACAATTTTATGAATATCCTGATTGGATATATCCTGATTTTGTAACAATTTCTAGACCTTGAAACTTAAAAAAAAAAAGCCGTCATAACTCGAGGTTTACACCTTTGTTTATTCAACAGCTTTACAACTGAATTGAACATAAGTAATTAAATGTAGCTCATTCCCTATAACATTACTTAAAAACCAAGGGCAGCATTTAAGCAATACAAACTAACTTATAATATACGAGTTAAACTAACGGAAACAAAAAGCTGCAGCACTGCTGTCTCTGTTATGTCATTTGCTACTGTTATTTCTTAGCAAATAATTTACAAACATGGCAAATAATTCACTCCTACCACGCAGGATGCCATATGGGAATAGTTCAGAGTCTGCTACCTTTAGGATTATAAAGAAACTGTGATGTTTTTTCCTTCCTCAAATGCCTCTAAAGTCTCGAGCGTGTATTGAGCAATTGTGAGCATGTGGGTGCGTGTGTCTTCCGAAAATAAATTGCATGTGATGTTTTGAGATTGGTTTAAGTGTGTGCAATGAGTTGGTTGCAAGACTATTTCGCTAATTCGGCCCATTGGAGGCTTTTTAACACAAAAAACCTTTGATAAAGTAATGACATTAAAATGCGTTGCTGTTGCGCCGCTGAGAAGCTTGTGCACTCTGCACATAAACAGATCTATCCAAGGCTGATCAGTCATGGCTGATCAAACCGAAAACCAGAAGATTCTGGACACTTGCTGACCGCCAAGTGGATCTCGATTGTTAATGTAATGAATCATTTAGAAACAGGAGTTTTTTGGAGTCGATTCGAGTGGATCGGCACACATCTCCATGAATTATTGTTATTGAGCTACATAATCTAACGATAATGATGTATGGAAAAACAGTTTATTTTAGCAGAGGAAAATGGTGGATGTAGTGAATTCTGTAAGTAGACATTTATTTCACATTTCTCTAAGGAATATTTGGTGCCAGTTGTTTCTTGCCACAGGTTAAAATATCTTTGTGGCTATTTTTATGAAATGTCTTTTGTCATGCTGATTTCAAGAGATGAAGAAAGAGGCTGGTGAGATGCAATTAATTTACAGTAAAATGCAAACAGTGTTCCTAATTTTTTTAAATATAAAAAAAAAAACAGCTTTGTTATAAGAGAAATGAAAACTCTTCATGATGTGCTGTTATTGGTATTGAACTTTCTGGAGGTAACAGTTTGCAACACCCTGTCACTGATTATTTTCCTATAGCAGCATGTTCTTTCATGACAGTCTTGGTTACAGTCTTGATCTCAGCACTACTGATAATGCAGAAGCCTTCAGAATGAAGCACACTAAAGAGAACACTTTTTTTCCTTCTTCCTTTTATCTGTATCATTTGATCACAGGTTGTCCCCAGTTTATTGTAGCATATACTGTAGATAGTCACTGTCTAGCAGTGTCCTGGGAAAATGCATTAAACGGAGCTAAATGATTTATTAAATCATCACAGTAGGCTTTTTATACATTTTAATAAGCATTGTCATAGTGTATAGTCCAGAGTGATCATATGCTGCTGCCCTTGTGTCTTCACAGTGTAAGTATGATTTTTGCTGGATCTGTCTGGAAGAGTGGAAGAAGCACAGTTCTTCCACAGGAGGATATTACCGCTGCACTCGCTATGAAGTTATCCAGCAGGTGGAAGAGCAGTCTAAAGAAATGACTGTGGAGGTAGATACATTTCTATTCATCATACACACTTTGTGTATAGCTATAGAATGCGTGAATTATTCATTTTAGCCTTAGGAAAGAATATTAATCAAAACCTTTCTTTATGTCAGTTATCTGCAATGATTATTGTAAAAGTTTGTCCGATTTTATTTAAATATGCAGGCCGAGAAGAAGCACAAGAGCTACCAGGAACTTGATCGCTTTATGCACTACTATACACGCTTCAAAAATCATGAGCACAGCTACCAGGTAACGGATTGCTTTACACAGTTTCTCACTGTAGTAGGGTTACACTCGGTCCTAATGTTCCCTCTAACCGTTTCACTTAGCTGGAAGATCGTCTCCTTAAAACGGCCAAAGACAAGATGGAGCAGTTGAGCAAAGTCCTGAGTGGAAGTAAGGCTGTGTATTTGTCTCACACAATTGCCTCTCGTCTGAGCGTTAGGTCTCTGAGCATTAGAGAGACAGAATGAAACACTTTACCTTGCTCTTGCAGGGGAAGGAGGTGCTCCAGACACTACTTTCATTGAAGATGCAGTCCATGAACTTCTTAAGACTCGTCGTATCCTCAAGTGCTCTTACCCTTATGGTTTCTTTCTGGAGCCCAAAAGCACCAAGAAAGAGATCTTTGAACTTATGCAGGTAAGGCTCCATCCATTTCCACTTGTCTTAAAGGTCCCATATTTTACTATTTCTTTAGCACTGGGCTTGGAGTCCCTCTCAATATGTGTGTAGGGTTGTGTATCGTTTGGGATTTTATGGTGCCAAATTGATACTTTTGATACGGTACCAGTGCTTAAATGGTGCCATTCCACAACAAATGGTGGATAAGATTAAAGAACATCTTTTTATTAAAAAAATATAAAACATGTATTCAAAGTTTTAAATATACATTAATATAAGTAAATACAAAACACAACCAATTTACATACTACCTATAATATAATATAACTACAATAATTTAACACCAGTAGCAACAATGTAGTTAAAATACTTGATGTGCTACAAACCAGCTTCAAATTTCAGCAAACCTTTTGCAGAAATATGACCATTATTTTGCCAGACCATCTTATCTGGCAAAATACGCCACCTCTCCTGACTGTTATCGCTGGTGTGACTTGGGGCCGGGGACGCCCACCCTGCCAGCTAATGTCCACAAGCTATTAAACACAGTGTATCCCTCTGCTTTTAAGTTCATCACATGTGTTCTTAAATATTTCATTGGGCTAGATGTGTTTTACACGCAATTGTTGAACGACATTTGTTGCATGTCACGGTGTCGAAATCCATTGTTGTGAAATCCGGCCACACTGCAGAATGTTTAGCTTTAGGCATTTTAATTTAATTGTGTTTAGCTTAGCGTGCAAATGCTACCTGTTGCTGTCAGAGCAAGTGTAGTTACTGCGTGTACGTGCTGTAACAGCTGTTTCAGAGAACCACAGAACAAATATTTCAATCAATCGCTCTGGCATTTAAGTGGCATCGAAACACTTTACCAAGGCAGGCATCAAAGTGAGGTACCAAAATCTGCGTTTAACCCTACAGTATGTCTGTCTCTGTTAAAGCACCTCAGATTTGTACACGTCTAAATCCCTTTATTTTACTCCACCAAATGAGCTGAACAACAAGCTGGGCGAGAGGTACTTCTTATATAAGGTCACAATAGGAGGAAAATTCGAATTGCCTTGTTTAAGCCCTGGCAAACACAAAATTGAAAAATGGGTAAAATTAGAGAGTTTACACACAATGGAGACCCATCTGAATGTTTAAAAAAATAATAAAAAGGGAATTTCGAGTAATAAGTCCTTTAACCGTTTAGTCATTGTGCTGGACAGCAGGGTAGTGGAGTGCAGTCTTTGAGTCTTGTTCATGTTCACTCCTGTTGCTCTCCTCAGACTGATTTAGAGATGGTAACGGAGGACCTTGCCCAAAAAGTGAACAGGCCCTACCTCCGTACCCCTCGCCATAAGATAATCCGTGCCGCCTGCCTGGTGCAACAGAAGAGGCAGGAGTTCCTGGCCTCTGTGGCTCGAGGCGTGGCACCAAACGACTCCCCAGAAGCCCCACGACGCAGGTTTGAAAACCTCTCCTACTTATTTTATCTCCGCTGCACAGATTTATGTATGTCACCCAGATTTTTTCCATGTAGGTTAGCTTAGGGAGTGCAGCAATTTTCAGTCAGCAGTTTCACATCAGTCATGCTTCAAGAAGAAGTGTAATAAGGATCCTAATTAGTATGTAACATTATCCACATCCGTATCTGAGACGTTTCAGATGTGACTCCAGTTCCTTCCGCCCCATATCCTGGTATTGGCAAGCAGTCCATTTATTAGATAGATAGATTGTTCTTCTGATGTTTCACTGTTACATATGATGATATGGTTCAGCTCAGAGATGATCCATAAGTTAATTATTATTATTTTTTTTTTTTTCCTGGAAAGCAATTATCTGTTGTATGGAACTTGACATGTGGTCATGTAGATTGTAGTATTGCATGTTGATCATTTTTTCCATTTTCATAGTTTTGCTGGGGGCACTTGGGACTGGGAGTACCTGGGATTTGCATCTCCAGAGGTAATACATTTTTTGTTGTTGTTGAATCATGTTAAATAAATGGTATTTGCACGTTGGCCTAGTGAAAATTAATACACTTAAAGGGAAATTCTTTATTTCTTTCTTAACTACCAGAATAACATCTGGTTTAATTATGTTGTTAAATTTGTTCCCTATTTTGTATCATAATGGCAGTGCATTATTATGATTATTATGATGATGATGATGCTGATGTACTAATACCTCACTTAGTTGTTCAACAGTTTTGAGTAGACTTGCAGTAGTAAAAGTAGCTCTAGTTATAAACTAGTTTTGGAAACGTTTCTCTTATAGCTCACATATTCAAAGCAATGTATTTTATCTGTGCATGTAGAGGATTTAATTTTGTCAGTTTTCTTTCTAATCCTATTTTTTATTACTATTTATCTATTTGATTGATATTTAAAGCTTGCATTTAGTATATTTAAAGAATATCTTGCAAAAAGCCTGTAGTTTTATTACAGAGAATCTTTTATCTTGCCAGAATGCGGGAAGGCGTGCTAAACACGTCTGCCATAAAGTATTTAGAATAATACTTCCCTTTGTGTATTATTTGTGCAAAACCTGCGTTTGATTGTGGATATTTGATTTAGGGTACTTTTAACCTTTCAGAGTGCTAGGTAATGAAGTAGCTGCTATATCAGAAATAATTCCGAGTTGTATTGTTTACTGTTAGTTGCTTGCATAACGTTTTACTAGTACATAACGGACTAGATCAAACCAAGCATGCTGAGATTTGAGGTGCAACACTATTGGATGTCTGAGTTATGTTCATGCACAGCTGAATGGTATTCCACTGCTATTCTGTTCCAATTCAAAGATCCAGGAGAGTCAGGCAATTCTCGGAGGAATTGATCCGAGAGTCCACATTCAAAATGCAGGAGGCCAGCGGCAGGTATTACTGAACCCCATTCCCCCCAATATTCTTCCATTTTAGGGATGGCAGCATCAGCAACGGAATGGCACCTGTCATCTGCACTCCATCAGTCTGTTCATTGTTCGCTCTTTTATTTGGCAGCATGCTCCTTTTCTTTCCTTTCCTTTTGTTTCGGTTGTGTTCTCTGCAGTTGACTTAAAAACGATCTCATGCCTGAGAGAATATTACTTTTTGTTTGTTGTGGAGTTGCATCTCTTAGGGAGCCCCTTAAAAAAGAAAACCAGCTTTGGTTTGGTATTGTTGAAAATCTGCTCCATTCCCTTGCAAGCATGTACATGAAACAGCCATGTACATACTTTATTTTAGAATATTGTGGCTCCCAGAGTATGACATGGTAAGATTTAAACTGTGGTGTAATAAATGGGGTGTTTTGCTTTTTATGTTTTGTATGGGTGTAACGGTACGCGTTCGGTACAGGAATCGCGGAACAGGAAGTTTGTCTCTGATGGACAGTCGACTGAAACAGCGAATAAAGGGAACGTTAGCTAACTAATACTAATGAAAAGGCAGCAAAGCATTTTTTTCTTTCTGAAAAAGGTAAACAAGTATTTCTGCAGAAAATGCAAACTAATGCAAAGTTTTCACAACTGTTTAGCTGAGCATGACATCTGTCGGCTTCTGTTTTTTCTCCGAATAAATGGAGGTTTGGAGTCAGTCTTCATATGTTTGTGAATTAAATAATTTAAAACATAACCTACTTTTATTCACTTTACCCATAAGCCTTAATGCCAGGTTAGGTTTTCTAATTAACTACTTTTTTTTTCTTCTTTTTTTTTTTATAGTATTAGTATATTAAGTAAAAATATCTGTGTACATTTTTATGTGCATTGTATATGTGTTCGGGAAATTATGGCCAGTCTGGCAATGTTTACAAGTTAGTACAGAGCTGTGTTTATAGTTAATGTTCATAATAAATGAAAATAATTGTAATTTATTTTTTTCCACTTCACTTTACCGAAAACGTATCGAACTGTAAAGTCTGTACCGAGACATGACTTTTGCGTACCGTTACACCGCTAATGTTTCCTGCACCTAAAACTATATATACTTAGTAAGAATGAGATAAAAGCAAAATAGAAGAAAAGGACTACTTCCTAATCATGATTCATGCAATGTAGTATGTTTTCTTTAGTATAATTCTTTGAGCCTAGACCTTTCTTTTGCATGCAGCTTTGAGTGCATTCAGTTTTAATCTAGTTTCATCTAGTAAATATTTTGCTCAAATGACAAATGATGGCTAAAATAGATTTTTAGCAGTTTGTCAAAATCTTGGTTGTTATTTTTCTCTTATTATTATTATTATTATTATTATTATTATTATTATGTTTTAAAGGTAACTTTTCTTTGTGCAAGTTGCTTGTCCTACTGCTATAATTGAAACAACTCCTGTTATCTGATTGCTTTAAGTTAATACCCTTGTTCTTGATGGCTTTACAAAACAGTTTCCACAAGTCCAGTCCTGGAAAGCCACTGTACAGTTTGTTTGTTTATTTATTTATATTCTTTTTGGCTAGCCTGCCAGATGTGCTGTGGCCATACAGGTCTGGATTTGTGTCTCGGTTTTGTGGAGGTTGCTTTGAGGTTTCCCGTGAACATGTTTTTAACAGGCTCTTCTTCAGCAGGGTAGGGGGGAGTCTTCTGTGCATGGGCTCAACAGCTCCTCTGAAGTGCTTGAGTGCCTTGTGTCTTGTTATGTTCCACTGTAGGAGTATGCAGAGTTCCAGTACAGACGCAGACACAGACAGCGAAGGCGTGGAGACATGACTAGTCTACGCAGCAACACCCCGGACTCCGAGGAGCCCAACCCAAGCAATTTAGGTACTGTAACTTCCAGACCCAGAACGCTGCGGTAATCCTTTTTTTTTTTTTTTTTTTTTTTTAAATGCTCGGCCTAGCTTCTGCTGACTTACAGGAAACGACTTGGGATAGCGCAAATCCTTTACTAGGATAATGTGCTTTAGTGTTACTCATGTTACTCTATATGGCCGTGCTGTAATTGTGGATAAAAGCTTAATAGTGTTAGGAATTATGCTTCAAGGAAGAAAAGAGAGAAGTTTTTTACAAGTTGATTTCTAACACTGCCCCCCCCCCCTTTCCCCTGCCCAATCTCTTAGACTCAGAACAAGTTGGTTGTAGTCAGAGGCAAGGATTACCTATGGTAAGTTTTGCAACTTTTTAAATGATACTTTCCGTAAAGAAAAAAATAAAATAAAATGTGAGTAATTCCTTTCTTTTCCTTCATACTGCAGCCCCACAGTTCCATGGATGAAGACGATCCCAACATCCTGCTAGCCATCCAGCTTTCTCTGCAAGAGTCTGGGATGGCCATGGGGGATGTAGGTGCTGTAGACACCCAGGAACTGCTGGCTCACGAGGCATCTCTGGGGGCCATCGGCACTTCTCTTCCCTCCAGGCTGGACCCGTTGCTCCCTGGCGTGGATGTTCCCCGTGCTGCTCTGAGCAGTTCTGAACTTCTGGAGCTTGGAGACAGTCTAAAGAAGCTGGGTAACATGAGTGGGCAGAACGTTCCACCACGCTTTAACATTGTGGGCAATCCCAGCCACGAGCCTACCGGAGGGCCTTTTCCACCTCACTCCGGACATGCGGACTCTGGCGAATTGGACTCTGCTGACAATGCTAATCTTCTGGGCAACATCATGGCCTGGTTCCATGACATGAACCCTCAAAACATCAGTCTGGTTCCTTCGGCCACACCTTTAGATCCAGAGTTCGGAGCGCAGCTCGGCTCCGAGCAGATGACGGAAAAACCTTTCCAGCAGTGGACAGCAGAGAGAGAGCAAGAGGATTGTGAGTACAGCAGCACGCTAGAGAGGGAGCCCGTTCGACCCACTCAGCTGGACCTGGTGAGCGTAGACGTGCCGTCTGCAGCCACTCTTGTGCCCCAGATGAGCGAAACCGTTGGCGCCTCTCAACCAAGCCACCATGGTGACACCCTGAAATGTGACTCGGACCCCGAACAGCCGAGCAGCAGCTCTTCTGAGTGGGAGGGTCAAGTGCACCTTGTATGAAATCAAGCCTCCTCCTCATCCTCCTCCTTCTCCTCCACCTTCATAACCACTTTTGATGTGAACGAGCTGACGAAGACATCAATCGTGAGAAGGGATTCATTCGTATACTGACTTGATTCGAAATCAGCCGAAACCCTATTTTAAGAACACTGAAATTGTCTTGAAATGTGTCTGGTGTCTCTTGCTGCAGGCCTGTGTTTTGTGCTTTGAGGACATGATGTGTAATTTTCTAATTAGAAACAGACAGAGTTTCACAGTCTTGAAGAAGTGAACAATTATGAAAAGGAAAGCAGTCGAACCAGAAACCGCGAGGAGAACAAAATACGGCCGTCTGTAGTCTGTGGCAGGGAATAATTAGTGTAGTGAGCTTCATTATAGACCTGTCAGATCTCTTTCAAGAAAAAGGTCTACTGTAAGGAACAGGACTGTTCGGTCTGGTTTGTGTGAATGTCCTGTGCAACCTGATCAGGTTGTGTTTTTTTTTTTTTTTTTTTTTTTTTTTTTTTTCCCCCCCACCCCTTCTTTTTTTGGAAAGACCTGCCATCTTAGTGCTAGGTGTTACTGTAGGTGCCATAAACACGGGTCAGCACATGCAGAGTTCACGCACACAGTGGACAGTGTGTTGACTGTGCCTGCTGCTGGGGGCTGAAGAGCCCCTTTCTAAACACAACCCTTCCTTTAAACCCAGTGTCTAGTATTGGAGAAATTAACTCTAGCAGCTTCCTTCGAAGAGCTGGGCGACTCTGGGTGTTGAAGGTGAAAGCGCAGTTGTTGTGGTTAACTCTTCATTTCTTTGGTCAAACCTGATCACTGTAATATATGCTACTGGTATTTAAAAAAAACGGTTGAGTTTGTCCTGTGCAGGAACACTGCAATGGTTACACTACACAACTTATTACAGTGCCTTGTCCCTGAACCTTCCCTCTTATTTATTGCCACATCTCTCGAGTGCTCGCCGGACGACGCGCGCTACCTAAAACTACGCGTCGTTCTAATTTTCAACAGCACTGGAAGTAACAAGTCACCAGATTTAGCATTTGTATTAACATTTTTCTATATCCTCGATCACTCTTTAGTTGGTCTCTGGGCTGCTTTTCCAGAGCTTTTTATAAAACCGTTAATAACGCAGGCTTGTGTGGGATCACTGCTGATGATGAATTTTTTTTTTTTTTTTTGTATCTCTTATCCAAACCAGTTTAGTGGTGGTAAAATGAGTTCGAGATGATGTGTGTATAGTACATGACGCCATTGTGCTTCATCCATACTGTAAAGCGCCAGACCTAATATATTGTGAAATTGATTTTCTATTTATTTGAAATTGAATGTCTTTCATAAAAAAAAAAAAAAGAAATAACGGATAATGTACAAAAAATGAATGAAAGCCAATGTTTGTCCATGTGTAAAAAAAAACAACAACAACAAAGTCCTTTTACAGTGCCACTTTTTAAATATTGCGCTTTAAACTAATTAATTGTTACTACTGAGGTGATTTTCTTTAGTTTCTTTTCTTTTCGACAAACAAAACAGCAAGATTTTTTGGTATGGGTATATATTTCTATTCAACCCTCCCCTGGCCAAAATCTCAATCTTAACTGCTGATTTATTCATCCTGAATGCCAGAGTTTGGTGATTTTTTTTTCTTTTTTTTTTTTTCCGGACTTAATTAAAAAGAAAGAAAGGAAGGAAACCCTAATTTGTAAAGGTATATATTAATGCAGATTAATTGCTGAAGAAACATTGCTGTATTGCTGTAATGTCAATCAAAATTTAAGTCCATAGTCGGGGGGGGAAAAAACTCAAACCTGTCCTAAGTAGTGATAGTAGAATAACTGAAATTCTGTACACGCGACATCGTCTTATGTAGTTTGTATACGCATATAGTACAAAATGCTTTAAAGGGTTTTTAATTTACTTTTCATACCTAAATATAGAATCAATGAAGGAACCTGCAGTATTTCTTCAGTCAGCAGTAATGTATGTTGCCAAAGTGATGAAGCTAACATAGTGAAGCACTCAGTAATCCCCCCCCCCCCCCCCAATCTGTTTAGATGTGAAGTGACACATACTTTACATGACAGTATGCTGTGCATTAAATCAAAACACACGTTTTATTTTCTTGGAGGAAAAAAAGTGATCTGAGTGGCAATTGGGGAGAAAAAAAGGCAAGCACATTTTGTAACCCATTAAAAAAAATTTATATTGTTAAGTGACTAATCCTTGAAATGTTATTTGCACTTTCATAGTCTATACTTGATACATTCCCAGTTTATATGGAAAATAAATTATATAAATGGTTGATGTTTGGCCAATACATTTGACTGAACTGAGTATGAAACTCAATAAAGTAACCCCCCCCCCCCCCCTTCCAAAAAAAATCTGTGCTTTCCACTTGAAATTATTGTACCATCTATATTTAAGTATAGTCCTCAGTCCAAGCACTGAGTGCATCGTGTTTTTGGTAATACCTTCTATCAAATGATTTGCATGGGTTTCCTGTGGAGCAATGGAACATGGAAAACCCTAAAAAATGTGGTGAAAATGGTGTGGAATATACATTTCCTGATGTGTAGTGTGTGTGACAGCAAGTAGAGGTGTACACCTCAGATTTATACATGATGCAATATGTTTTCAGTTTGCTTGTGCGTGATGGGATTGGATTGGATTTTGAAGCCTTCTTCCAAGCCAATTCATTCAGAATCTAATGTGGGCTTACTGTTAATTGATAAATAAACAACCATGATGTTGAGAGACTATTGTAAGTCACTATCGTGACTGTTGTGTCATCTTGTTAGAGACTAGTTTAACAGATTTCAATTATTACATAATTTATAGTAAATTATAATGGCTAATGAAAAATTTATGATTTTTCCCTTAATTAATTTTAAGTTATGCATTGACCCAAAATCATCCGATCGTTATACCCTTGATGACAAAGTTAGCATTAACTTAACAGTATAACATTTTTTTATGTTTGGCTTTTACATTTCAGCTTGAAACCATTATAATGCAAACAGGGAGTTCAGTTGAACACATCCAAATGTTTGTGTATAAAACAAAAGAAATGCTACCCTACTTTAATCTGTCTCCATAGATGATTGCGAGTATGATGCTTTCCAGGCGTTGTGCTGCCAGAGCAAGAACATTTTGCATCGTTAGCTGGAAAATTTATGAGGTTGTGCTAAATCCTTCTCATTTGTTGGAGGTCAGGGATTTACGGTTTAGCAGCGGAGTTGATTTTAAGATATTAAACACGTCGGACATTGGTCAACGTGATTGAAATGCTGTCTTGACAGTCCCACAGCGCCAACAGAAACGTGGGTCAAAACATGAGTGTAATAGTCTTTGAAACTCAGGAGGGATTAGGAAGGGAGCTTATTAAGGTTAAATGTCAGATTAAATGACGTTACAGAGAAACTTTTATATGGTGGTCCAGCACGTCAGCATGGGGGTGGTGGAGCAGAGGTCATGCAGCACCAGGGATGGAAACCATTATTCACTTACTAGAAGAAGTAAAGATTCTTATCAGGCTTGTTAAGGATTGCTTATTCTTAAACACTATATGAAACCTGTAACTTGTGCAACCGAGGAACGCCAATCTTGCAACTGGGTTCGGTTTGATTTAAAGTATACATTTGTGCCCGAAAACAGCCAATGACTAATAATGACTTCATTTCCAGATTTTCACAACTTAAGTGTGTGTGGAAATGAGAGCAGATGGCTGTTATACTCTTAACAGTCCAGTAGAGTGTACTAAGCTCCCACAGAATGAGTCTATTCTGCTACTTATTCTGGCAGCTGTGTGTGTGTGTGTGTGTGTGTGTGTGTGTGTGTGTGTGTGTGTGTGTGTGTGTGTGTGTGTGTGTGTGTGTTTTGCTGGCAGACCCTCCTGGCAAGCTCCTCCCCATATGCGATTTGGAGAGGAAGAACCAAAAGGTTCCTCTGGTGATCATTAAAGTATGTCGACATCCGGCTCAATATTCCCACAGTCTATCTATCACAAGTTCCTACGAGATACTGTACAAAATTTATTTATTTATTTTTCCAGAGGGAATCAATTGTGGGTTTTGTTACAGTAGAATGTACAGTACTGTGCAAAAGTCCTCAAATGTGTACAATACTTAAAAAATTAATGAAGCAAAGTCCATATTCGGTGGTATAACCGGTTAGGTTTAAAAGTGTATTAGCAGTCTCAGGTAGACTTTGTATGGTTTTTCGGTTTTAATGAACATTTTTCCCGGAGCATTTTCTAAGCCTGGGGGAATCTGATGCAGTTTTCATGGAGACTTCTGACTTCTATGTTTCCAGCCTGAAAGTGGGCAGCTGTCATATTCTTCAAGGATATAAAAACATTTTCAGTAATCTAGAATGTTATTTGTTGACTTGGTAATTCATTTACACACTCACTCACTCACTCACTCACTCACTCTTCATACTGCTTATCCTAAACAGTCATGAGGAACCTGGAGCCTATCCCAGGGGACTTTGGGTATGAGGCGGGGTACACCTTGAATGAGGTGCCAATTCACAGGGCACAAGAACGCATATACTCGCACTTCTGTGGGCCATTCGGAAACACCAGTTAACCTAATCTGCATGTCTTTACCCATGTCTCACCAAGCACACAGACTTAAAGGTGGGACTTGAACCCTTGACCCTGGAGGTCTGAGTGCTAACCACTATGCCACAATGCCACTTCCTTAGCAATCCAGATGTCATAAATAAAGCATATATAATAATTAAAAAAATACTGACTAAGATGTTTGCACAGAATTGTATGTAAGGTAAAGTCATGATTTTATAAATATTCCTACATTTAAGGCAGTTGTTTTAGGACAACAATTAGAAAACAATCTAATGAGAATTAATAAGTATAGAAAATGAAATAGTAGGTGTCTTTCAGTGTTGGGAACAAAAAGGATGGTTTAACAGGGAGTTGGTTTTGTTGTTAATGAAGTGTGAAAAACACTTTACTTAAATGTTGGTTAATTGTTGGTAAAGGATTTGCACTGTCGTCTTGCAGCTCCAGGGTTAAAGGTTCGAATTTCGCCAATGCTCTTTGTGCATGGAGTTTCCATGCTCGTCCCATGGTTTGTGGGTGGGTTCCCCTTGTACTCTGGTTTCCTCTGATCATCCAAAGACATTCAGTGTAGGCTTAATGGCACCCCATCTCATCTTGTGCCCTGAGTTCCTTAGGATAGGTTACAGCGGATAAATGGTAGGTAGGTGGGTTCCAACTTTATTTGGTTTTGTGTTCCTATGTACCATACTCACTTTAGTCCTTTTTTTTTTTTTTTTTGTCCCATCTTCTTCCTTGAGGTACAAGGTATTTCATCCCTTTGTACCTGTATATGTTGATGAGATTTCTTTAAAATCTACTTGTCTTGAATGGGGTTAGTCTAGGCCAGTTGAATTCACTCTGACATCTGAACAGCACACTTAGGCCCATATCCTGTAATTACAT
Source organism: Clarias pachynema (assembly GCA_030014365.1). Lineage (NCBI taxonomy): Eukaryota > Metazoa > Chordata > Actinopteri > Siluriformes > Clariidae > Clarias > Clarias pachynema. Next base: position 12,309,576 of record JAQMYL010000033.1, on the reverse strand, counting down.
TCCCAATTTGCTGAATTGTGTGCATTTGTAACTGCCGTTACAAACCACACATACAGTATGCATTTGCCAAGACTTCCTTCTGTGTGAACAAGACCCTTTGGGTCTGCTATAGCTTTATTTATAATAAACATCACCTGGAGCGTTACATCTGATTTCAGAAAAAAAAACTTCTTGCTTAATCATGAAGTGTCTGCGAGTTTGCAAGAGATCTTCTCACTCTGTATGATGTTGATGTAAAACTCCGTGTTCGAGCTCTCTGGCATTCCTTTGTTGCCACACACATACACATGGGTGGTTTTTTATTCTAATACCAGGATTTTGGTCATTAGTTTACTTTCCTTATTGCTTTAAATTGGCCTGTGTGGTTTTACAGCCACTCCTAATTAGATGTTTTTCTTTGTAGCACACAGAACCTCATTCGCCTTCATGTGAACTTAGGACAGCAACTAAACAGATATTAGTCATGGCTTGGGGCATCGCTCCACAGAACCTCTAGGCACGTGCTGGGATGTTGGTGGTGGATCCTTTGGGTGCTGTGATTTGCGAGTTGGGGCCTCCATCGATCAGACTGGTTTGTCTGGTGCATCCCATGGACACATGATCGGACTGGGATCTGGAGCGTTTGGAGGCTGGGTCAACGACATTGAACTCTTTGCCTTCTAAGCCGCAGCAAACTGTGGTGTACTGAGTATTTTGTTTCCTTTCTGTTGTGGCTGCTGTTGACTTTTTTTTTCGCCAATTTGTGCTGAATTAGCTTTTATGTGAGGTCTGACCGGATAAATCTTTTTAAATAATGAAAATGTGGTGCTAAATGTGTTTTAAAAAGGCGTAACATGCTTCAGAATAAATGCCACCATTTTCCCTTTAAAACGAATGAAATATTGACTATTCTAATTTTTTCTGTCAAATGTTTGACATGTATTACGGGGGGGGGGGGGGGGGGGGGGGGGGGGGGGGGGGGGGG
>JAQMYL010000033.1:12297320-12308602 GCA_030014365.1 Clarias pachynema | reverse complement strand
TGTTTTCCCCCCCCCCCCCCCCCCCCCCAACGGTTATCGACTAATGATGGTCTGGCTCCTAAGGACAAATTCTCAATGCACAATGCTGCACATCGCTGCACAACTCGAAAAAAGATGATGAGCATGCACTTGGTCGACCTGTGGACCTGCCGCGCCTTTCTCGGTCATGGCGATGATGGGCTCTTCCACTGTGGTTTTGTTTTGTCTTAGGGTCGTACCCGTACACCCAAGTTTCGTCACAAGTAATAATCCTCGACATGAAGGACGGGTCATCCAGGAACGTTGACGGAGCTCTTGGCAGACTTCGACAAGATGTTCCTTCTGCTCCTGAGTCAGCAGCCTGGGGACGAACTTGGCAGCAACACGACGCACGTTCAAATCACACGTGAGGATTGCCTGGACTGTTCTGTATGACACATGACATTGGCAGCAATGTTGTGGATTGTTCTCTGACCATCATCATGCACAAGTTGCTAAATAGGTTGAGCTCGTTGAAGGTCATGGATCTCTCATCGTCTTCTGGTGATGTTCTTCTGCTCTTGAAGCATGCGTGTCATGAGAGCACCTCAAACAACTCATTGCCGCATCACCATAAACTTGCCAAATCATGTCAAACGTCTCTGTGGCAGATTTGCTTGGTTTCATACTGAATTTTACTCTCGCTCTTTGTTCTAACTTGCTGTCCATGATGAAATAGCAGACATGACAGTGGTAACACACATGGTCAGGATAGCACTTGTTGCACAGCTCCTGTTGTACGCAGGATGTTGTTTTTTGGCAAACTGACTTATGAAGGTTGGTGATCCCTGTGACTGTGCGTGCAGAATTGTGTTGCCATCTGTTGCTGTGTTACAAAACTTTTCTTGATGCCACCTTGTATGTGAGGCAATGTGTTATGCTCTATGTGAGGTTTTTACCAAAAGCAAAAAAGTGGCAAAAATAAATAAACCCAACCATTCATTCTCAAACAGTTAAAAAAAAATTAAAATAAAAAATAGTAGTAATGTACAGTTGGGGAAATGAATATGGGGAAGTTTCTATGTTTCCCTTTTATCTAAGTACCCTTAACTATGCACTATGCAAGGAATAGCAGAACAGGCAAATATTGAAACTGCTGAATAGGTGTTCACTTTTTATATGTGTAATTAGCACAACATGCTATTAAACTTGTTTGCTTGTGCTATGAATGAAGCAAGTTTTAAGAGAGATTTGTTAAGTTGCTTCATTTTCTCGAAATCAGTAGGTCAGATTCCGTAATATTTTCCAAATCCTCATCAGGAAGTCCTTCTGTCTGCAATTCATTATACCCACCTGTAGGTTCACCTTGTCTTAACTGAAGTGGATGGTTTATGAGGACTTCAGTGAGCCCCCGCCACTGCCCTGCCTGCCCCCTTCCCTGGTGCTTAAATGCCACTTTGGTTCCCTGGCTCTTAAATTTCCCTTGGTACAAAAAAGTAATAGAAGTAATAAGTAATAGAGTTTGTGGGAACAAACGGCGCGCTCCTCTCAGACACAAACTGAGAGGCCCGCAGGTAATACTGAACCCCTCGAGAGGTAGCCTCAGATGCCGGCCTGGATGAGGGCAAGTGTTGGATTACTGTTGCACAGTGACAACACGATTACCACACAAAGAACGTGCTTGGGCACAGTAGCTCAAACGCCTTGTATGTAATGAACACCGGGCACCATTACAACGTGATACCTAGCTGTGGTGAAGAACAGACTTCACCCGTCTTCTTCCAGCGCTTGGAACTTTTTCCTGTCTCCCCAAGATGTAGATCTTAATTGGTTCTCTCCTACATGTTACACGAAAATGGAGGGATTTCACTTCGGAAACCGTTTCAAAGGATAACGGCTTATCACCGGAATAAATTCCTCTGGGATCCATCTACTGCTACCAGTAGATCATTCTTTGCAGGGAGAATCTAAATAGTGTATGTAAACTAGCTGGGAGTCTTCCCCTTTGCTCCTTAACTCTGGCCATATGGGGCAGCTACAAGCCCATGTGGTTGTGATAAAGGCACAGTGATAGCTTCTCTCCATGCTTTCTCACAGCGCTTACTACAGAGACGCACTGTTGGTTGGCAAAAGTAGGGCAGTCTTACTGACGACCACATGCAGTGATGAGGAACAAAAAGGAATCCGTGCACAGGTTTATGGCAATATGTAGGAGAACCACGTACATTAGATTAAGATTGTGTGCTTTATAAGAGTTCCTGAGAATTTGGTCATGGTTGATAAAATCTCTTTTCCCCCCTCTCATACTGTGGTTGTTAGCCTTGTAGAGCACTGGTTGAATGTCAGATTTAATCGGAATGCAAAGTCAGAGCTTCCAGCTTGTGCATAAGCATAAATTAATGTCCTGTGTTTCTTTACAAAGAAATAACTGCACTGAGATTGCATACATTGGAAATGCTCACTATCAGACTTGCACTGGTGTACCATGTGGTACTGCTAAATTATTTAAGTATGTACTGGCCATGCACGACTTAATCCATGTTTTCCAGTTGGACATAATGATGTGCTGTGTTTGGAATAGGCTATACCTTTCATTCAGTTCCTATTACATGCCATGTCTGATTAGAATAGTGCATCTCACCATGTACAGTACTCTTGTCTCTGTGTGGTTTCTGGACTACCCTGTAACATCCTTTAATCATCTTTTGTTACAGTAGATGATATCTGTTGTGTTGCCCCTTCAATCTGACTGCAGCTTGTTTCAAGCAGCTCTATCACATGAATAGTTCTTCATTCTGCATGCACAGAAATGAGAACTATTCTTTCTCTCCACAACATTTTCATCTGTGTGCTGGAATGAACCTTCGGAACAAATCACCAAAACATTTGCAAACATCTGTATGTCGAAGTATGAGTCAGCCATGTATTCACAGAATTGAAATTCACTTTAGTTTGCTGAGCCCTTTCAAGGAAAGATGACTCCCTGGGTGTGCTGTTTGACTGTGGCTTTCCAAACAGCTGGGGGACATGATTTTCTGTTCAATGTCGCTTACCGAACATGCTCTGCTTCCAGCTTCCGTCAGAGGGTTCTCACAGGCACTGCTCTGACACAAAATGTGGACAATAAGGACTCTGTGAGCCCCTCTTCATCGAGTGCTTGAAGCCAGCAAGGAGCATCAAGTTGGACCAAAAGCAAAAAGGAGTGCTTTAGTGTCTATCTGGGCAAAGTAGTGTTAAACATGAGTTTATGTGAGTAATTTGTCAGTAAATATAGGTATTTTCCAGGTAAAGATGAATATATCATAACTGCACATAACCCATGAGGGAACCCTGTGTGATCATTGAAAATGATTGGTCTAGGAGGACAGGTTACCCCTGCCTGAGATAAACACTTTGTCTGGGGAAGTTTTGCCACGTGATACTAACAGCTGGATAAACAACTGTAAAGCAGCTAAACTGCCACTTGTGTGCTCTATTGTAACATTCTTAGCAAGTTGCAAGAGAGGCTGTGATGGGATAGACAGCATCACAGCCAGTCAGTGCATGAAAACTGTGAAATGTTATTATATTAAACTTCAAAACAAATCTTTGAACAAAATGATCAAACCCTGATTTAAACTATTGTTTTAGGCTCAAATGCCTTTTGGACATAAGCGTTTGGGACACACACACACACATGCACAGTCTAATTTCTGCCACCCTGTTTGAAGAAAAGGTTCATGTTTTGTGCGTGTGTCTTTTTAAATCCACCAGATTATTCACAGTGCCTCTCCTCTTTCGCTCCCTAAACGATATTACTACACTGAACCAGTCTGACTATAGCAGCTTCCAAACAATATCTGTACTGCGAAATAGCTCTTGGATGCCAGAAAGCCTTGCATAAACTCCAACTGTTCATGCTCGATCAGATTGACTGATCCTGATCTTTTTGATCTCTTCAAAGCTTTTGACACAGTTGACATTAATATCTGACTTTCCATTTTAATTTTCCTGAAATCACAAGCTCAGCATGACTGAATGAAGTTTGCTTCATATCTCCTGTATCCGGTAAGATGGAGATGATTTCCACATGCTCTATGCAGTCTATTAAACTTATTTGCTACATATTTTATTTGTTTATGTTTAGTTAGTGTTTTATCTTGGTTACGTTTGCAATGGCTCTGGACCAAAGCCTTGGAAAGACTGCCTCCTCTGTCGGTTTATAGCTGTCCTCTGTGGACCGACATTTAATAGGAGCTCACCTTTGCCTATCCGCAACACCCCACATGAGCTGGCATTTTGGCGGTACTTTGAACCAGTCATCTGAACATCAGAATTTCGACCATGTGAAATTCTCTCGGATACTTGTACTTTCCCTTTTATTTCTTTTTTCCATTTTCCTGTCATCTTAGTCAAATAAATGTTCGCCTCCTGATAGCTGACGTTGTAGCAAGATAATGTTTACCTGTTGGTGGTTATAATATTGTGCCATGAAAGTGTACCTGAAAAATTAGCAGTAATGATGCAATCATAATAACATGGACCAGAATTCGAAGGGAAGGTTTCCAGCATCTTGTGGAATTCATGCCAAGAGGCCATACCCGGTATTAATATAATGTTTTTATTAAACTGTGTGGTGACTATGACTAATCTCTGACCTACTAAGAACTTTGAAGGAAAAAAGTGGAGGCACATCATTAATGAAGTATGTATTTGGATGAAGGTTGGTAGCTACAAAGAAACAACTTGTTGGAACCTTCATCAAAGCATGTGGGATTTACCATGTAGCCTGCAGTACAACTGGGTAAAAAATATTTATTAGACCATTAAATATGACCAACTTTACCTTTTGATAAAATCCGAATTTGCATAAATGTTACATAATTATAAACACTGATAGGCCTCATGCAATCAACATTTAACGTTAAAGCAATCGATGCACGTTTTCCCACGTATGACTCAGTAGAGTTGTAGGTGTTAGTCTTGTGTGAAAGTAAATAATCTGTGAATCATCATTTAATCATACCTGACACCTGAGGGGGTTCCTCACACACAAGGATTCAGAAGAGGAAACTTGTGGCTTTGCTATGGCAAATGCTCCTTGTCTTTAACCTGAATTTAAAGTTAATGTAAGGTTTCACCTCTGCCCACCACTAGGTCCTTGTAGTCTCAGGATGTGCAATACCATCCAAAAGTCTAAAACCACTAAAGAAAATATTTCAATTCAATAAAATTTTATTTGTATAGCGCATTGTCGCGAAGCAACTTTACAGAATCAACAAAAATTAAGGAAATCAGGATGAAATGTGTGAGAAAATATGTATTAATCAAAATGATCAGATTGTCCCTGATGAGCAAGCCGAGGGCAATGGTGGCAAGGAAAAACTCCCTGAGATGGTAATAGGAAGAAACCTTAAGAGGAACCAGACTGAAAAGGCAATCCATGCTCATTTATGTGATAACGGACTGCAGGAATCCTTTGCAGTCATACTGTGTGTTAGGCAGCTGGAACTTCAATATACCAGGAGATGTGTTTAAATTAATATTAAGTCCAGTTTGTTATTAGAGGTTCAGGTAGACTGTAGGAAATTCCAGTCCTCAACTATTGAGCTACTGCTGTCACAAGTCATCAAAGAACAGCTGTCTGCATCAGCCAAGGCCAGGACCGTCTTCATGGTAAAGTGGAACCGTCCCCAGTTACCACATGAGGCGTCTATGTGGGTCAGTACCAGGATGAGCCTGCCAGGTCCAGAGGGCAAAAATAAATATTTCGTATTCAGAGTGATTTACAAATGTAATGTTGAAATGTTAATATCAGCAAAAAACGGAATGAAAAGTAAAATTGACATGAATTTGAAAATATTTGGTATGTCTTTTTTTTTTTGGATTTGGTCTGGCATGGACTCAACAAGTTTGTCTACAAACTGATGACTCACATTAACATCAAAGCCATGGGGGTGTTGTTGTCTGGACATGTTTTTCAGTTGAAGGGATAAATCTCAAGGGATTTCTGTCCTTTTTCACACAGGAGTCACAAATGTCACAATTTTGCTTACATTTATACAGTGACCAAAAATCATGCAGAATCTTGAATATTTAAGATTTTAAACATTTCCTTTATGTTAAAAACTTTATTTCAAGTTGAGATAAAAAAAAAAAAAAAAATTTAAACCCACACAATTTCAGCATGGTCTTATCTGTTTTCGTTTCCCATTCCCAGGCATAGTTAGAGATAGAGATGGAATGACGAACACCAATTATGTTTAAAAGTGATAATAAACACTTCCTTTATTACTCATGACTAATATCACTTCCAGGCATGTGTGCTTTGATCACTTATGCACAGATTTCCTTAGTTGCATTCATTCCCATCCATCAGTAGATTCTCTGCAGGCTCACACACGGTTGCTGACTCACTGACACGCTGCCTCTGTAAAACAGTGATGAAAAGCGTCTTGTCATTCACATTGTCTCAAATTATCTTGTAGAATTCCAAGGCGAGAGTGATGTAAACTCTGTGGTTAATCATTTCAGTCAGTCTAAATAATTGAGCCACTGTACGGAGTAGATCTTTTCATCTCTAAGAGTCAGGCTCAGGGGATTCCAGTTATCCAAACTGTGGTTTTCTCTGAGCTATGATATACTGTACGAGATGTGATACTTTCCGCAGTGAGACTGTGCATGTGAACGGGATTCCAAAGCTCATAAACACACCGCTTAGGCAGAGCTAAAGAGACAAGGTTAGAGTAATAGATCCTACTGTCCTCTATCTGACCTCCCTCTGAAAAGCAGATACGACCCAGGGTGCTAAAAACAAACATTTTCACCTTTTAAGTGGAGAAGACAATGATTAATCTTTGACATTAGACTATAAAGAGACATTTGTTAAATAATCATAATAATAATAAAATAGACATTTTGGAGTTGATATGGTATTGTGTTATGGATGATATTATTTTAATAATGTCACTAATCTCTAAAAGTCCCATAATAACTAGCGTAGTTGTAGTTTAAAAATATGTTTTGTTTTAATTATCAGAATTAAAATGATAATTTGGTGACATTAGTTTTAAACTGAAACATGACCCATCATTTCATATGTCTGTAAAGATAGTAAATAAAAGCTGATACATTCATCATGAATGTTGGACATGGTATATAAGTGGGCATGGAGTGAGTAGACTTCTGTCATTGGATTGGACTGGAGGATGCTGGTGTATTTGTACCAGGCTGTACAAGACCATGATAATAGCTGATAACTTAGGATTAAACAAAAAACTAGTTGGCATTTGAATAATGCTTTGAAAGGGTAAGGTTACTCCTTTAACGTGCTTAAACTGTTAGACAAGCCATTATCATGTAAAGGAAAAAAAAAATCTTTAATTTTAGTTAAATAAATGACACATCTATCACCCTTATATGTCCTTATTGGACATCCCAGTCCAGATGTGACCAGTGCCCATTTGCTTTCCACAAGATTTTGGATTGTGGCGATGGGGATTTCCTCTCCTTAAACGATTAAAGCTTAATCCATAAGAGCTTTAGGGAGGTGAGCGCTGATGTCAGCTGAGGAGACCACGGGCACTGTTGCGGTCCAGTTCATGCCAAAGGTGTTTGTTTAGGTTGTTCAGGCCACTCGAGTTCTTCCACTTCCTTGTAACGCATGTCTTCTTGTCTTCAGGGCCTTGGTTCCAGTGAAAGGAAATTGTAATGCTACAGCCGACAAAGACATCCTATTTAAAAAAAAAATAATAATAAAAAATGTTTTGTCTGTACATTGGTCAGAACTCCCTGAAATGAAACCTGCACTATAAATAAAATTAAAATGTGGGAGTAGAGGTGAAGTTATGAGCAGTTGTGTGACAGATTAGGAACCGCAAGTTTTGACAGCGTACTGCGCATGCGTCAGTGGGCGTGTCTTAAAAGAACTGCTGGACAGAATTTATTTAAACTTTTGCAGTACCTACATATCTGCCTGAAGTTTACCTGCACCATAAGTCAAATCAAAATGTTGAGTAAAAGCGATGTTATGAACAGTTACTGTATGTGCTGGAATTAATTTAATCGACTTAAAAAAAGCTTTTAATAAGCTACTTGCTCACTGTAAACAAACATCTCCACCAATAGATATTAATTAGAAAAGCCAAACCTGAAATAATAATATCACTGATTACATTAAAGCTAATCAACTTATTTTTATCTTTTACCTTATAGCTATTTCTACAAACTCTTTTCCCGTCAGCGGTGTACTTCCGCTAGTCCCATATACTGTAATTGTGTACGGTACTTCCAAATTTGTGACAACGGTTACAGGAGGCATACATACGGGTGGCCACATACTTTTGGCCATATTATGTACCTGCTAATTAGGATAAGATCATGCTCAAGGTCAGTACACACTGTTGATGTAACCAAATATAAATACATTAGTTGGATGTAATGTGTGCTAAAAGAATACACTGTAGATATGAATAAAATACACAGGGCAAGAGGACAAAAGTGTTTATATGTGTTTACATAATAACTGCCTGGTCACAGGGCTATTACATGGTTTACATTTTTTACATTTTTTTTTAAATAGAACCAACTAAAAATATCACAGGCATGCACATGCACAGGATTTCCATAAGCAGCATCTTTAGTTGAGACCAAATAAAATGGAATGATGAAATATTGGCAAATTGTATTATTTAAAAAACAACAACAACACCAACAACAATTGTTCCGGTTTAGGACATTCCTGCTTCAAGTTAAAATTCATGTACAGACATGAATATTTGGAGCACTAAACAGAACCAAACAGTATTCTTGCATAATACCCCCAACACACAGGAATCAACAGCACAAAGAAACTGTAACACAACAGGTATCCACATAAAATGGCCATACCGCATATAGTCATGTATATACATATAGTTTTACATATGTTAAATATTTTGGGCATAAATATTTGTAGATTTGGACAAAAATATTTTTTGGAAATAAAGAAAGTACTGAGATGTTTGATCGAATGTTCTTTCTTTCTTTTGTCACTACTGTGAACACAGATCTTACTAGTGATTTTCTTTTTCTAAAAGGGCCTGGATTGTGTAACACCTAAAAGTACTGCCACTATCCTCCACTGCCAACAACCACAAGCTGGTCGCTCTCCGTTGTGGGTAAAACTCAGGCTCCTCAACTAATGAGCAATGTGAAATTACAAAAATGTCCAAAATGTTCTTGATCCAATTTTAAAGTACTAACATGTCAGCAGACATTAAAATTAAGTTGTGCGGCTAACCAGTAGGACTGCTGAGCACTCATTAGTTAAGACCCTAACAGGATCCAGAATTGCATGCTTAGCTGGTGTCTAAATCGGTGTACCACCGAAACAACAACAAAGTATGCTACTGGTGGTTTAAATATGAATAACTATGCAAAATTGGAGATATAATGCTGAAGTGTTCAAAAAAAGTGTACATGCTGTATTATCAGTATTTGGTCATAAGATCATACAGTATGTCATTCGGGGAACACTCAAACTCTGATTCAGCACACAAGTGGTGAAGGTAAGTGCAGCCATTTCTTGTTTGTAAAGTCAAAATCAGAGCCTGGATTTAATTTGGTATTTATTAATTTGAAAAGCTTGAAATGAAATAAGTTCATCCACTGGTGTGCCAGCTGAATTGTTCTTGTTCTTGCGCATGACAAGGGATGAGCTTCCAGGAAACTTAAATAAAAGTGCCCCCCCATCAATCCCATCTACAACCCATCTTGTGGGAGAGAAACCATTGGTAGGTGGTCAGAATAAAATGACATTTTTCTGGCAGGACTTCGGCTCATGGGCTGATCCATTTCAGGAACTAAGTACTCCTATTCCTCTGATGCTGTTCAGTGTTCGTAAAAATGGAACGTGACCGTTGTTGTGGAAACGGTGCACACTTATGAGGGTGTGTGTAAAAGTGCAATTTTGTGCGTTTTCTGCGTAGAAGAGTGGGTGTACTCATGGGTGTTGCTGTGTATGTGTTTCCTAGTTGCTCAACATGGGTTTGTTCCTTTTTTTTTTTTTTTCATTTTTCAACTTGAGTGTTCTAAAACCCAAGTGTTTTCTCTTGTTTTGGATGATGGTTTGTTTCTAACCAATTTTGAGGCTTACACAACTTATTTGTCAGTGTAATTATTTCTCCGGCACTTTTGTCTGAAGAGTTGTGAAACAAGGTGATGAAATGTTGGGGGGGAGGGGGGGGGGCTGTTTAATGTAACATACAGTAGGTTGCTGCGCATGTTGTCATGCAGTTCCTGAATGTAATTGTGTTTGTTTTAAATAAATAATCATCCCTAAATATTGCATTATTATACAAGGCTTTTGGCAATCAAAGCTTTTCTTGATGGTAAAATGATGCTCTACAATGTGCCAATATGAAAATTGGCACTTTCTCAGAATAAAGCAAACAAATGAAAAGTGTTTCAAGTGTATGTCTGAATAATGGGAAAGCTCAGTAAACAAAGCTCTAATGGATCAAATAAACTGAACATCAGCTATTTCCTAAGCTGTATTAATTATATAATTCTTAAATTTAAAAATCCGGGCTGTGAGTATACAGTGTTTATTAATGATTTTATTGGTTTAGTAAATTATTCAATAATTAGATTTTTTGGAACAGGACAACTTAATGAACACGGATCCAGAAATAAATCAGCAGCGTTCGTTTGAACGCTCCTTTAATATAATACGATTTGGGTTAATATCTTGTCTTTCTCCATCCTAAAAGCTTTGCATCTTATAGTCCTCCAAGCCTGATCAGTGTCAGAGATTTGGAAAAGGGCCTGCAACTGCTCCCATTGGAGCTCCTTCCACTGCAGAAAATTCTGACTGCTTACAAAAAAGGGCTGAGTTTAGCCGGACCCATTACACTGTCTGGTTCCCTAAGAGTCCAGTTTTACTGATCAAATGACAAACTGGGCATGAAAAGAAAGACCACAATAAACCCTCTCTGTATGCAGAACCTTGTATAATATTTCACTGTTGTAGTGACAAAAGACACCTAGTTCAAGAGTGTGCCAGAATAAATCCCTAGTATTCTTGTTGTTTGTTTGGTTTGAAATATTGAATGGAGAGACACCAATTTGTAGGTTGGCTATAAAAGCAAAATGTCAGCAAATAAAACACATTTATAAATAAATCAGGCATTAGATATAAAGATATTGCAGATAGAATAGTGGAATACATTCAAGGCCCCAAACTACATCCAATTAGTTACGGTTAAAACCAAGATGATATATATACTGTATACAGTACAGGCCAAAAGTTTGGACACACCTTCACTCATTCAATGTGTTTTCTTTATTTTCATGACCATTTACAT
>JAQMYL010000033.1:12260342-12273619 GCA_030014365.1 Clarias pachynema | reverse complement strand
CTGTCCTGTACACCTTTCCTTTCATTCTCGCTGATACTCTTTTATCGCACAACACACCTGACACTTTTCTCCACCCAGTCCAACCTGCCTGTACCCGCCTCTTCACCTCCTTTCCTCACTGTCTTGTGTAAATACCTAACTACCTGCTCTCTGTCTTTTGTTCTGGAGACTTAATCATCATACATAGATTTGGGTGCTTTTTTATCCCAGGTGGTGTAGAGGGAGGAGCACTCAACTACCAGCCTAGCTCCAAGGCTTTTATTGAATGAATCCTGGATAATCATTGACATTTGACACTTTAACTATTTAAATTTGGAGATGTTCCTACACATATTGGTGGCTTCATTCCAGGCTACTACTTATCTTGCGTCAGGCAGAGACCTGTTTGGTATGCTAGTTATTGTTTTTAAAGTTTATGGGAAGTACACTTAAAATTGATCACATGAGATTTAAAAAAAGCCTGCATCCACATTCTCACACACATACACCAAAGGGTGTTAAACAATATATTATTATATTGCAGGAATGTGTGGAATGGTAGTGAGCCATACTGGGTTAAATGTTTGACTAGCCTAGTTAAGAGTGTGGAGACCACAGAGTGTTGAGTAATCTGGGATCTAGGGTTGTTGGCATTGGTTCTCCTGTAATTTCTATCAGATGGCTGGACAGTGATTGGTATAAGGGGATTTCTACGATGGCGGTGGGTTAGCCATCACAGCAATTGCTCTTCTTGTCTGGGCAGGTGGTCTTGAGTGTCTAGGAGATTCTCTGCCATGTCCACACCAAGGAACATGGAGCTGTGACTCTCCCCACAGCTGTTCAATTGATGTGCAGTGTTGATCGGTCTACCTGTCAGTTACAATTACTCTGTACACTGATTTATTATAGTTGTTGAGGAGGCCCAAAATTTCATGTCATCTGCAGTGGACTGAGCATGCAGTACTGGGGACTGTGAGTAGTGTTTCTGAACTAGGGTCTTCCAGGCAAAAAGTCCAGGATCAAATTGCAGAGAGAGATGATCAAACCCAATAGGCTCGGGTTGCTTATTAGGGGTGATTGTAATATTCCACCTCATTCATGTTTATTACCATGTCGGGTAATAATACGTGCCAGGTAAAATTGGTTTTGTGTGGAGGCCTACAGTCTCATTTACCTGCCGGCTCTCTGCCTTTTGTTCTGCAGACTGAGTGATCAGACATAGATTTGGGTGCTTTTTTGTCCCAGGTGGTGGAGGGAAAGGAGCACTCAATTCAGCTCCAACCTGCTGTACCATAGCTCCAGTGTTTTTAAAGCATGAAGCCTGGATAATTCATTGCTAACTGGCACTTGAACTATTTAAACTTGGGGATGTCCCCACAGATGTTGGTGACTTTATTACAGCCTACTAGATTATGTCGGACAGAGTCACGTTTGTTAAGTTAGTTTTTGTTTTTATAGTTCATGGGAAGTACACATAAAAATGATCACATGAGATAAAAAAAAAATCCTGCATCCAGATTCTCGCACACATGCAAACATACAGATTATACCTAAACAGTTCTTAACAAGCCATTATTATATTATAATATAATTGCAGTAGTGTTATTTATGTCATGTTACAGTTTAAGTGTCTCATAAGCATACTTATAGTATGTATGTGCAATGTGCTGTGGTATTAAGCCATACTGGGTTAAATGTTTGACTAGCCCAGTTAAGCGTAGGGAGACCACAGGGTGTTGAGTAATCTGAGTCTGGTGGTGTTGGCATCGGTTCTCCTGTAATTTCTATCAGATGGCCGAAAAGTGAAGAGTCCATGTTATGGGTAAAAAGCTTTTTTTTTGTACAATTGCTGGTGGCTTTGCAGCTGCAGCAGTCTTTCTTCTTGTCTATGCAGGATGTGTAGAGGGTCTAAATGTTCCCTGTCATATGCACATCAAGGAACCTGGAGCTCTAATTCTCTCCACAGTTGTTCTGTTGATTTGTAGTTGATGTTTGCTGTTGATGTTTTCAAACCACATAAAAACTAGAGTTCTGTCATTTGTCCCTTTGTGTAATTTGCCAAGGAAGTGACCAAGGAAGTAATCCACCTCATTCATGTTTCCCACCATGGCTTTTTTTATAAGCTGTTATGGATATGACCAGTTGTGGAGCAAACCAGGGCTTAAATAAATGAATCTTAACATGTTTGCTCTTGCCACAACTCTTAATGTGTTGCGTAATCTCCAGGCAGGACTACACCAGGACTGAGTTCTATCCTCCACCTCATACCATTCTGCATATTTTTACTCATGACTATTGGCACATTTTTTTAAAAGTATTTTTTCTATTAGAGATACAGTAGATGGCTTATCCCATTTATACCAGCTGGCTCAATTATCATTTTATTAGAGGATTCCACAAACTGACTATGCACATCTATTAAATATCATAAAGACCGTGGACTGCTGTTCTGATGCTTTTAGAAGAAGAGTATAAATCAGCTTTATAAGAGTGTAAACAGTCCACATTTAAACCTTGTCTCATGTCCCTTTTTGTTGGAGTAAAGTAAAAATTACTTCGCTGTCTGTGATGTGATGTGATAAAGATGGTATTGCACTAGGCCCATCTACTCTGTTAATGACCATCCCCATGAGCTAATTTTGTACCTGTCCATATATGGGTCTCTCTAGGAAGTGGGTGATATAAAAAGGCAAAGTGAGACTAGATGATGAAGTGAGACCCTTGGTGATGAATGTGGCTGTACATAAAAGCACAACAAATGGGGCTTGTGTATTAGTGCTGATATTAAGGGCCCACACACTAAGATTTGATAAGGTAACTGGATAACCAGAGAGTGAAACCACTCAGGTGTTTTCAAATAAAACGAACCGGAATAGCATTAGAGCCCTAGTGCTGGAAACGATTGCAGTTTCTCTCTCTCCCACTCAACAAAGCGCTTCTTACAATAGTCAACTCAGGGAAATGTGAATCAGATGGTATAAGAAAGCCTATAATTGTCTTAGCCTACCTTGCTCTATTCTATGTTCAAGTTCCATAAGATTATCAAGCTATCTTGCTGTCATGAATGTGAATCATCTGCATAGTATTCCCAGAAAATGCACACTCAGAACTGAGTCAATGTTTGTGGAAGGGGGTGGGAGCTGAAATCACTGGTGTGTAACAAGTTTGGCCCACGCTGTGGAATTTGAATAACAGTTCGAGTGGATGGGAAGTAAAAGCACAGTCTGAAGGGATGCTAGGGTTGAACTAGTGTTTGAAAATATACAGAACATTAAGACCCAGGATTTATTCGAAAGGCATAATTATTTACTGAAAGCTCCAGAGTCAGCGTTAAATATGCTGAGGGTCAAGTCCAGTAATAGCATCTACTGTACAGTATATGTGATAGGCCAAAGAACACAGAATGCCAACAATGGTTTTTCTAGTTTTTTTCAAGCTTTTATTTTAGACCAAATGCTAATTTATTATGTATCTTATAGTATTCTGTCCATGTCTATCATATTCTGTCTTTAACCTAAAATTGTCAACTGCTCAACATCTTACTTCATATTGCCTTTAATATCATGATGATATTACCTGTCTACCTTTTACAGAGGGGTAATGCTTTGAAAAAAAAAAAAGAAAGAATAGATTTTGTGCAATAGCTAGCCAACATCCTTTAATTTACTGCGGTTTGTTTATTGTTATACACTGTATCACTCCATGAGGGTCATCTTCTTTAGCTTGGGTATGTTATTCAGTCCACATGCATACACTTTGTGAGAGTGTGTTAGCCAGGCCAGATGTTTTTTATAAAGATAACGCTTATGATCATGTAGTTCGTCTCTTTAGAGCACAAATTATGTTGACCACTTGAAACAGTAAATGACACATGAAACCAGTCTTTGCAATGACAGAAATGTTGCAAAGTGGCTGTTTATTTTGCTGCTGTAAACATCTTTAAGGTTACATTACTTAAAGCAAAAAAAGTTTCAAATGGCTTTTCTGGAAAACTCTATGAAAAAGGAAATCTTAAGTTTTAGCACAAATATAAATCAGAATATAAATGGATGTATTCTTGTTTGAACATGATATTGTTCATTAAATTGCATATTTTTACCAATCATCGGGTTTGTACAGATTACTGGTCACAGGTTCTGAACAACATGTGCCTCATATTTTACCAAAATAAACTTTGAGTTGAGCGATGTAATTAATTAAGTTCTTTACCCATATGTCCAGATCCTAACTTACACTTACGAACACTGTATGTTATCACTAACTCTATGTTGGTTTCCTCCAGGTACAGCAAGTACGGACCTTTTCTGAGGACTTCTGCCTCCTCTGATTGCTTCAGCGTATGAATGACTCTCTCTCTCTCTCTCTCTCTCTCTTTATGTGTGTGTTTGTATGTGTGTGGTGGGTGTGTCTCTAAAACCCTGTGTTACACTGATGTCCTGTCCAGGGTGTAATTCTGCCTTGTGTCCAGTGTTTCCAGTATGGGCTCTAACCAGCTTAAAGTAGTTATAAAATAATTTATACTGGATGTGAAATGAAACTGAATTTTAGAAATGTGCCAACTCTTACCAAAATTATGTTCTTAAATTAAATATAACATGGTAACATTTACAAGATCAATACATCAATTCGTTTTACTTATTTATTATAATCAAATATTAAATGGTTAAAAAAGGTATTGCTTTTGGGGGTTATGAAGATGGTTTTGGTACTTCACAGTTGTGCAGCTGCCATAATTGGGTTTGGTCATGCTCTTTTCACAACTCTCAGTGTTTCAAGCCTTGTTGTTTTTGGCAGTCACAAAATCATCTGTCAGTGTTGCGGAGGCGATCAGGCGGAGCACTCATTTTATTGCATACACGCCACCACCCTACATTATGCATCATCAGAGCCCTGTCCCAACAGCTTCTATCTAGGCTTTTCAAAATAGCGGTGGATTTATGATTCATCCATCAAGAAACAGATTTCCATTCATCCTGCTGAGCCATTGAGCTAAGCAGTGCTTTAGATTATGTTGATTGTAGGGTTGTAATCTTAAATGGGAAAATTGAAGACAAAAATGATTGCAACACGTAACATTTAATAGTAATGCCTTCAGTCTTCCCTGGGAAAGTTTCTGATCAAGTAAAATAATGCAAGTCATCAGACTGTTTTCATTATGTACCAACTACCAACACATGGAACATCTGAACTGAAGTGATAAAACAAGTTTACAGTCAAAGTCAAAAGTCTATATTCACTTAGGATGATGTCATTAAAACAGATTTTTTTTTAAAAACTCTACCCTCTTTCATGTTAACAAACTACATGTTTGCTAAGTAGTCATTTTTCTTTTTTTTTTTGCATGACACTAGTAATTTGTTTAACATCATGGAAAAATCTAATCAGCCAAAACCTCAGAAAAAAATGTGGACCTCCACAAACCTGATTCATCCAAATGTCTGGAGATACACACACTCATCTGTACAAACAATGCTACACAAGCATAAAGGCCATGGGACCACGCAGCCATCATATCACTCAGGAGGGAGATTATTGACTTTTGTAGAAAAAGTACAAATCAATCCCCAAACAAAAGTAAAGGACCTTGTGAAGACACTGGAGGAAACAGGTACATAAGTATCTACATCCGCAGTAAAATGTGACCAATATCAAAGTAATCTGAAAGTCT
This sequence comes from Clarias pachynema, assembly GCA_030014365.1. NCBI lineage: Eukaryota > Metazoa > Chordata > Actinopteri > Siluriformes > Clariidae > Clarias > Clarias pachynema. Next base: position 12,267,972 of record JAQMYL010000033.1, on the reverse strand, counting down.
GCTCAGCAAGGGAGAACCCACTGCTCCAAAACCACCAAAAAAGCCAGACAATGGTTTACACCTGCACATGGGGAGAAAGATCTTTGAAAACCTGTGAAAAGGGTCTACTGAAAGAAATTTGAACAGTTTGGCCATTTGTGTCTGGAGGGAAAAATGGAGCAGCTTGAAAGGTAAAGAACACCATTCCAACCATCATCAGCCAGGAAGAAAGCTTGGTCTTTGAAATGGACAAAGACCCCAAGAAGATTTGAAAAAGCAAGCAGAACAGAAGAAGAGTGTCGAGCAAGGAGGCCTACAGTTAAACTGCACTCAGTTCCACCAACTCTATCAGCAGGAATGGGATGAAATTCCAAAAACTTATTGGAAGAAGCTTGTCAAAGGGCAATATTACCAAATACTACTAAGTGTATGTGAACTGTGCGGCACTGAGACTTAGTGGTTTACACCTCCAGGGTCTGGGCACATTAAGCTAATTGGCATTCCCAAATTGCCCTTTTGTGTGTACCCTGCAAAGGATTGGCACCCAGGGTGTACCCAGCCTTGTGCCCTATGTCTCCTGGGATAGGCTCTAGGCCCCCCTGTATACAGGATAGTGCGGTATAGACGATGAGTGTGCTGAGTGTATGTGAACTTCTGACCCACTTGAAATTAAATAAAGGAAATAAATAAAAGGTTTGTTATTATTCTGATATTTTGACTTAAATTAAAAGAACGATGCTAACTGGCCTAAGACAGCAAATAATTACCAGGATTAAATGTCAGGAATTACAAAAGAAAAAACAACAACTGAGTTTCAGTGTTTTCAGCTAAGGTGTATTTAAACATCTGGTTTAACTGTACATGTTAAGCCTTTTTCTATAAATATGTAAATCTTATTAACAGATTATGGTGTGCTGAATATTAAGTCAAAATAATGACATAATGAATTGCCAAGCTAAAAAGATATTAAGTAGAACTATCAACATGGCATTTTCTTTTCCTTAAATTCTCTTCACCCGAAGTTTTTGGCTTCGACCAGGAACAGAATAGTAGATGTAAATGAAGGTTGACTGAACCTTAGTGAACCAAGCAAGCAAAAATAAACAGAATTTAGAAACAGGTTAGGGTCAGGTGAGGAACAACGAATGTTAACTGGGCTAAGCTGAAATAGGAACAGGATAAAACCGCAATGTTAAATGGAACAACAGGAGTTGGTAACAACTTGGCTTGGACAAACATTTCGCAGTTTGGATGTGGTTTAAAAAAGTGTCTGTGAGCATGTGTACTGTATGCTTCACTTAACTTAAGTATGTGAATTGGGAGTTTCAGTCCATTGTAATCTTGTTTGTAGTCAGTGCTTTGGAAATTAATTCTGACACTAATACCAGCATAAACCTTATAGCTTCATCACTAACATGATTTTATCATGACAAATATAACAAATTATATGGCAAATTAATGTGAGTTCATATGGAACTATATATTATGAATTAATAATTATTGGTATTGCATTTTGACTTCATAACCTTCTTTGCATGTTGAAATATGAATCTGCTGCATCATGTCAAAATCATGCTCATAATTTCTTCAACACCTGCAGGAACAAAACAGCTTTTTACAATGAGAGATTCTGCTGGGATTCCTGGAAAAGAACATTTGTACATTTGTAGAATTGAAACACAGTTAATGACATCTAGCCACTGAACTCTCCCCTGGGAAACATCAGGAAGGTTTGACCTCAGATAGAGGCCTGCTGCTTGCACACAGAAAAAAAACACAGAGAAAATGGTGAGATCTGGCCTTTCCTTCTTTCTCTAATGACTGCAGGTCTGACTTTCTGCCTCTAAGGTAACAGTATTTATAGAAACACATTGCATTACTATACAACCACTGTGCACACCGTATTGGGAAAGTGAAAATTCTCCATTGCATACGGCACAGGGTTTTCCACTGGTCACCACCTCTGGACACAGATGAGACTCCTAACCTTGAGGTGTTGTATCGATAAACAAAGTATTAAAACACACGGTCATTATTGTACAAGTAAGGATAAGAATTCATCCAACTTTTATATGAATGACTATTTTTATGTGTCATGGTAGTGGACTGGCCCTGAATTACAGTCACCACCTGGATCACGTTGTTGGCACAGGTATTTAAGCCACAGATTGTAAAGGGCTCCTTACTCTTTATTTGTATCATATTTTGTTGTTGTCTAGCCTCACTGATTATCTTACTGTATAAATGGTTTCCTGAATTTGCATTTGACTCTATCTACAATTCCTGGCAATACGCCTGTCCGGACTTCTGACTTTATATGGCTTGGATGCTAAAACAGGTTTATTGAAGCAAATCAATAAGTAAAAGTCATACATGTGCAAAGCCTTAAGTGATCAACAGATAGAAATAGATGGTTCTAACTTGTTAAAGTGAACAAAACTTAAGTGTGACGCATTAGTAAAGATTTGGTAATGTCACTGATGATGTGATCACTAGGAGCAATGCTTTGTATTGTCAAATGATTTCAGTTCAGCGTCCAGTCAAATTAATCAATGTAGACAAGAAAATCTCAAGAATTACAGCACACTATAGTTCATCCTCTGCAGGGACATTTTCATATTCAACTTTTGCGTGGGAAACTAGGTCACACTGGTGCACATGCATTTTTGATTCATAATATTTGCAATAATTCTTGTTTTCATCTGGTATAGACAATCAAAAATCCCCCTTTCCCTCTTTTATATATATATATATATATATATATATATCGTACCCGCCCTCAGTAAAAATTTTCAAAATGTTGGAGTTAGCATGGAGTCGTATAAAATGAGGCGTCTCTTTTGCATCCTCAGAAGGCATGAACTCAATCTAATAAAAATAACATATCTTGCATATTTACATATCTTGCTAATATTCACTGGCTACAGTTAGCTATAGATTTTCTTTACTAATATTTAGCAACAATTTTAGTAACTAAAGTAACTGGCTGGGCAAAAAAATCTAATGCTATGGTAAATATCAGTTGTGAAAATAACAATTTACTTCAGATTAATTCCTTTGATAAATATTTATGCTGCCTGTCAAGCTGTGCTAGAATCCATCAGAAGCTTTACTTCACCAGAATGCACTGCAGCTTACAAACATGGCCACTACAGACTGCAATCAACACTCTCCACTTCACTTTCCTCCTGGTATTGTTGTTTGGTGACTTTTTGCCTGTTCCTTTGTCTTTTGCTTTACACTTTGGATGTCAAGTTAATTGAAATAAAATCTGAACTGCATTTACATTGGTGTCTGATTCTGTCATATGATCCATTGCATAAAACAAGCTAACAGATGTATAATGAGATAAAAATGTAAGTTGCCCTGGATAAGGGCGTCTGCCAAATGCCTTGATGTACATTTTTAAACTTATTTAAAAAAAAACACTTTATTACTTTAACTTGAGTAAATTTTTTGTATGAATACTTTCACATTTCAGTAAGTGAGATTCTGAAACATTAAATTTTAAGGGATTATGTAAAATGGAGTGTTTACAGAGATGGCTGACCTGAAACTTGACAGCACTTAACATTCATTCAAAAGGTTATATATTGGATTGGAGAAAGCATTAAAGTTAATTTAATAAAAAGAAATAGCCAGATTGAGACTGAACCTATTTTGCAATAGGATTTATCCCATTTGTTGGAAATAGACAAATCATCATAGCTAAGAATATTAGAATTTGACATATTCTTGGACATGTTATAAGTTAAACTTGTAAATGAAAAAATTGAGACCCACACAAGGATCTCCTGAGATAATCTCTGCACAGCAAAACCCTCAGTAAGGGTGATCAGGAGGTAGACAAACACTTTAATGTTTTCTTAACATATTGGGAATATAGTCATATGGTAAAATGTGGTATTTTCAGGAGACACTGGCTTCTGCAAAATATCATTTGTAAGCTTTTGTGCATGAACTGGAAACAAAATGTTTACAAAGTGAATGATACCCCCACTAACTGCATAAAGTTCATGGCAATCTGTAATACTAGCTGATCTAGTACTCCTGACACCTATAATTTGAATCTAGCTCACAAAAGTTCAACTCCTTAGTATGTACTAGCTTTGTTCTCTCAAGCCCAACATGGCACTCACAATGCAAAACAATCATGTAAAAAAATGGTGCTGTGGTTAAAAAGTTTTTTTTAAAAATCAGCGACATTATTCAGCTTCATAGGTTATCAGCTTGATGCCACCGGTAATGATGCTATTCTCATAATTAAAGAAGGCACGTGCTGTGAATTTCGGGCACCCTGTCTGGGACAGCAGGACACGAGTAATTATTTGAATCAGGGCTTCACTTCTCTGCCCTTAGCTCTAATGGCATGAAGAGTCAGTGACTATAATGAGGGTGAAGCAAGGACCAATTTACATCAATGTCAAATAACAGAGGGTATTCTTCCTCTAATGCCACTGATCAGAATAAATTTTTCACTGCAGAACAACCTTCACAACCTTCAGTGGCGCCATAATAATACGTTGTTGATGGCACAAAATCACTGACGCTTTTAAACAGCAGGTTTGAAGCAGTTTAATGGATGTTTTAGATACAATGTTGCTTACTGCAACATGTGACATGTTTTTACTCATGTTAGAAAGTTAATAAGTGCCTTCATAGTAATAAGCCATATACACTTGTGGAGGTTGCAGAAAACCTTAAAGATAGTCCCAAAGTTTCATGTAAAAAAACAAAAAAAAACAGATTTGCTGTGTAAGGAAAGTAATAGAATGAAACATCATTAATTCTGCAGTACTTTCATAGTTTTAAGTGATTTTGTAAAATAATCATTACTTCAAAATAGCACAAAGCCCAGACGTGAGGAGTACACATTGCACATTTTGGCAAAAATATATAGCAGCTAAATGTTCTAGTTCAAACTACATTACGGTAATATAGTTTCATTCTCGTAGCATCCATGCAACAGACCTACATACACTTTGTCAGAAAGCACATTGCCTAAAATTCCTCATAACCGCCTAAAATGTAAAAATCATTTAAATGTGATGATGTACGTGACCCTGTCTTATAGTTAAAAAAAAAAAAAAAAACAGGAAAAGGAAACAGTCAAAGAGAAAATCACTATCTTAAGACCAGCTGTATTTATCTAAACTCTATACAGTTTATCGAGACAGAGTTTACTATAACTGCCATTGTAGCCAATTAGCAAATCCTGCATTTGAAGATGGTATGGAGAGACAATTCATTTGCTGTTCTTGTAAAAATATCCCACATGATGAATGAACAGACTGTTTATAGAGTTCTGTAAAGACTTTCTTGAGCACACCATTTTTGGATATATAAACTTGTGCCTGTTAGGAAAACTGTAAGAAATGAGAGAGCTTGCAAAACTGTTTGCGAAATTAAAGTGTTGGTAATTGTGTTACAACAGCACCACCTTCAAAGCCACTGCTTATGATGTTTGCAGCATGGGTGCCTTTGATCTAGTTTTTAAGATCTGTACCTAAATATGCAAAGCTGTACTTTATTCATTTCACTACTTTACTGTATATGATATCTGTGTTACTGTACGTTTTAGAGAATCACATATTTTCATGTAAAAACATCAGAATTACAATTTTCAAAGTACACAGGAATCTAGTTTAGTAGATCAACCCAATAACATACAGTATAATGTGCAAATAAGCAAAAGGTATAAACATACATACCAAGAAAAGTGAAACACAAGAAGTTAACACAACTAAAGAAACACACTAAGCACTTTATTAGGTGCTTATTAGGTACTTTATTATAACTGCTGCTCGGTTATGCAAATCTGTTTAAAATTGTGATTTGATTTATTATGGGAAAAAAGCTGTCCTAACCTGTCTGGTCCTATGTGAAAAAGTAATTGCCCCTAAACCTAATAACTGGTTGTGCCACCCTTGGTGGCAAACAAAAGCAATCATGTGTTTGCGATAACTTCCAATGGTCCTTCACATTGCTGTGAAGGAGTTTTGGCTTACTCTTCTTTGTAGAATTGCTTTAATTACTTTTTCACATAGTGCCAGGTAGGATTTGGAAGCTTTTTACCCTTAATAATTAAAATCAGAATTTAAAAACTACATTTTGTATTTATGAGAAATATGCCAAAAAAAAAAAAAACAATCAGGAAGAATACTTTTCACTGCATTGTAGAATATAGGTCAGGAAGTTCATTTAATGTTTACATCAAACATCATAATAGGGGGGAAATTATCTTAGTGATTTTGATTGTGGTCAGGAGAATGGCCTGACAGAACTCCCAACATAGTAACTAATACTATATTTATCATGGTTACTATGGCATAACAAAAATATAGGATTATGCTATTATTATGGATTATGCTTTGCATTATAGGTCAATTACATTTCATTTGTTATGGTGCAATTAAACATTTATTAATGTTGTGTAATTACTACTCTGAGAGGTATATCACAAACAGAAAGAGAAGTGAACGAATAACAGTTTAACATTGATTTTTCTGATGAACATGTAAGTAACATTTGGCTTCTTTTAGTGTCAGTGATGTAGTTTCAGTGAAGATGTTACAGATGATATAGGCAAACTCACACATGAAAACGTATATGTATATATATATATAAATACATTTTTTAAAATGCTACCTCTCCTCTACCTTGAGGATGCATACTGTTTTGTGCAAAAGTTTTGTGCCACCTCTCAGTTCTTCATATTTTTCTTTTAAAGAGACAGACTTGTATTTTTGTAGTCTTGAGGAATAGTTATATCCAGGCTGCCTGAAAGACTTTTTATGGGCTTGTCTTTGGCTCTGATTTTCAGAGGAATGTTTTTTTGTTTGTTTATTTATTAAGCAACACATTGACCTATGAATCATTCAAGCATATAAAATATTTGACTTAGGGCATGAACCAGTGAGAAACAGGTGCGGATGATGACAGATAACCAGGGCGGTGATTAGTATAGTGGTAATGCTGAATGCTAAGTGGTTGGAACAGATGTCTTTATGTGTATAGTTAAAGATATATATAGTAAGTTCACTGATCTTGATTTGCACCATTAAAAAGTATGACAATGAAAAAAAAAAGGTGTTTACAGAGAGAAAGTTTTTACAGTTTTTACGTTTTGAACTTCCAAGTATTTTGAAGAGTCCTCTACAAAGGGTTAATTTCATATAGGCCTACATAATTTTATCTAATTACATTTATAATGAGTCAATGAGGTGCACAGTTATGTATATTGTAGCAATTTTTCCAGCAGTGGTGTTTTTGCTATCTTACAGTAGGTCTCTGCTATCTGTCTCTTCCTTCCGATAAGTTTAAATAACTTTATGCCTGGATTGTATTTTACAATCTATAAACAACTCTCTTTTAAAAAATTAAAGGAATGTAAATCAGATGTTTTTCTGGTCATTACATAGTTATGTGGTTTGACTGACCTCAGTATTTTCTTTACATTTTTTATTTCATTACTTGAACTACACTCAAAAAATTATCCTGGCCTCATACCTTTTACATAATAATATGTGTACTGTATTTGTACTAAACTAAATGAAGTTTGTAACTTAGTTTAACCTTAAAATTATATGTATATATATATATATATATATATATATATATATATATATATATATGCCATAATTTCCCAGTC
>JAQMYL010000033.1:12248331-12260242 GCA_030014365.1 Clarias pachynema | reverse complement strand
TATATATATATATATGCCATAATTTCCCATTCATTTTGTTTAACTTATATATTTTTCCTTCAGTGGAAATCCCTTTAGTCAGTTATATTGATTGAGTGTAATAGTTCATATAGGTCACTACAAGTGCTTACTTGATTTTAAGTATGAAGTTGGTGAATAATAGTAAAATTCCCTTGGAATTTAACTTCCTCTTCCTAGAAGCAATCTGGAGGAGAATTATTGTAACCTTTGTTATCATTTAAGATCTAAAGCTGCAAGGAAATGGAATTAAACACAGACTGTAACAAGCCTGGGCAGTAGATCATAGTTCTCTCAGTGACAACTATGCACATATTGAAAGTTCACAAACTGAAAATGTTTTACTCCACAATACAGTTCAGAATAGAATAGTTTCCTACCACTATCTGTTTTATTATTATTTAAAAAAGAACACTTCCTACAGTTTATCTGTTTATAGTTACTCAATTAATGTACAAATAAATCACACATACACTATATGATGAAAGGTATGTAGACATCTGACCATAACACCCATGTTTGATGATCTTAATAATTTAAGTGTAATAAATATGGCCCCACTCCATTGATGTTATATCTGTCCGTCGTTATACTAGATATTTTTATACTATATCGTTCCACTAGATTTTGGTGCATTGCTGTTGGGATTTGTTGCCATTCAACAAGAGCATTAATGAGGTCAAGAACTGATGCTTGGTGAGGAGGCCTGGTGTGCAATTTCCAGTCCATCCAAAAGGTGCTGAGTGAGGTTGAGGTCACATACGTATGGGCTCATGGTCAGGAGTCCACATTCTATTGGTTATATATTGTAAATTATAGTAGCAAGTCATATTCCCTTGTAGTAAGGGTGAAAATGGGAGAAATGGTAAAATACAACTTTCACATTCTGAAATTTAATTTATATTGACACTGGAGGCTCAGTCCATAACTACTGTATCAACCTTTTTTCTCTTACATTTCATTTTTATATGGAGTAGTGGGAGGTTTTTCACCTGCCATGCGGAAGGCCTGGGTTCGATTCCCACCAAATGCCCAAACTCTAGCTACTAGATGCAGATCCCAAACCTGGATAAAATGGCAGTATTGCTTTAGAAATGGCATCTGACATAAAACCTGTGCCAAGTTGTGTGCAGATTGGATGGTCCACCACGGTGACCCCTCGATGGGAGCAGCCGAAAGACTAAAAACTTGTCTCCTACAAACCCTTGGTTCTATAAAATATGATTACATTTTAGGACAAATGCATTATATAGCATATTGTTTGATATATGTCAAGCACTAATTTCAAAGTTGCTCTTATAGAAAATTATTTTACTTTATAGAAAATACCTTCTGTTTGATAAGATTTGTGAATTCAACAGTGCTCTGTATTTTCTCAACATTTCATGATTTCAAAAGGGAATTCCTGCTTTTTTCACCTTTTACAATCATTATAAAAATATTTTTGTCTAATATTCTAAACTCTGATCTTTGATTTTTAAAGCTTAAACTCAATAATCTTCTACAGATAAGAACCCATAACAACTAAACTCTGCTAAGACACAAGGTCTTAAACTGTTGTAATGTATTCACGCTACCAGCTGAACAATTTTTCCCCCCCAAAATTGAGGATAATCATTTTTCAATTACAGATCATGTTATATGATTTATGTTTGTTGACTGTGTGTAATGTTTTCCTTTTAAAATTAAAAGAACAGGGTTAAATGAACTTGGGTCTGACATTTCCACACCCATTTACAGAATGAGAGAGTTAATTCCAGTCCATTCAGGCATGCTACCATGCTGTTACAGCTGCTATACATTTAAAACTAGGCAACCTGAACACAGTCTTTGAGTCAGCTGAAGTCATAGCTAAATCAGGAACGGCTCAATGCTATTGCCTGTGTTAAACTGACCAATGAAGAGAACTGGAAATTTTGCAAGTGTTTCATAAATTGACGACTTAATAAATTCACTCACACTCAGATTAAGACACAACACACCAGAATTTTTAGAAGTTCATTGATATGTGCCAGGTACTTAAAACACTACATCTCAGTATTACGTACTGTATCTCACACAGATATGCTGTTTTAAACATAAATTTAAAATTTTAATGAGGCATTCCTTTATTTTGTCTTATAAGATTTATTCCTTTACCAGTACTACTGTACAATTGAATAGAATATATGGTAATAGTTGGACCAAAGCTGTTGAGGAGATATTAGAATGTACTTGATGCTGTGAGTAACACGGACAGGACTTTAAACCTTTAGAGGAATGAGTTTTGGACAGCGATGGACTTGGACAGGGTCAACTGGTTCTTCACCAGAGTGAACACTGCAGGATGTGCTACAGTAAATCTTGTGAACAAACAAGGAAGCCACTTCTTGCCACATAATTGCAAGCAGGGCTTCTCTGGACGTATGGCAGCTTAAATTTACCCGAATTTTTAAAAAGTATATTAAATCCTAGCATGCCAAAGCATACCTAAGTGTACTAACAGTATGTACAATAGCATACTTGAAGTTTGCTATTTTGAAACAACTAACTTTGTATTAAGTATTAAACAGTATTAAGTATAGTTTTGTGTGCTAAAGTGGAACAACTTTAAGTATACTTAGTACACTTAAAATATATGGCTGTATATATATAACTGAGAGAAATGAATAAAATGTAAGTATATCTGTAATGTATTATAAGTAGATTACAGCAATTCTTACTGTGTTACAAATACACAAGTAATATACCATGTACTGTATATTCTTATTGCAGCAGTAGCATGCTGTTATACTTTTGGCCAATTCCAAATACTAAAACAGTACACTTTGTGATCAATAAAAATATACTTTTATTATATCATACAGTACACACAGTCTTCTATAATACTGTACTGCAAATGTGTTACCAGTACACTAAAGAGTTTAGGACCAATTATAAATGCTGAATGCATTTTCTACATTATAATATGTTTTTGAAACACATGACATCATTAATGATGAGGCAACTTTAATTCATGAGTTTAACAGATATTAGTATTGTAATATACTGTATTAGTTTAAACCTGGTGTGTTGGTTCTAGCTGTTATACAGAGACTCTGAAAACAGGCCGAAAGCTATGGAGCATTATACTAGACGTGAATTACATAAGATTTAGCAATAAAACATTAGACAATACAGTCTACAGTTTAATCTATGTACTTAATTATAAACTAGCTAAAAAAAAATTTGACGTTATTTCGATGAAAATAGAATAATAACGATAAAAACTATCTAGAAACAGAGAATGTGCCCGCCTCTAGTTTCCAATTGGCTTGTATTGTCCCTACTTTAGTCTCTGGTTGGCTAGAATTGTGGCAGTTCTAACACTGGTGCAGTCCGAGCAAGCGTAGCCTTATGATAATGAGCGCACGGAAGAGAGAGTTCAAACGCACATAAATGAGCCAAAAGTGAGTTTCAGCATGCAAAAAATGAGTTAGAGAGCGCACTCATGAGAGAGTCAGCATGCAAAAATGAGTTTGAAAGCACACATGCGAAAGATAGAGAGAGAGAGAGGTGGACTAAATATAAGCATGAATAAGTACATTAAAATTTTACTAATTAATTAATTAGTTAATTAATTAAATAATTTTATTTACATTTAATAAAAAGATACTGAGACTACTGTGTATTAAAAATTTTATTATAATGTATACTTTCATTGTTACAATTATTATTTTGAGCATTTCTTTTTTTAAATGCCGAAAATAAATTGAAAAAGTTTAAATAAGTGTGCTTTGGAAATTACAATGGCCATTCACTTAAAGTATAGTTTCTTATAACATATTTTTGGAAATGTACTGTAATACAATTATTTTTGTATTTATGTTTAAAGTTTAATTCCAAAAAATGGTAACAGCATATTACAGCACGGTATACTTTTATCCATAAAGGACACCCCATGAATTTAGAATCCTATAGGCAACACTTATGAGCTGTTGTTCTCCTGCAGGGTTTGAGAAATGTCACCTTTTCATTAACGGAAAAAATTATAATAATAATAATTTGCTTGAGAAATTGAATCAAATTTGTGGTCTGTGGCTTGGTAAGCTATTGCCCAATTGTAGTTGCGGGAGAAGAGATGAAGGGATACGACAGGAGTTTGGGTTATTTTCAGTGTGCAGTATTTTATTTTCCCCCCTAAAATATCAATTTAACATTTCAACATGGATATTGAGTAAAAGAGTAAAAAAAGGAAACAGTAAATGCCAGAAAAGATTATTGGCTACATTTAGACCACTCTCAATTGCGTTTTTATTGCTCACTGGAGATAACACTTTATTTCCAGACGTTTTCAAAGAAAAGAACATTAGGTATTTTTTTTCCCCCAAACATGAAACGTCTTTTCCCACAATTCCCAGGCTAAAACACTGAACCACTCATGACGACCACTTTCAGTAAATAACACCATGTTGGACACTACTACAGATTAATATGATGCATATTGTGTCTACACTGGCCAGTGATTTCTAAATCAAATCCTCCATCACAGTTGTAAAAAATGACATAAACTCTTCTATTCATTTTATATTGGCTTTTCTTTGTATTTGTGCTTCTTTTTATTGTAGTTCTTTGTATAAAGGAACTTCACTGTGTGTTCCTTTGTGACTTTCGTTGACTTCTTCCTGTGACTGCATTACACATACAAAAATAACTCACTTTCTCCTCATCCAGTCTCTTGTGGCTAATTGGGCGTCATCAGATGAGACCACAGGATACAAGATGTATCTAAACTTGTGTTTCTATCTGCTTGTGTTGTGCTATCTGCTATAGCAGCCATTCCTGTCACCCACTTTACCTGATAACCACCATGGGAATTAGAACTCAGTCACCCACAGCCACTGATAACAAATGCTTTGTACAGTAGCCAGCACAGGAACACGATAAGCCCACTGTGCCTGGATTGTCTTGTGACTAAACATGACCTCTCTGTACTGATGTTGGAAAAGTTATTTCAGCATTGCAGGTATTGGAGAATGGGGTTTCTTGCTTATAAGTTTAGATATGTAAATGATCATAGCAATTTTACAATAGGAAAAAAATTAATAAATAACTTCATGACCTTTTCTTGTGAATGGGATAGTAAAAATGTTAAAGAATGTCCTTTTAAGGGCAGGGGGCAACTTAAGGAAGGGAAATATCTGCAGTCTAAATTCAAGTCTAGCGCTGTCCTAATTGTGAGACTTTAATGGCTGCGTTAGATAAGCAGGTGATAGTGTCTGTTTTCTATTTTTAAAAGAGACAAGAAATGTGTAGTTGCTCCCAGCGTTTGTGATTGCATCTTCTGACTGCTATTATATATTTCTTTCTCCTTTCTGCCAATATACATAGCACATTTCCAACAGTATTTCACTTTTTTTGGCAGTGGTGAGGACTTATGATTTCTAGATTACTGCTGTAGTCGAATATATTTTTAAATAATGATACAGACTCCACAGTCTGTATCTAGAGTCTCAGGTTTCTCGACAGTCCTCTAAGACAGTGATGTTGCTGTCATCATTCAGCGTGTGGCCCTGTCTGACCCTTGCCTTTTCCCTCTGACTCTGACACCTGTGTCAGCCTCCTGCCTGTCTCACACTGTTTGCACTTGCCTGACCACACACACACACAGAAATGCATGCAAACACATGCACACACATACACATGTTTGACTTACTAGCCTTATGAGAACTATCAAATGACATAATTATTAATCTCATAGATAAAACTGTGGGGTTTTTCCTATCTTTGTGGCCGACAAACAGACATAGATAGAAAATAGTATGATGGTATTCATTTAATCCACTTATCCTATACATTATCATTAACAGAAACAGCATATTCACAAATATGTCTACAGTGACTACTAAACATGAATTAAAATCACTCAAATGTATCGCATTGGGCCTGAAGCCTATGCCAAGGTCATGGGTACAACCTGGATGGGGTGCCAATCCATTGCAGGGCACACACATGCACACACTCCCACACTAACACAATCTGCATGCCTTTGGACTGTGGGAGGAAACCAGAGTACCCGGAGGAAACCCACCAAGCACGGGGAGTACATGCAAATTCCATGCACACATACCCGAAGTGGGAATCAAACCCAGACGCTGGAGGTGCAGGACGACAGTGCTAACCACTAAGTCACCGTGTCGCCCATGGAAAAGACAGGACAGAGAATAGTTTTTCTTTCTGGTTTCTGTCACTTATGTTTTTTACTACAAACATTCCAACAGCTTCAACTGTTATTTTGGTATAACGGTATGGTCCAGTGTGTGCTACTGTATACTTTACTTATCATGCTAAATACTGTATGCATTTTTTTTATGTCAAATGTAAAAATCTAAAAATAGGGCAGATAGTCAGTAAATCAGAAAGCACCACAATTCCAATAAAAAAAGCTTCTCAGAGAACTGGAACACATACCCAGATGTATGTTTTACAAAAGCAGCAGTATTTAATAGGCTGCAAATAATGAGAATCTATAAACTGTCTCCTCACCTGTGTCACAACTTATTCTTTATTGTTTCCTCTCTCTAAAGATGGAAACGATTTGCTGGGTGGATGTTGTAATTGTCCTGGTTTCACCCTTGTACTGTATGAGAGAGGAGATTCTGGAGGATATATTAGCAGACTTTCTGGTCTCCACTATACATCTGGGTCTAGCACACCATTTGTTTCTAGGCAGAATTGCTATCACTACACTGATCAGTAATACCATTAAAACCTATGGCAGATGAAGAGAATGAGATTGATTATACCCCTACAGTGGTACCTGTTTAGGGACAGTATATATTAAGCAGCATGTGAACACACATGAAGTAAATGCATGTGAAGATCGGAGCAACTTTCACAAGAGCCAAACTGTAATGGCTAGACATCTAGTCTTCTGGGGTGTTCCCGGTATGAATGATTTGTACCTACCAAAAGTAATCCAAGGATAAGCACAACTTGTGTAGCAATGATAGGGTCATACTTTAGGTGCCCAAGTTTTACTGATGCACGTTCCTGTGTACAGCAATCAAATGCAAATTTAACTCTTGGAATGATTGACAGGCTTTTTATTATTTTTATTTAATGTGTGTCCTTTGAACGCGGCTGGACGCAGTGCCGATCCCAAGCCCGGATAAATGGGAGGGTTGTGTCAGGAAGGGCATCCGGCGTAAAACCTGTGCCAAGTTCTTGTGCGGACAGGATATTCCCCTGTGGCGACCCCTTGCCGGGAGCAGCCGAAAGACCAACAACAACTTTGAAGGCGACATGGTGGTGCAGTGGTTAGCACTGTCGCCTTGCACCTCCAAGGTCCAGGTTCAATTCCCATCTCTGTGTGCATGCAGTTTGTATGTTCTCCCCATGCTTGGTGGGTTTCCTCTGGGTACTCTGGTTTTCTCCCACAGCCTAAAGACATGTAGATTAGGCTAATTGGTGTTCCCAAATTGCCCGTAGTGTGAGTGTGTCTATGTGGTTGTGCCCTGTGATGGATTGGCACCCTGTCCAGGGTGTACCCCGCCTTGTGTCCTAAGTCTCCTGGGATCGGATCCAGGCCCACACGACTCTGAATACAGGATAAAGTGGTACAGTAGAGATGATGAGTGAGTGAGAGTGAGTGTGTACTTTGAAATGTAATACCTTGACAAAGACCGCTATTAAAAGTCTGATACTTTGCTTTTGTCATTGTATTATACATTTTTTCTCAAGATCCAAGCCCTTGCACTATAAATATCTGCATTTACTGTATATTTGCAACCCTCATATTTGATCTGGGTCTGGGACCGGCACTGCATCCAGTGCCTGAGGTTTGGGCATTGAAGTCGGGCCTTCCGCATGGCAGACGAGAGACCTAACACTAAGCCACCAATTACACCAAGAAGAATTAGAAAATATCGAAACAAAAATGTAGAAATTATCTAATTACCCTTAAAGTTAAGCATTTAGATGTTTAAACATTTGCTCGTCTGTGATAAATTCTGACACTGTAGAGTGTGTGCACTCACAAAAGAAGTGCCAAACATTTTCTGTAATTTTATATCGCCTTTCGTTGTTTAGTTTTGTCCAGGATTTCCAAAATGACGTCTCTGTAAACTTGCTATGACTTCCAAACTATTAATCTCGCTCTGTAGTTCAGCCTCTACAAAGGCCCAATATACTGTAATAGAAAATGATATTAAAGAAAGCATGTATTATTATTATAATTCTGTGTGTTCCAACAAAAGACAGGCTCACTGCAAGATCAGGCCCGCGTATTCCTTAACAACAATGCCTGGCACTGGATAAATAGACGAGTGTAGTGCTTTGCATCACAACTGAACAGCACACTGCTGTTATTCTGCTGTAGAGCCTGCCTGGTGTGCTAGAGTGAATGAAATTGTGTGCAGATGCTGTGAAAAATACTGAGAACTAGGCAAAAGGTGACCAGAGTCTTGCTTTGCCTCACATTGCAGAAATGACATGTTTCACTAAAAAGAGCCACATAATGTTTGTAATCGATCTTATTGTGCAATTGTTTCCATGGCTTTGTTACATCAAAGAAGTTCCAAAGGTCATATCCTGCAAAGGAAGTCCCTAGACCCTAGCGGCCCCCACACTGATTCTCTATCAGCTGAACGTCTGAAAGTGTTCCACTTCGGGGGCAATAGGAGCCATTGCTATCAATGTGACTTTGACGCACATGATGTCACCAGCGCTGTTTGGGCTCTGTTAATGACTGGGGAACATTAGCAAGGCTTCCTCGTCATGCTGTGAAGACTGTAAATGACACACCCATTCGTCCAATTCCAACCTTTGGGGATAAAATCCTACCAACCTATATATTAAAGTCTCAGACTATAATTTCATATAAACACTAAGGGAAAGTGTTGGGAGGGTTTTAACAACATAATAATGCAAGTGAATACTAATAATAATAATTAAGCTAACAATAAATAACATGAAAACTACATCTATCGTAAATTATTTCATTTCTACATGATTTTTACATGACATGCTAGTGATGTAAAATACAACCCCTGTATAAAGCAGTGAAGCAACAGTATGAACACACTGTGTAATTAACTGGCCAGAGCTAAGTGTAAGCTGCCGAAAAAAACAGAGACAGTCTGAAATGAGCAAGGAGGTTTGGAGTGATCTATTTGCAAACACTATCAAATGATAAATGACCAAATTTTATAGCTAAATAGATTCCATACTCAAAGGTTATTTATGTGCATTTATAGGAGGTTTAAGCCTGTCTTTAAATGACATACTGAAATATCTATATACACAAAAGAAAGGTTTTGCCTGTACACTGGTTAGAACCCGCTCTTTCAATAATATCCTTACGACCTGGAACAAGTCTTAGAAAATGTTCTGTCTGTTTGTCTGTATGTGTGTAGGTCTGTCCAGCCAGATTATGTCACAGCATCACGCAAAAATGGCTGGACAAAATTTAATGAAACTTTGAACATACTTCGGTATTTGCCTAAAGTTACTGTAAACCTGTGCTATAAATGAAATTAACATATTGAGAAGAAGTGACGTTATGAGCAGTTATTTGCCAGATTATGTCAATTATATCATTTAGTGATTTTTCTTTTCAATTTAGTGACTTTTCCCTCAAGGTGGGTGTGGCTATATGCATAACATAACAGAGCAAATCAACGAGATAGTTTACTGTTTATAGACAGAGTACGCTGAAGACACAGAAACGACGGTAATCCACCTACATGCCGTCACAATCCTCAAGAAACAGAAACGAAAGCGTGACACATTTAGGCATTTGGCAGACACTCTTATCCAGAGCAACTTACATTTTTACCTCATTATACATCTGAGCAGTTGAGGGTTAAGGGTCTTGCTCAAGAGCCCAACAGTGGCAACTTGGTGGTTGTGGGATTTGAACCTGGGATCTTCCAAACCGTAGTCCAATGCCTTAACCACTGAGCTACCCCTGGCCCCTGACACAGCATTACTTACTCCAAAAACAGGAAAGTACTGTAGACTATGAAAATTTAACCTTTAAAGAAGAATGGACAGATGAATGTACGTTTATCCTTCTTACAGGAAGTTTCAAACCAGTTTGTCTCATATGTTCTGAAATCGCTAATAAAAGCAGTAATTTGAAGCGCCACTGTGAGATAATACACGGGTCGTTAGAGCAAACATATTCACAGAGGTCCGAGGTGAGCAGGGAGTGTGTTTAACTGATGACGAAAGAAGTACAATATGGCATTAAAATGGTGGAAGATACTCAACCTAACAATTTTATTTCTTTTGTTAATAAGTTAGGCAGTGAGTGCTGCCATATAGAAATACAGGTAGGCATGTATGTGGGCTTCAACCTGAAATAATAATATCACTGATTACATTAAAGATGATCAGCTTATTTTTAGCTTGAAACTTTTAACTACTTCTAAAAACTCTTTAATGGAAAAAAATCAACACATAATTTTTCACCTCAAAAGCCAGCATCATGGCAATATGTGACATCTAAATACTTTTTTAGCATTGCCCACTCAGGGTCCCTGGTTTGATCCTGAGCGTAAGTCACAGGGTTTCACGTTTTCGCAGTATTCACATGGGATGTTTTAACTAAAACTATTTGATTAAAATCTGTATATTTTTTCCATAGAGTACTTTATTAATCCCAAGTTAAAAGGGAAATTGTATAGATTTTCAGCCCTCCATCTGCCCACTATCTGCCATCTTCAACATACTGTACATGAGCTCACAGATACCATAGTGTAGGTAGGTGTTCTTTGATCCCCACAGGCACGGGTGGGCCTCGGGTGCCCACAATCCTGTCGCCAGTTTTACTAGTACATAATTCATCATTAATATTAATGTATTGATGTTATGTGGGATTAATGTTATTGCTGATTATCATAATGGTTTAATCTTTTAACGGAAATCCTAAAACAACATTTACTTATCACTCTAAAAACATAAGGAGCGCCCCCTTTATCTTAGGGCCGGTAGGAAGTTCCTGCAAGGCCAGTGGCCTACTGCAGTAATCACTACCCGACATGGGTTTGGATAAAATAGCTTGTTCTCATACCAATGCCAAGCAAACTAAACAGTACTCCTCCTCGTACATGATGTTTCTACAATGAGGTCAAAACGCCCTTACAACCCTTGTGCTCAGAACTTTCAAGGTTTTAAAGGGTTTAAGATTATCCTGCAATCTATTTACCAAAGTAATTAAAAAAACATGATTGAAAAAAACAAAGCATGGTTAGAGGAAGCTATTGGTTAGACAACCTATTGGTTAACCTATTTCAGATATTTTAAAACAAAAACATAAAGACAAGACAAAATAGCTTTGAATGACTGAGTATGAGACAGATGCCTGTTTGGAGAGGAAACTGCACATTGTGGAGATAGTGATCCTTACTCTGAAACACCACATGACCAGTATGGGTTTAGAGCATTGGTCTCACCTTCTCCAATTTAATTAAACAGATGTCTCACTGCACCATTTACAACCATCCACATGAGAGTAGGACAATTAGAGACACACAGCACACTAAGACGTTATCCAAAAGAACTTAAGCGACAATTGTAAATGAAAGCAATACTACAGACAAACAGCAGATTACTCATAAGACTGCATATGCCATGGATTAAACTGATTTAGACACTAAGTACATTAGTGAGTATGTGTTACTGGAAGCAATGTGGATGACCACCCATAACCGAAGGCAAACATGGCCGGATATAGGTGGAGTAAGAGTTAAGAGAAAAGGGGGGCCCTGCTCTACTCCGAGGCCTGACTGGATTAGTGGCTTAGCCATTACCGGCTCTGTGTTTGTGTGTGTGTGTGTGTGTGTGTGTGTGTGTGTGTGTGTGTGTCAGAACTGCATCTGGGGACACAGCATACCAGCTGGGCCTCCCTCTGGTTACACTCATCTTGTCC
>JAQMYL010000033.1:12237737-12248323 GCA_030014365.1 Clarias pachynema | reverse complement strand
ACACACACACACACACACACACACACACACACACACACACACACACACACACACACACACACACACACACCCAGAGAGAGAGGTCTTCATCATCTACATACTCATGAAGTATAGGAAGTGTCATTAGGTCGATAGGCAGAACCACTGGAAAGGAATAAAACAAATAAGTGTATTGATTGCAGAGAATGAATTGGATGAATTGATAACTCATCTGAGAAGAGAGGCATTCAGAACAGATGGAAAGTCCTGCTCTTTAATGGATTGTTTTAGTAGTATTTGTAATTTTTCCTATTTGTTTCCAAAGGTTATGGAATTACATTTGCATATTTAAAAGGGAACAAGCATACTACAGGCATTTCCTTTCCGGCTCTGTGCAGTATAGCCTTCTTTTTATTCTACCCATTTTTGCCATAATTTCATTGTGGTATGCTAAAAGGCAGTGTGGGGGATCAGGGAAATGCGGGTGGAAACTACTATAGTTAGGACTGAATGGAATGGCAAGTGAACCACTGAATCTGAACGCTGAGGTCATCTAGAAAATCCATCTGTAACAAGGATTGAACCTGAACATGATTATTACACTGCACAAAAAGCACACACCTAGGACTTTCTGTCAAATCTAACCCATTACTGAGCCACAGAAGGTCTGTTAAATGGTTAGGGCCTGTAGAACAAATCGTAAATTTATTGAAGGACTCATAAAAAGCTTTCTAACATAAGTCACACAAAAGAGCACAGAAGTAAACACATACATTAACACAGGAACAGCCTTATATCATTATTATGGCACAATACCCACAGTCATTGGTCTCATCACTGAAACCTGTGAACTCATAAACCACATCTCTAGGAAATTGCCAAGCAAACTTTGCTTTTGGGATTACACACTAGCATGAACTACTAGGATGAGTGCTAGGATGAACAGAGGAAGCTGCTGTGATTTATCAAAGACAAGCCTGAGACTTTCAAAGACGAGTCATATTTCCCCAGCCTCCCCAGGGGCTAAGTAAAGCAGCCAATCTTCCAGATGTTGGACGTTTTTACCTGTCTGACGTCAGTCCTTTATTTCAGACTGTTAACGTCACAACCCCCGAAATACTGATGCTGTCAACATTGGAGTCTGATGGCTTCTGTGCAAAAAAAAATGGGAAAAAAACGCATGGTTTTCTATCAATACACAGGCATGTGCGAGAAAAAGAGTAAGGTTTATTCACCCACGCCCATACTCAATTACTCATTTGTGAGAAATAAACATGATGGCCGGGCTAAAAAACAGATGTTGGAGAGATTTTCAGTCCTTTAATTATCATGGCAGAAGTGAGCAGGGGAGAAGAGAAGAAAAAAAATTACCTATTGTGCAGCATGCAGCCACACATTGTGGTCAAATGTTTGTTTTGGCTGATCAGAACGAGTGCCATTACTGTATCTGACCATCGTTGCCAAGAGCATCTCTTACTGGCTCCAGAGCAGCGTGAGAAAATGTGTCCTTAATTACCAAGCAGACCACTGCAGAATAGGACTGTAGTGTTCTGCATGTTGGAAAGCGTCAGTATATGTGTCATGCAACAATAAATTGACAGTAGAGCAGGAATCATGTTACAACACACTGTTACAGCTTCTCATTGCTAAATCTGCTTAGATTTGGCATTATTCGTAAGGTTTCTTTTTCTAATGAGTAAAAAGCACATAATATTCATTTAAGCTGTACATTGGACACTGTTGGCAGTGTGATGTAACCACAATGTACCACACTTACATTTAAGTTTTGAAGGGGGAAAAAATACTAGTCTGCATCTAAAGGCAGCCTGTAATATCACCAAGATTGTTTGGTTTTTAAGGCCAAAAGCAACTACTTGTGTTTTTGCCATGTTGGCATAGATCAGTGGTTCTCAACCCTGGTCCTGAAGGACCCCCTGGCTTGCACATTTTGGTTTTGTCCCTGCTCTATCATAACCAATTTATATCCAAAAAAGGCTGTTAATTAGATGATTAGTTAAATCAGGGGCTTTGTAAGCTGAATAAACACTCAAATGTGAAGGGACTTCCAGGGCCAGGTCTGAGAACCACTGATTAAAATTCTTCTGAGAAACCCCATCTCTGACAACACCAGTTGAAGAACTACAGGCTAGTAATTTGATTGATGAAAATGAACTGGAGCGTGTGTGCAAGCTGTACTCTAATAAACATGGGTAACGCTCCCTGTGTTAATGCTAATGGAATTTCAGTCCAACTCTGAATTTTCCCAATATAAATGTCTGATTAAAATAATATATTTTGTGATTCATTCATTTTCAGTAACCACTTAACCTTCGTCAGGGGTGCGAGCCTATCTAGGGCCTATCCCAGGAGCACTGAGCGTTAAGCTGGAAAATTCACCCTTTATATTCATTCACAGGCGCTGTGCACATACAAATTCACACACTAAGGGCAATCTAGACTAACTAGATTGAAGAAAACCACTAGAGAACCCAGAGGAAACCCCCAGCAAACATGTGGAGAACATGGAAAACTCTTCACAGATGGTAACTCAAGTTTGGGGTCAAACTGGGGACCTTGAAGCTGTACAGTGGTATCGCTACTCACTATGTCACCATTTTTTTAAAATGAGAAACAAAAAAGTGACATCCCTTCCTATTATTTCAGCTTTATATCATGATTTCCAGATTGAGAAAAGTATTTGCCAGAAATCTACAAAAGTTGATTGTCTTGTTTCAGAGACACCTCTGCAAATAAATCCCAATAGCCTGCAAAGCACAGCAAGCCTAATGCCTCTGTGACGGCCAATAAGTTCAATAAGCTGAATCACAATCCACAGATGTAACAGCTCCGTTGTAGGCCTTGTCCTGTCTGTTTCCATAATAACACTAAGGTAAGAGGCACATACTGTATATCTAATGCCTATATACAATAGCTAGACATAAATTATACACACAAATACACTGTGGTTGCTGCTGCAGATGTATGAACTGTTGCATATGGATTACACATACCCACATACCGTATGTATCAAATTTTGGCAGTTTTGGCAGGACACGGTGCAAGAGTATGAACTGTTCAGCTCCTGGGACATGACATTTTAGTTACTGTCAGTCTGCTTTCTGTGGGTTAATAATCTAGTCCAGATATTGGAGAGAGATCACAACAAGTTGTATTTTATGTAGGTAGCGTCTAATTATAGATTCAGACAACTTCTGCTACTGTCATCCCATATGACAATCCTGTAAAAGAATTTAAAAATGTAATCTTTTTTACAGATGATATTTACAAAGGGTGTTCAAGTCAAACCAGGACTTTTTATTGTGCAGCGTAAAAATGCTCTATATCTATATTTTTCTCTATATAATCCTGTGCTACGCTAATGCACTTATCCCAGAGTATAACTAGTGCTTTGATACCATCGAGGTAGAAAATGTTCTCAGTACTTTGGGGCCATGATCGGACTTCCTGCTTTAAGTCTGAAATGGTGGCCTCCCAGGAACAACTTTAATGACTCAAACATGAGGAAATAGCTTGGAGCGAGGTGAGGGCTGGGCGGCTGATGTGACAATAACTCTCAGCTGATTTCCTGTAACGTGCAAGTGGCGTTCATGTTTGATTGGGTGTACAGTTACCACAGAGAGATGGGTCTCTCCTGTAAGTTGGCAAGGCAAGGCATTCCACTCACAGAATGTTCATGGGAATGACTGCAGTGGGCTCCGAGCCACCTCGACTGGGATCGTCGTTCACATATGGCCTTCCTTAAAACATTTCTCGCATTCAAATATCTTAATGCGGCTAAGAGTCTCATCACTGTATGGTGCTTGAAGTCTTAAATCTCGATTTTACATCTTCATTCAGTCTTGTTCAGGACTCATAAACATTAATAAATTACATTTGTTTTATTTGATTTAATTTTCCTTGGGTTATATAAGATAAATTAATCAAATTAACATACAGAAAACAAACTATTTGGAAAAACAGCAAGTCATGCAAATATAATTGCTCACTCACCATCATCTATGCCGCTTAATCCTGTATTTAAGGTTGCGGGGGGAGGGGGGGGGGGTGTTGGCTATCCTAGGAGACTTAGGGCACGAGGTGGGGTACACCCTGGACACACTCACATACTACTGGCAATTTGGGAACGCCAATTAGCCTAATCTGCATGTCTTTGGACTCTGGGAGGAAACTGGAGTACCCGGAGGAAACCGAACTGCATGCACACAGATGTGGGAATCGAACCTAGCCGGGAATCGAACCAGGACCCTGGAGGTGCAAGGTGACAGTGCTAACCATTCAGCCATCCCGCAGCAAATATAATTATCCTCAACTTACTACACACGTAATTATCTGATTGATGTTGTCATGTAGCAGTTGACACGGTATCTTTATATCCTTATATGACAAAAACATTGGCTCAAAGGTTTTGTAACAGCACAAAAAGTGGGGTACAAAGGTCTGACACATTAAAAAACTGGGATTTTTTTCCCATATAAAATTGTAAATAATCTGAAGGTTGTAGAATTTTGAAGGACTTAAAGCAAAGAAAGTAAATGCTCAATATCTCTCACTCATCGTCTATACCGCTTTATCCTGTATACAGCCTGGAGCCTATCACAGGTTACTTAGGGTACAAGGATGATACACCCTGGATGGGGTGCCAGTTCATCCCAGGGCACATACACACACTATGGGCTTTTGGACTGTTGGAGCACAGACCCCAAGCACAAGGAGAACATGCAAACTCCAAGCACACAGACCCAAGGCAGGAATCAAACCTGGATCCTGGAGGTGCAAGGCGACAGTACTAACCACTAAACCACCATGCTGCCTGCTCAATATCTTAAATATTTAATAGTGTTAATAGTATCTATTGAGACAGATGTCCCGAAGACACTCTGATGGAGTTAATTTAAAATTGGATCATAAGTTTTTACACAAATCTGTGTTGTGCATGCCAGCCAGATCAACTGGACACAGTTAAAGAAGAAAATAAAAAAGACATAACAAATACTATGAAATTACAATTCTACAACTCTACAAATAGTATTAAACATACAATTATTGATCAAATTCTTTATCAAATACTACAGAACTACAATTCTTTATCTATTTCACAGATTGTTCTTCTCATTCCAATTGTTATCAATAGAATTTGAAATGAAACTGTTGTATTCAATTAGAAAATAATGTAAAATAGAAGCATTGTCACTCCTGCTCTCAGACTGTTGGACCCCACTGTACATCCACAGCAGTTACATTATATTTGAACATATAATCTATGTGTAACTACACTGTCATTAGTGACACGAAATAAATGAGATCCATCTGTTCCTATGAGCAGTTATGCAACCAAACACTGAATGAGCGCTAGACAAACAGTGAGTAGCTGTGGGAGTAAAACTATTTTGACTACAACCAGTATCTCTTCAACAAATTTATTCGAGAGTGCTGGTGAGGTATTCTGCGCCAAATTAAACAAAGCGCACATGGAGAAAGGTTTTTGCAATGACTGATTCACAGTCAGAGAAATGAGAAATCCTAGCCCTCTGGTTTTGTTACAGCTGTATTTCACCTCATCTGTGGCTTTACCAGGCATGTGTGTAGGCTATATTAACAGTTTATTGTATTAAAAAGCAATGTCGGTATGCTTACATGAATATTTTATTAGTTTTGATACTACTGGATTTAGCAGCAAGCTTTCTTGACTGCAATCACTCAAAGAAAGAAAATAAAACAAAAGGAAGGAAATAACAAAGAAAGGTGGGAAGAAAGAAAGAAAGAAAGAAAGAAAGAAAGAGTTTGGCTCCTTCAAGACTCCAGGCGTGGCGGCAGCATGGAAAGGGGCACACGCCGTCAGTGAGTGATTGTGAGTAATGGGAGCCCTCCTGAGAAACTGCTGTGAGTGTTCAGGGTCAGGGCAAGCCTGGTTTATGAAGTCCACATGGGACTAAACACAGGATGTGAGAGAAACATGGACATACTCACATTGTCTGGAGTTAGGTCCAGCTCCACCTCCTGCACAGCTCTTATAAGCTCATAACTTAGATATTCAAATTTGTGTGAATCATAAGCTAAAAATAAGAGTTCTCTTGAAGTATTGTAGCACTATGAAATATGCTACATTGCTACGAATGCTAAAGATATCTAGTGTAATAAAAAAGAAATGGGAAGATTGATGATGGACATCAGTCCTCTAGAAATAAGAAGAAGATGAAGGGGAATTAGAACTCTATTATTACTGGACATATTATCCAGTTATGAATTAACTAGTATTCAGTAACTACTGTGAAACTAATAGTAAAGTGTGTAGTTGCCAAAGTGAGCATTGTAAGACTTATTTAAGATGGGTTTAAGAGGGTTAAGGACCAGAAAAGACAAAAAGAGCTTTGTGAAAGAGTAGGAAACACACAGTTAGAATAAAAAAGGGAGGTATGCATTACACTATGTCTGCCAAACTCCAACATTAGTGACGAACCAAATGATGTGCTCTGGTGGTCCACCCATAAGATTGCTAGAGCTGTGACTAACATACTTTGACGTCACAGTCTGAAAAGTTGCACAGCCCAGTCATGAGCTGGCTGTTAGCTCATAACTAGTCCTGATGACAGCATGACACGTAAAGGCTTTAAGGCTAATCGCCTACATTATTCATATATCAGATACAACATACATCCTGCTCTGGATCATGTTAAGACTCTTACTTCTCATGTGTCAAGATCTTCATATGCTTTGTGTCATAAGCGAATCACTAATCACATCTGTTTCCCAGAGGCAACAAATGCTCTTGCATACACTCACTGAGTTAACAGGTAACTCGTTCACACAGCAGCCCAAGAAAAGAAAAAAAAAAGTTTACATGTCTGGATGATAATTTTGTTGGCTGGAAAACAATTTGCTAATATAGGTCCCTATTTAAACTTGGTGAAGTTAGTCCAGAAGTTACGTCTAAATTTATTTGGAAAATGCTCCACATATTCAGAGTCAAGTTATGCATTAAGTGTTAAGCTAATTAACCTTGCTCCTGAGGTTGCCAGACTTGTGCTAGGTATAGCAGTCCAAGATGGGGAATTTAGGAAGTCCAGTTTGTGTCTAAACACAAGCACTTGCCCTGCAGGAGACAATTTAAATATAATATATACATTAATTATGACCTAGTAGTAATGATGACATAAGAAACTGCAAATTTGGTGTAATTTAACAATATGAATTTTACCCTCTTTATTGAGCAATTTATAAAGCAGAAATTAAACTTCGTGTGAAAGTATAATAACGTTCTTACCAGCAACAGAAGTCATTAAATCGCAATGTGTGCACATAATATTAACTATTTTATTGTTTTTAGTGATTGTTGAATTAATAATACTGTTGCAACAACTGCTTTCAACAGGATCTAAGAGGGTAAGTTTTAGGGTGCTGTTAATCATCGGCCCTGATTAATTGATCATCAGCAGGTCTGCAGACCTCTAGAAAAAGCTGAACTTTTGCCCATTTGCTGATCTGGAGCATTCAGGTATGTGTTAACAAAATGCCAAGAGGTAAAGACATAAGCTAAGGTCTTAGAGAAACAACTGTTGTTACACATCAATCTGGAATCGGTTATTAAACCATTTCCAAACAATTTGGAGTTTAATGTTCAATAGTGAGAAAGTTTATTCAAAAGCAGAAGCATTCAGACAGTTCCCAGGAGTGGATCTCCCAGCACATTCACCCCAGGGTCAGACTGTGCAATTTGCAGAGAAATACAATACAACCCAAGCTACATCTCAAACCTTATCTGCCGTACTGAGCATGTTAAATGGAAAAGTCCAGAAAAAGCCACTTCTCTACTGCCTCTGAACCAACCACAAGAATTCTAGAACAATGTCCTATGGACAAATGACATTGGCACAAACCAAATAGCATTTCAGCAGGAACACCTTATACCCTCGATCAAATACGGCAGTGGAGTGATAACTGGGGTTTGTTTTGCAGCCACAGGGCGCCCAACATCTTGCAGTCATTGAGTCAACTATGAACTCCTCTGTACACCAGAGTATTCTAGAGCCAAATGTAATTCGAAGAATCAGATTTAACTAACAGCTAAAGCTTGGTCAGAATTAGGTCATGCAAAAGGACAATGATCCAAAGCACACTAGAAACTTAGTATCAAAATGGGTGAAATAGAAATGGATAAACATTTTAGAATGAATCACACAGTGTATTAATATTCTCTTCTACCGAAGATGAGGAACACTCCAACTCACCACATAGCACTTAAACTGAGATGAAGGACTACTCTGGAAAATTTGGTGAAGGTAGATGGTGAACTTTATGTCACTGCTGCATAGTGAGTGACAACCCATTAGGAGGTAGCCATAGAGCTTGTTGAATTGTATTTAATGGAAGGGGGCACCTCTTGACTTACATTAACATATGATGGTGCAATCACTTCCTTTACCCAAACAGAGTGTCCTTATGGAGTTCCACATCGCATGTAACAGTTGGTCGGTGACAATCCAGCTGGCTGTGATTTCCACTGCCTGTCACAGGCATTTGTGGAATCTCTGTTCTGCATGAGAGTCTGTATACCTTTTAGAAAAGTCCACAGTGACCCATTCATCCGGAACCATAAGTTTGATGAGTATATCTCACAGAGGGCCTCAAAACCCTTTACGAAATTTTGTGCCCCCCTGGAGGCTGATGTAAAATACCAATGTGGTATTCTAATTCTACACTAATATACGTTAACCTTTTTTGGGGTTTCTGAAAAGTACCGCAGTGCTAAGTTCAGTTTTTAATTTAAAGACAGATGATATACTGATACTGTGCCTGGTTTTTCCATTTTCGCTACACTTTCAAGTTTTCCCACACACCACCAGCCTTGAGGTAAGAAATTAATTGTTATTATGTCCATCAGGGAGACTCCTAAGAGAATATCTCAGTAGCAAATGTGCACTCAATATCAAAGTAGCAAATGTGCACTGGACAAACAACTCAGGGTTTATGCATGTTCCTTTTGCCAATACTGACACATGCTTTTGCAATATGGTTGACAGTGGCTGAGCAGTCAGCCAAGACTGAAATGGTATGAGGTGCAGTATTCCCAGTTTTACTATTGAGGTAACTGCTGTTACCATTCCTGTTAAACACAGAAAGTTGACAATGTCTTACCAAAGTATTTACTCACCTTGAATTGTTAAC
This sequence comes from Clarias pachynema, assembly GCA_030014365.1. Taxonomy (NCBI): domain Eukaryota; kingdom Metazoa; phylum Chordata; class Actinopteri; order Siluriformes; family Clariidae; genus Clarias; species Clarias pachynema. The sequence goes on along the minus strand of JAQMYL010000033.1, from coordinate 12,239,161 downwards.
ACTTTGTAGTGTTACAACCTGGAATTGAAATGGACATAATTGGGATTTTGACCATTTGCTTTACACATGTCTAACATCTGAAGACACAAATATATTTTATTGTGACAGAAAGTTAATTTAAAAAAGGCAGTTGGCCAATTCTGAAATTACAGCTGCAAGTCTTCTGGGATATTAGCTTTACACATCTGGATTCTGATATGCTTGAACAATTTTCTTGGCAAAATCATTCAAACGCTCTGTAATATTAGAAAAAGATCATTGGTAAAGAGAAATGTTCAAGCCTTGTCACATATTTTCAATCAGATTGAGGTATGGGCTTTCACTGAACCATTTTAACACATTCACGTTCTTGGTTTTGAACCACTAACCACTAACTTTGGCAGTATGCTTAGGATAGTTGTCCTTTTGTAAGACAATTCACTGCTCAAGACTTTCTTCCAGACTGGAATCAGCTTTCTCATAAGATTTCCATTTTATTTGCCTTTAACAATATTGGCCTCATTACTGGCCTGTTCAGATCACTATGGATAAATCCTATTCCCATTACATGATGCTACCACCACCATGCTTTATTGTGGGAATTTGAAGGTTTTTTTTATGTTTCAGGAAAGCATTGGTCTCATCAGACCAGATAATTACTTGGCAACCTCATATGGCTTTTCTGTCTCTCTATTGACCAATATGGGGGATCCATATTTCAGTTGTCCTGTGAACGTTTTCTATCTGATCTGTGAATCTTTCCAGACAAACCACTTTTACAAAAATAAATAAATAAATAAATAAATAAACTTGCATGTAACATTTGTAGCAACTACCTTAGGGAGAATAACAACATTCTGGCAGAAATGCATGATGCATAGCAAACATCCCAACATAAATATTTTTATACAATATAATATTCTATAGTTTTAAAACAAAACATATTGAGCATTGAGCATTTCATACATACATATATACTGTACATACATACATACATACATACATACATACATACATACAGTACATACATACATACATACATAGAAACATACATACATACATACAGACATACATTGTACATACATACATACATACATACATACATACATACATACATACATACATGTCAGGAACAATTGAGTTTGCTGTTCCTAATCTTTGTGACATACTATGGCATAATTTCTTATGGAAGACGTGTAGTTCTGCTTACATGTTGCCCTCATCTTCCCTCACAAATATTGAAGTCAACGATCTGTTGGAGTACATGAATTTGATTTGCTCTCAGTCTCTCACTGGCTGTTTAGCACTACTGTTCTTGATACTTAGGACCCATATAGAGGTGCTCATACTCTTCAATTAATTCCAGAGAATACAGTGGCTTGCAAAAGTATTCGGCCCCCTTGAACTTTTCCACATTTTGTCACATTACAGCCACAAACATGAAT
>JAQMYL010000033.1:12199164-12220096 GCA_030014365.1 Clarias pachynema | reverse complement strand
CAGGAAGGGCATCCGGCGTAAAACCTGTGCCAAGTTGTTGTGCGGACTGGATATTCCGCTGTGGCGACCCCTTGTCGAGAGCAGCCGAAAGACCAACAACAACAACAACTGTAGATACATACATACATACATACATACATACATACGTACACAAATACATACATTCACAAAATATATATTCATCCAGTCATGGGAAGAAAAAAGTATATTTTCCAACAATTCTATGTTTATTCTTTGCAGTATCCTATATATATAGCATATAAAGCATAAATCTATGTTAGTTTAGTGTTCTCGGGCATTCAGGTGTGTGTCTACATCATGCTAAGGAGAATGGATAAAGGAAGGAGAAACCTCAGGGAAGAAGTAGTTTCTGATATCTGATATTTAAATTGGTAAGGGTTTTAAGACAAACTGAAATTCACAATGGAAGTCAACTTCCATACAGGGTGAAATCCACAATTGTCTGGTGTATTCACAAATGGATACCAATCTTTCCAGGAATTGGGTATACCTGCAAACTCATCCAAGGTCAGACCATTTAATACTCAAAAATTTAAAAACAAATCTAGAGCCACATCATGTGATCTGCAGTCATCTGTATTTCCATGACAGCACTATCGGAAAAACACTAAACAAGTGTGGGTTTCATAGAAGGGTGGCTAAGAAACATCGCTTCCTCTCCAAATAAATGACAGGTTTGCAAAACTTCGTTTGAGCAAGCCTCAAAAAGTTTTAGAACAATATTCATTGGAATGATATGACCAAGTTAGGGACAGAATATAAAACAGAATATACTTGAGACAGATGTGAGCTGAAACAAAATCAAAATTAAATCATACAACCAGACAATGAGCTCAAGCAGAACAGCAAATCAACGTCTGAATGGCTGTTGAAGAAAGGAGTTCAAGGTGTCGAAATGGCCAAATCAAAGTTCAAACCTTAATCCCATTGAGATGCTAAGATGGGGATTTAAAAGAGCAAATGCATGCCTGAAACCTTGCTGCAGACTTTTCTTGATCATCCCTGTCTTGGAAGATCTTTGACATCTTTTATAGCCTTCCTTTGCTTTGTAGTGATAAATTAGTTTTCAAATTATCAGTCAGCTGAATAGAGCCCATGGTCATTAAGTGTCGCTTCTTAATGATCATTCTTGACCTGAGCAAGGAGTCCAGTGAAGGCCGAACAAGTTAAATAACTCCTGACACTTTACAGCTGGAAGATTGTTCAAACCTTTGCACATGTCATTATTAGTATAAAATAAACTGAATTTGGACAGGGGTGCTCAAAATTTTTTATTTCCCTTCCAGATTCCACACACACACACACACCTACACACACACCTACACACACACACACACACACACTTAGAATGGAAGCTGCATTTATTTGGAATGAAAACTCTTTACCAGACAGACGTGCCGGTTGGCTCATTTCCCTGGTGATGTTCATGCTGTTCAGGAGCAAGCAATATCACTTCAAGCTTGTAGAGTTTAGAAAACTGCACAGGCTTTAAATATATATTGTTAATATATCATTGCACTTCTTAGGCTCTTGATATGTAGCATATGGTAGAGTGGCGTAAGTCCTCTTTTGCGAAAACAAACATGTTTCATGTCTACACTTTTCTTTACACTGAGGTATTTTGTCTGGTTTGGCATTGGAACCAAATTTTGTTCAATTATCTATGATTACGGTGGATTTAAAGTTAAAAAAAAAAAAAAATCCATTAAAATGATGCTTTATTTGTAAGGATTTTGGAAAGCTACCATTACACACACACATACAATGCACACACACATAAACGCACACAGTATCACCGAGTCTGTTGATTTTGGCTCTCTGCTCTCTGTTGTCAGCTCACAGTGGTAGGATTTCTGCTTGGTGTTCATGGAAAAGCGGCCTCGAGGTAGCACTGCCGAGCGGCAGATGGCAAGCTTCTCAGAATTCTCCAACTCTTCCTGGAGATCCCAATGATGTGTGTAACTGCTTGATTGCAAGCATCAACACAAATGCGATGAATGTTTTTCATTATGACTTGTTTGACTTATCACAGCAAATACATAAAATAGAATGATTGCTTTAAATGTATTATAAAGCATTAACTCTAATTATATAAATTGCCTTCTTTCTTAATTTTTATGCACATTTTTTTCAACATCCTTTGCATCTCCTTCTCTCTCTCTCTCCCTCTCTCTCCCTCTCTCTCCCTCTCTCTCTCCCTCCCTCTCGCTCACACACACACACACACACACACACACACACACACACACATATATACACCGAAGACCCATTTCTCATCTCTTATCTACTATTGTAATAGCAAGCAACATTGTCAGTGATCTTATTTAACTGATGCTGACTGAGAGTAACTCAAGAGTCTGCACTCAGGGGTAACTTTCCACTTGCCAAGTCTTAGCAGTAGTATTACAGGATTTCTGCACTAAGACTACAGAGGCCTTTTCCCAGGAGCCTGAAAATGCATTATAGTGTCAGCCATCACAGACTGCTAGAAAAACTCAGCCAATGGGCAGAGAGGGGTGTGAGCGTGCAGCACTGTGGGTGGCTGTAACCTCCAACCAAAACCAGAGAGGAGGGGGGGGGGTTTGGAGGAGGGGGGTTTCTGTTTGCGTTACCCCCTACTGTAGTGGGATTCAAAGCAACAGGGAATATCTACAGCATATTCAGAAATGCACACATATGGAACAGACAATGTCCACTGGCTTTTACTGTATACTGAGTGCACAACTTTGATCAGAAACTAAAAAAGACACACCCACACACACACACACATACATATAAATATTAGCCGCCTGGCCAAAAACGTCACCCTTTCAGAAGGGTTGAATTATTGGGCTGCATCAAGCAAAGCATTTCTCTTCTTAAGAACTCTGCTATACATCATCAACCCTGGAAGAATAGTGCTAAACTGTCAATTTCGGGAAAGAAGTGTGGTCAGAAAAATTCATGAACAGGGAATCGCTTGAACGCCTAATGAAGTAGCATGGTAAAAACATTAACAACCATAGCTATGTTTAATAGTGAGAGTAAGAGCATTTCCATATGCATATTCCTAAGCAAGGTTATGTGGCAATAAAATGAAGTCAGCTGATGACCTGAATGACCAGGTTATCACATTAGTATGAGTTTTTCTTCCATGATGGCACAGGCAGATTCCAGGACTATGAATGTAAAATCTTGATCCCCTCATTTTTTCATATTGAATTAAATGAAATCTTGTAGAATAAATTAAAGAAATGGGAACTTTTTTACTGCAACAGGCTGCAAAGTGTCTGAGGATACTATTTAAAAATGAGTTGCTTATGTAACAACCTCAGCAGCAACCTCATTTCCCCTCTCATCTGTTTCAACCACTCAGCATCACCAATATACTAATCACCGGCCTCATCATCTGCATCTGTTTCTCACTGGTTTATGCCTTCAATTAGATATTTTTCATGCTTGAATGATTCATAGATCACTGTGTGGCTTAACAAACAAACAAACAAAAAAAACATTCCTGTGAAACTGGTCGAGTACAGGGACTGGACTGGAAATGAGAAATGGGAAAACGAGAGCTAAAAAGTGCTTCACATTAATATTAAAATTACTGGCTAACCAGTCACAGATGAAAATGAATCAGCACTCTCTGATCACTCAGATTTATGATTTAAGTGCCACTGTGGCATTAATAAAATTTATGTGAACATTTTGTGAACCTTTAAGTTTTTTGGAATACTTCAATAATATGGTTGAACTTACTTAAAATAGCAGCGGCAATAGTACAACACTTGGGAGTAATTGGGTCATAGAGTTAGCCAACTTACCTTGTGTCAACAGTTCAGGCTGGTGGAGGTGGTGTAATTGTGTTATTTTTGGCACACCTTAGGCCTGTTAATACCAGTCAATCACCACGTGAATGCCACAGCATATTTGAGGATTGTTCAATGTGCATTCCTTCATGGCCACAATTTGCCATCTTCTAATTGTTATTTCCAGCATGATAATGCAAACTGGTTTCATGAACACAACAATAAGTTCAGTGCTCTTCATTGCCCAGTCACCGGATGTGAGTCAAATAAAACACCTTTGGCATGTGGTCGAATTGGAGATTCCCAGCAAGTGCGTCTGAAAAATCTGCATGAATTGCATGATGCATCTACAGTACATCAACATGGACTAGAGTCTCAAAGTAATTTTCAGATTGAACCTTCACAAAATATGCAGGATGGAATGAATGAGGTTCATATGATGATTTTACAAACACATGCAAAAGCTTGTAATAATTCAAAAAATTCTAATTTATATGAGATAACACCTTCTTAAAGGAATAGTTTACACAAACATGATAAAAAAAATTAATGTTCACATTTCAAAAAATGACCATCACATTTAACATCTGCATCTCTCTCTCTTTCTCTCTCCCTCTCTATCAGACTCACTACACACACACACACACACAGTACCCCAAACATGATCTCTTCCTTTGCAGCTGTTCTTTATTTGACCAGCTCTTTATTTATGTCCTGGATATCAAAACCATAACAACTATACAACTATCCCCGTAGCTTCAGGGGACTTTGAAAGATCCAGAACATGAAGCTAAAGGAATTACCACACCAGAGTGCACTTACCAAAAGGAAGAGAAAGGAACATCGAATCACAGAGACAACCAGTTTGCATGAGTTTGCTCACATAACCATTAATGCATATAACTGGCAATTAAGGTATGAACCATGTGCTTCCTCCTACTTGAGTAGTGATTACAGCTGCTGCATGTAGTGATAAACCTGCCGATGACACTGATTGTGTACGTTTCATTCACATACACAACCTCGAACAAAATTTATAAACATGCTGTATTTACATCATTATAGATGTTCATATGTGTTTACAATATGTGCACTGATGTTGGGCAGTGTTACACTCTTCAAGTACATGTGGTAGTGTTAATGGTAACCAGGTGCCAGTTAATTGGCTCAAGGGCTGCTAGTCATTTTGTTGCGAAAAGTGACCTTGTTTAAAGTCATATGCTGCTTCTGTGGCCTTATATGCTGTAGGCCTGCCTTAATGTGAGAGGACGAGAAAGTCTAAGGAATTATGGAATTCAATATCAAACTCTAGATTAATCCTTCCTACATGAATTCTATAGTCTTTCATTCATTTATTCATTCATCCATCTATACTGCTTATCTTGGGTACAGGGTCGCGGGGGGGTGGGGGTGGGGTTGGGGCCTGGAGCTTCTCCAATGAGACTAAAGGCACCTTCAATTGCAGGGTGCACACACACACACACACACACACACAACAGATAATTTGGGAACGTTAACCTAATCTTCATGTCTTTGGGGGAGGAAACTGGAACACCCGGAGGAAACCCACTAAACACAGGGAGAAGAAGCAAAACTCCATGCACACAGACCTGAAGGTGAGAATAATACCCATGACCCTTGATGTGCAAGGCGACAGTGCTAACCACTACACCACCATGCCGCCTCCCATAGACTTCATAAGCTTTATTTATACTCTGTATTTTAATTAAACTACAGTACTAGTCATATACCTGATTACACTCACCGTCTATACAGCTTTATCCTGTATTCAGGGTCACGGAGAGCCTGGAGTGTATCCCAGGAGGGCAGGGTACACCCTGGACACGGTGCCAGTCCATCACAGGGCACACACACTATGGGCAATTCGGGAAAGACCAATTAGCCTAATCTGCATGTCTTTGGACTGTGGGAGGGAACCGGAGTACCCAGAGGAAACCCACCAAGCACAGGGAGAACATTCAAACTCCATGCGCACAGAGACGGGAATCGAGCCTAGCCGGGAATTGAACCTGGACCCTTGAGGTGCAAGGCGACAGTGCTACACTACCGTGCCGCCTCCCATAGACTTCATATGCTTTATTTATACTCTGTAGTAAAAATTTAACTACAGTTACCAAATACCTGATTACACCTTGAATTCTAATCTAATGTGATACAGTAAGGTCTGATGAGACTCCATGATGCTGTTGACTAGGCAGTCCTTCAGTGTGGTAGAGGACAAACTGCGACCTGGCAGTGTTCACATTGCACACGTTAGATGGCCTGTTCCATCTCTAACCACCACTAAAAGTCATGTTTGACCCATCATCCAAGCAGAATGTTAGTACCAGATGTGAATATGGTGACAAACTAACGATAGCCCATTGCTTCTAATTAGTAAGCGGTGATTAATATATAAATTACTGGAGTCTAAACAAATCCAGGCATCCTGTTGGTTTAGTTTTGATTCATTCATTTGGATGTGGCATCCAGAGACTTACGGTACTACTGTATGTTTCTCGTAGTGGGCAACAAGATTCAGCATTGTCCTGTAGATAAACAGTAGCTATAGACCATGATCTATTACATAATTTATTGGGGCACTTTCTTTTATTTTTGCCCAACTGCATTGATATTGTCTTGCACGACACTTTTCATTAAAGGACATATCCCAGAGTAACACCCCTGCTGTTCGATATGCATGTTTTTCCACAGCTTTGGCTGATTACTCTTAGGAGGGCAGCTCAGAAAACAGACTGATGAAGTGACACTGGAAGAGGGCGGACATGACAGAGAAAATGGAGAATATGAGCAACAAGGTGGAGAACCATTTGAGCAACAGTGTGGTTTCTCTCTGGCCAACCACAAAGGCATGTTCTTTCACTGCAAACTTTAACAAGCTACGAGCTTTAGTCACCCTCTTAACTATACGTCCCCCTCAAGAGCCATCATTAACACGTACCACTGTAAGCTTCATTCAACCTTCACAGTCTCCTTACAACGAGGTCTGAATGTTCAGGAGGACTGTAATCCTGCGTTCCTGATGTGTTTTTAATGATCACTCTGGTCAGAGACACCTGATTTATCTCGGTAGCTTATTTCCAGACTTAGAAAGTGTTTTGAGACTCCAGTTTCCATAAATCGACCATGCCAGTTTTGGATTTTTAAGTTATATATAACATTTCATAGAACTAGCCAGAGGGGGGAAAAATCCTGTAGATGATGTAGGCAGGACCTTTGGATGCATGAACTTTGCTTCATCCATTGCCAGGTCTACACCAGTATGCAGACTATACGTATCATTTATCAACCATGCATACACATGGGTTTGTGCATAACTCATGCATATGCATGTTTCATAGACTTCGTTTCTAATTTATCAATGTTTTCTTGTACTGTACATAAAGACCATGTGTATGCAGATACCTCTAGTGGTAGAAGAGAATTTTTATGGGTTGACATAAAAGAAGAAATACAGTATGCACCAAAATGAATTAAAAGGATGAACAATATTACCCTATAGTCATCTGTGAGTTTATTTCTCCTGAACACTATTAGCATGTTGATTTAGCATGTGTTGTAAGTGTGTGTGCACCACTTCGCTGTAGACAGTGCTCATATCATTCATGCAGATTCTCAACCAGGATTCCTGGAACAAAAGTTACTGTAGACTACTGCAAAGGAGACAATTTGCTTGCGACAATTTGCTTGCGTAATGCAGGCACAGTTCTTGGCGGATCTTCACCGTTGAACACACTCTCCTTTAACATTCCCCACAAGTAGGCATCAGATGGTGTAGGATCAGGGGAATGGGACAGGGTATGGGAAGGAATTGTTCTGCCACCTTTTTCAAAGTTGGCCCCTATTTATGACCACTTCCATATGAGCGGAAATAACACTCAACTATGAATACTTTTTCCTCGATCAAGAGACCCATTTTCAACAACTGCACAACATGACTTTTCACTACTAGGAACATGTGCAGCTGGAGCTATGCATCGTCGAGAAATTCATATGCACAGTCGAGATGCGTAGGTTTCAGTACTGTATTTTTTGTGCAAATTGTATTAAGAGAAATGTAAAATCATGTACAAACAGAACATCTAAAGAATGATTGGGAGGACCACAGACTGTGACTGATCTTGCCTCATATAATCAAGTTAAGGACTGCAGGAAACTTTGATGAAGGTGATAATTGGATCATCAGTCATCTTTTCATTTGACCAGAGCAATTGTTCTTGATCTCCTCCAGCAACTCAGTTCACTTTTGGGGAGCCCAACAAAGCACATGCATCTGGCAGTGGAGAAGAAAATCATAATGATTCTGCTGCAATCACAAGTTTTCCAATGGTACTTTGAGCAATAACACACATTGGCATGAAGTTTTGAAGAATATGAAAATGAGAAAAGGGCACTGAGTTAATGTTCACATCATTTCTGAGGTTCTTGAATGTTGTCAGCAAGGTGGCAAGGTGGAACACATTTTGTAGAATAACACTATAGGACTTCAACAAGGTGGGACTGAAATTTTTTGACAAGTTATTCACAACAATCAATACCACATATAGGCTACCGGGCTTTTTTTGTTTAATGGAAGCTCATTACCGTATATAAATTTGAGGGGCATTTCTCTATTTAAACCAGTGTGGCCATGCATAAGCAGAACAATACAGATGTTGTGGGACTTATCAATGCCTATTGCTTACAGCTGTGTGTCGCACATGTGATAAACGCCAATGTTTTAGTATTTACGATCATACAGCTTGTTTTAGACCCGATGCCCCGGTAAAGTCAAGTTCACAGTTATCATGGGCTGTGGGAAAGCAAAGGCAATGACAGAAAGTCAGCTGAAAAGCCCTTCAAAGCTAAACAAAGGATGAGATCACTTTCCCCAGGCAAACATTTTTGGGAGTGACCTCTGATCAGAAGTGTTGGTGCAGAGGCCAATTGTAGCTGCAGGGCAAGCGTGTGTGGGGCTCACTCGACTGGGACCTGTCAATCCAAACAAACATCTGTGACTTCATCCTCACTTGCACTCAAGTGTAAATCATTTACAGAGCTGCCATGCCCAATGTCGCAGTCTGTGCTGGAACTCCTATTGCGCTGACGCACTGAGTAGCGCAATATCGTCTAAGGGATGATGAGAGAAAGAGTTTAACTTTTGTGAAGATAAAGCACCAAGTTTGCTTATTGTGGAGTTCAAAAACAGCGCTACATTCACCTAGTTTGGTGTTTGGTAGACTCTCTCAAACAAGATGTGAAAGCAGGAGATATATAGTGCAAAATGAAACTAGAGACAAACGTTTTTCTCATGTTCTAGAGGGGATACTGGTCTACTGATTTTTTTTTTCATGCCACAGAAGCTCCTGTAAATGTACTATTGTCCATAAGAATGCTGTTTTATTGTATGTTTTGGGAGCTATTTGCAACCTAAATGGCATGAATGGGAGAACACATGCATTACACATCCAATAAAATAGAAATGAAGCAAAGTCAACTGACAACTGTAAAGGTTTGAGCTTTTATAAGCAGTAAACTCCTTGTTTTATTAGTGCACCAGTGGTTCAGCCACCCTGACAAACGAATTACAATTATCATGTTCACATCTGATTCCTGCATTCAAGCTTTATGTGCTTTTAACCACAGACATATTCCATTTATACTATATGTACAGACTGACATTTACATTCTGCTGCTGAAAATACCCCAAAACCTCTTTGTAGCGTCGGTTCTACAAGGATTTGCATGTCCCACTGGTTTAATATACAGCATCATTAAAACCAGCGCCGACGTTAGTTTAACTTTGGGAAACCCAAATACACATTTTATGAACACCTATGGTAGAATGTGTTTATGAAATAATAAAAAATAATATGATTTCATGGCAGTTTTTACACAACCAAGGCTCTTTGGTTGGCTTCTTTCAACAGCATGAAAAGATGGTATTGCTTGAGCTATGTGTTATTATATGAGAAAATATAATGAAAACAAGGCCTTGTTACTGTATATATGCCTGTTATAAGAGCTTACGTTTAATTTAAGGGAAAAAAATATCTGTCCTGGCCTTAAGTTTTCAGTAGACTTGATTTGCCAATTTTCTTGTTAGGTTATAACAAATTGTTATCTGACTCTGTTCTGGCACTGACACATAATACATCTAAAACCTTCAACTATCAAAATGAACATATGTCTTCTTGTCTCGTTTTAAAATACAGGAGATCTTTCATCTGGATGTGCAAAATGAGCTGGTTAGATTTGCAATTATTTCTGATCATATGATATAGGGGGTGGGGTGGGGGTGGGGGGGGAGAGGGGGCATACGTACACAACATGAGAAAACTAGGCTACTGGAAACGTTAAGACATCATTTATTTATGCAGCTGAAATTTAAAAATATTATGAAACGAGGCAAGATTGTAGGCTTTCATGATTGTGAAAATCAGCAGCATGAAAGCTATAGCTGTAATATCATATCCTTAAACATGCAGAATCAATCATAGTCAGGTACTCACATTTGTATCATGGAAGATTAAAATTGATAGAACTGGAGACGGTGTAGCTAGGAGCTGTCTGGGAACTGTTTGGTTTATCACTTAGAATATGAAGATTATTTTGCAAGTAAAAGTCTGTTTAAAAATTACAGTGTAGGAGCTGGGCTCTGCTTCATATAAACCAAACATATTCTGACGTTTCAAAATTTACATGTAATGACAGCACTTATAAGTACTGTAAAGCTGAAACTTCAGTGTGTTTTAAAGGTACTGAATTTCCGCAGGCTGATTTCATACAGTATGAGATCACTTACCTGGCCCTGTATCCCAGCTCTTTTGCCGTTAAATAGTCACCATATGTGGCACCTCAAGTATCCGACTCAATATAAAATATACGGTTGTGTGGCAACTTCTGCCACAGCTTCCCTTATTTCATTCCTTTTTTTTCTGCTATACCGTTGGACTGTTAATATTATTAGTGCCATATGTCTGGCTCTTAGTTTCACTGCCTTTTCTGTGTCCTTAGTATTGGAAAGAAACACAATATCAGAATTTCCTTGACTGAATGCTCAGGTTGTGAGTCTGGGAACCGTATGTCATCTGGTAATGGCACTTGCCGTTTTTATATTAGAAAACGAAAATAATAATTTGAGCATGATTTCGGTTTGGGATCAGCTCCTGGTTACACCTGCTGTTAATGTGTAAGGCACTATTAAAAGCTGTTACTAGAGTTACAGTATGAGGACAGTCTATAAATGATACAAGGCCCTAACAGAAGTAGCGTGTGTGACTGCTACTTTCTCCAGACAGATGAGTTCTGGAGGAAAGTGATTGGCCAGCCATGCCGTGTGACGTAAAGCACATGCACCATGATGGTGAGTAAAAGGCCAGTGATAAAATGAGACAGTCATGTGACCTCCCCGACCAAATGGGCCGTGTGTTAGTACAGGCGCTCCTGCGACAGCGGGAAGGTGGCTGATGGTATTTACTCCCAGCAGGCAGGGGAAACCAAAAGGCGTGTAGGTGGTCTGATTGTTTTCTGAGATAGCTCAGAGTTTGCAGAATGAAACAAATTGATCACCCACCAGGATTCCCAGGGGGCATGGAAATGAATTGTCTTGTCGTCTAAATATTCGTCTCACCGACCATTATATGGAGCTGCAGCTGTCTTTCATTAGAAAGAATCATGAGGGAGAAGTCAGAGGAGAACCCAGCAGCACGTAGAAACACTCTTTTACATGCTATGTGAATGTTTAACAACTAATGACGGCACAATGCTCCATTGTACATAAACTAAAAAAGTTCAATAATGCATTTAATTAAATTAACAAACTTAATTGCTTTTTTTGGACCTGGATTATTTCATGTTAATTGTTAAGCAACAATAACATTTTGGCACACCGCACTATTTTAAGCAGTTTATGTAAATTAGGTCGACCATGCTTGTTATACTTTAGACCATGCTTCCATGGAGCTGTCATGAAGAATAATATATCGTATTCTGCACTGCAGGAAAATCAAAACAATATAATTTATATCTCAATTGCAGTCTGTTTTTAATAATATAATGACAGCTTAATTAGAATAAGTCCCTGGGTAGTTACATATCAGGAGTTTCTGAACATTGCATAGCTTTTTTGCAAGGTTTTTTTTTTTGTTTAACCATTTAGATTGCATCTAAAATGCAAATGTTAAAATGTTCTGGGCATATTTAAGTGCCCTAAAGGTAAAATGCTGTTCACATTACACACCATAAAACTTTACTGCAGAATTAACGTTTCTTTCCATTTAATTTAATGTTATTTCACAAAGTAGATTTTTATATTTTATGGAGTGTTAAAGATAAGCAGGATATAAAGTTCACTGTAGATGTACATTCCTTTGGTTGGTACAACACGAATGGATGAACAATAATATGTGAAATCAGGTAAAAATTGCCATTTCACACGTTGAAAATAAGCACAGAAGTGTTAAAATGAGTACATTCACAGTTTACTGTTTCACACCAGGAGACCTCCCAAAAAGTATTGAATTCAATGCATTGAATGTGTTGAGAGCTTGTTTCTTTTTCTTGGAAACTTAATGTTTTACCTCCTGGCCATGTCATAGTAGCAATATGTCAAACATGAAATTGACTGTCACACACCTACGCCAGATCCAAAAAGGTAATTTCCTGAGAATCAGATAAAGCTAACTTACGTCTTGCAGAATATGCTTAGCTTTCATTTTAGATCATCTTTCCAGCCTGGAGGGGTTACTTCAGGCAATGATGTGTAATGATGCAAAGTAGATTCAAGCATGTATATGTAAGACTATAGCATAGACTTTCTCCTAAAATAAACATACCATTTGGTCCTATAATAAGTCATACACTGGTTAAAGGTAGAGCTGATTAACTGAGCATTAGAAATGCCCAAAAGGAATGAGTGCTAAGTCTACCCAGCAAGCCTTCTGTTTACTTTTGTTCCACGAATCCGCTATATTAGTCTCTGGGTCACTGCTAGTGGATTCGTCAAGGCACCTGGGGAGCCTCTAATCAGATTTACCTACACAGAGAGAAAGTACAATGTGAAAACTATGCATATAGAATTTATGCATTGAGCAGAACACTCCTATGGGTCTGTGTTGAAACCTTACTTCTTTTTTCTTGAGGTGGAGGTATGCTGGTGGGGGGTTAATAGTTTTGGAAAACATTAAACATTTCAACATTAAATGCTGTGGTGTCTTATATTACATTTGTTTCAAGAATCAAAATGAAGTGTGACCATGGCAACAAATCAATGCCCAGATCAGACAATCGCCTGGGGCGCAACTAAATGTCCTCATATGTCTTCAAGGGACCACATGCTTACCTTCATCCTTAAATATCGGTGAATGTTGTACAACAGAGGAGATCCGCATAGCATGAGGGGAAATGGGGAGACATCTGGGCTTACATCCAAAAAAAACTTATTCTCTAACAGTGGTCCCATGGACACAATCTGAGTGGAAGCTCCCATGCATGCTTGCACAGATGACCGACTTGCAAAGCAACGTTTTCTTGATGCTGAAATTCCATTTATGAAAAAGAACATGAATACATGCTTAACCAGTAACCATCCAGAACTAATGCTAGCATGACACACAAATATTTAAATTCCGCATACATGCTATAGGTCAGGCGTAAAATCCTAATTAGGATTGCAAGTCATTTTCACAAAGCCACTGTAAAATTGCTGCGTCAAAGAGATTATAATTGAAGATTGAGTTCTTTGCGGCCTGGCAGATGATTTTAAGGAATCATGGCTGAGCTTTGGCAAGAAGTGCAAGGAGAAATGTGATATGACCATAGTGGAATGTTCAAGCAAAATCAGTATTATATCTTGTTAATTTAGCAACAGCAAGGGGCTTACTCAGTAGTTAATAACCTTTGTAGTGGATATGCACCACTTAACCTACTGTATGTACTGCTGAGGGAGAGAAGAAGTATAGGACCTTTCAAAGAGACCAGTAATATAAATTCATTACCAGATTTAAACTGTGGGCTTTTTGCTTGTTTTCACTATCAATTATAGAGACTAATTACACATCCAATAAACACAACCATGTGTTTGAAATTATTGAGGTTTTTCTAGAGACTTGTACAACTGAAATATAATTTCACAACTACAGTACGTACGTGCGTATGAATGTGGGACGGACAAAGTTCTACATCAGTGAATCTCTAATAGATTCCTCAGTTTAGAATGGTCATGTCATTGTACCTCTAAGACTATGTAATACTATATAATAATACCGTCAGGGGAAAAATCAAATGTAATAAATATAATAATCAATATTTACTGTACAACTTCCACACTGTCATTTTTCACTCAGAATGTCTTTGTTTGTAACATTCTCCTATGCGCTGTAATTCAGTTATATTGCTCAAGTCGCTGGAAAACTGCAGCGTCAAAAGGTTTGTAATTGAAGACTGAGTTCTTTGTGGCCTGGCAGACAATTCTGTGGAATCATGGCAGATCTTTTGCCAAGAAGTAAAGCTTCAGCTTCTACATCAGCAAAATAATTTGATCATAGTGCAACGTTCAAGAAAAACATCTACACACGAAGACTTTCCAGGACAAATATGAAGAAGTTAGAAACAATATGTCTTGTTAGTTCACTAACAGCAAGAGCCATAATCAAAAGATAATCCCAGTTGAAATCCGGCATGACATTTTCAAGTAGCGGGAGGCAAGACAGGAAACGCATGACTTATTCACTTATTTACACGAGATATCCATCAAGTTAAAAATACCACATTATCTGATAAGCATATGTCTTTGTAAAAACCTGACCATGACAGCAGTTGGCAGCCACACACTCTTTATTAAAATCTATTTTCAGAACCTAAACAGATACCAGCAACTGATAATGTAATATAGCAAGGCGATTAATTAGTTTCATTTACATTAACGAAGTAATTAAAGTAGTACTATTTTATCACAAGGGTGGGCTTTTTTTTTGTCATAATATTTAACATATATCCAAATACATTTACACTGTGCATGAGATAAATTAATTATGCTATAACAGCACACCCTTTTGCATACAGGATTGTTCTCGAGGATGGCTCAGTGAGAGGAAATTAACCACTCTCTATGATAACAAACCCCGCTAGGAAAGGTCTGCAGGTTAAACCACAGGAGATCCCACATTGTGACAGCTAGAGTCAGGGCTGCAGACAATCACATGACCCACCACAGGGAAATAAGGTTAAATATACACTCTGCTCCTCAACTGTGAGGTTTCACAACCACTAAATCTAAGAGATCCTGGCATGCCACCTTATTAGGAGGTTTAGGAAAGCACATTATCGTCTCAAAATTTACCTTATAGCATACTTAAGCTATATGTAAGACCTTGCTCATTGTAGCAGTAATTATGATAAATACGATGCTTCATTTGGGTAAGGCATAGCTGAGTAATCAATTTCACATATTAACTAATTATCAAAATAACAATTTCACTTGCATAAAGAAGCGACTTGATTAAATCTGAAAAATGTAGACTGATGATTTTTTGTGTCTTTGTGTTTTTAGTTAAATATAAGTGAATTAAGCAATTATGAGCAATCTGTGTAATTATAGTCTATACACCATAAGGAGCTTCTTTCAAATATGACAAAATAAATATTAGTTTATAATCACAGTCAAAGTGGGACTTCTATACACGACAGGAAGTAGCATTTTTGCTTGGTGTTGGGATAAATCGGATCAGCAACAGCGGCTTCAACAAATAATAAATGTTTGCCATTTTTCACGCTGTATGGCAATTTTGCTATAACAACCACAAAGATGACATTTTTCCCAATTACCCACTATCCCGTTTTCGTGAGTCTGAGTCCATTGTAACCTTAGATGCTTATTCTTGGGTGACAGTAGCATGACCTGACATGGTCACATGGTCGTCTGCTGTCGTAGGCCACCCACCTCAAGGTTTAACACGTTGTGTGTCTGTGATGGCTTTCTGCTCACCACGGTTGTAAAGAGTGGTTTTTGAATTACTGGTGCCTTCCTGTCAGCTGGAACCAGTCTGGTCATTATCCTCTGACCTCTCTCATCAACAGGACATTAGAACTGCTGTTAACTGGATGTTTTTTGTTTTTTGCACAACTCTGTGTAAACTCAAGAAACTGTTGTGAAAATCCCAGGAGATGAACAATTTTTGAAATACACATACCAGCCCTTCTGGCACCAACAACCATGTCAGGGTCACTAAGATCACATCAACTGAAGTTCCTGACTTGTATCTGTATGATTTTATGCATTGTGTGTCTGTAAGACTGACTGATAGGGTAATTACATGAATTAGCATGTATATGGGGGCATATAAGCATAACAATTACACAAATGTTCAGGCTATATAAGAAGCAAAATGTAGTGTGAAGCCTGAGAGAATGACTTGACATCAGGGTCTTGAATGCATAACGGGATAAACTTTTTTTTTCATTGATCTTCTATACTGCTTATCCTGTGTACAGGGTCACGGGGAGCCTGAAGCCTGTCCCAGGAGACTCAGGGCATGAGGCGGGGTACACCCTGGACAGGATGCCAATGGGATAAACTTCACAGATTTAATTCACCACAAATAAATCTCACAGGTCAGTGTTTTAAAGGGCTTTCCTTATTTCATCATACAAGTCTGTTTAAAGGCCTGGAAGTCAGTGTTCTTGGCTGAAATCACAAACTGATTCGAATCGCTGCCAGGTGGGTCTTCGATAACATGGTCATAATATCAAAGTAAAAGCTAACTGCAGGGGAAAAGTGAACTCCACTGAGTAGCAATATATGCCTTCCAGCCTCCTTCCAACCTCATTTTCTACTAATGACACACAAGTCCTATTGCAGGGAATTTAAGGGTGAAGAGTGGAGGCAGATGGCCTTGTGGGGGGTAACCACCCCACCCCCTTCAGAGTTCACAGAATTTAGTTTTCTTTGCACAGTCAAAGTGCTCAGTAAAAACTCACACATCTGGAATAAAAGTCAAAGCTCTAAATAAATCTGTTACCACTAAGCTGCTCATGTCTGTGCTTTCATGGCTTGTTGGTGGTTTTAACCTGTGAAACGCAACCAAATCTTGATGCTAATTAGTTTCACTGAAAAGCTCCTCGGAGAATTCAGTGCAATCTTTTGACAGTCAGAGGAAGGGTAGTGCACTAAATCACACAGTGGAACCATTGATAGGATGGTTCACATTTTTAGTCACTCGACGTAAATTACCTGTCATTTGTCATTCTGTGACGTTATAAATCCTGGGAAAAGGAAGAAAAAAAAAAACCTGACACTGGTGCTGTAATGGGTGTGCACTCATTTCCACACTACATGGGGGAGAAAAGATGTATGGTTTACTATAGGGAAAGTAGTAACCTAAGGTTGAGTCATTTGTAAGTGTAATTTGTGGGCCTTTTCCTTGTCTACTGTAGACTCACGTTCTGCATCCAAAAAACGCAATGCTACTAACTTTATGATGCGTCTTCTGTTTTAAATCATGTCTTTCTTGGTGTTCAGAACCCTAGCTGAGCTGAAATGTTATTTATGGTGGCTTTGCATAATAGTGAGATAGGGACAGTTAGCTTCGATTGACATGGAATATTTTTAGCTTTTTAAACCAACAGTTATAAAACAAGAACAACAACAAAAATGTTAAATAAGCTTGCACTGGATAATTTCTGACCCAGCGTACAGATTCATGGAGCCTATTGTTAAAAGTTTTATGGCTAAAATCTTTTACACAGACTGAAATACTTCCTACATTTGGGAAAAAACTTGTACTTTAATTTGCATTTCTAAAAAAAATAGTGGCACCAGTTTAAAAAAGGTCAATTAATCTGAAATTTAAAAGACCTTAATAAACCATTGGACTCAGAAAGTGAGTTGTCAGTTGGACCAATAGAACGGATTATAAAACTAGAAGAATCAAGATGAAAATCCAATACAGAGTGGAGAAAAAGATGCTGGTTGTTCCCAGGCACTTGTCTCCAATATTTGGTGCGTGTATAAACAAAAGGGGAAGGATATAAAAGGAAATCAGAAAAAATAGAAAAAAAGTGCAATGGAACCAATGAAAAGCAAAAGGGCAGAAAATCAATGTTGTGAAAGAACTATAAGAAATTGACTGAAGCATGTTCAAATGAAATGAACATTACATATCGAAAAGCTAAATGAAATCTAGCATGAACACCTAAACAGAAAACAAGTTTACAGTGCGATAAATAGAAGCAGTCATGGAGTGTGGTTGCTTGGATGAAAGTGATATTCAGTAATAAACCACAAACCTGCTTCCTTCCTGAAGAAAATCTAAGTGCTTTGCTAAAGGGTTGCATTTATAATAATAATAATAATAATAATAATAATAACAATAAGGAATTGCAATCAGTACCTTAGTAGTCAGTGCATAGGAGTACCTTTAAAATTTGAATGTCTTTTCTTCCTTGAACAGAAAATAAGCCTTACTGCTTTTCTCCAGGAAAGTCATGCCCATGCAGTGGTGGCCAGCAAATAGTTGATATCTCAGTCCCATTGAGAATTTATGGAGGAAATAAAAATAACCGGTCCATGACAAGGCTCCATCTATTCTCCATGCAAAGCTAATCTGTTAACAGCTATTCAATAAAGCTAGAACTGGTTGATAGAGAATATTGTTTTTTTTATTAGTGCAGTTCGTGCCTCAAAGACTTCAGGCTATCATTAATATTTAATGTTTAAGTACTAAGTGTGATTCTGTTGTTGATGATGATGAGTACACACTTTTGTCCTTAACATTTAGTGTGTGTTAGGGTTGTGTTTATCAATGAGCATGTGTCTGTGTCTGTGTGTGTCCCTACTCAGGATATTTTTGCCTATGACGAGGTTCCAGTATAAGGCTAACACTGTGGTTTCATAATGGCAACGGTTAAGCTCCACACCCTAACCTTCCCTGAAAATAATATGAGAATTAAATAGCGATATAAGAGGTCAATATGCCATTGCACAACTGCAACACTGTGCCTTTTTCTGAACATGTATTCATATTTAAGTGCAAAAAAAAAAAAAAATAAATAAAAATAAATTAATTAATTAAAAAAAAAATATATATATATAAATTATTTAATGATGGATTAGATTTGTGTTGTCTTGTCATGTTGACCTGGCATGGCAATACTGTAAACATGGTTTTGCTGGAAATGTGTAATCCTGTATTTGGACACTGTTTCCCCTGAAAATTGGCTTCTTTCGAGTTTGTATGATTAATAATGCAAGATAAATAACTATGCACAAACAAGAAGGCAGTCCCTTTACAAAATAACGTCACACTGTTAAGAAACTAAATCGAAAAGCTTCTTCATTCTGTATTACTATCAGTAACAGGAAGTTGTCTGCCAGGATTGGTGGTTTTCATGGAATCAACACTGACGATGATTCATTTTTAGACATGACTCTCTGACCACCATGGATAACACAGGTGCATAAAAGCAAAGGCCCACCCAAGCATGTATTACACCAGCAACAAACCACCTTAAAGTCTGGCTCAGTCTCTTACTGGAAACTTGTCATAGCCAGACATTTCCCAGGCTGGAAGTGGGTGCAGTTGGTAAATCATCCACACACAGACCAACGGCATGTTGTGCGTTCTATGCCAGCCTCATGAAATTCCCACTGAGACAGGCGGCCACTCAGTGATCTCATGTAGGCTGTTAACAATAATTATCATTGGAAAATGAAATATGATGGAAGCATACTGCATGCTTCAATATTGGACTGTAGTACTACATACCCAACACACCCTAAACATCATTCTAATACAGAGACACACCCTTTTGTTTTCTCTGGCTCTTTCTGAGCAGACGGAGGTGAAGTGATACCCATACGTTAACCTCATAGATCATCATGATAATTGCCAACTTGGGTTAGGCTGCATACAGTATTGATTAACAAGATTGAAGAGTCATTTAGAGAACTATTTGACATGCTGCAGATAATCAAGGTCAATTATTTTTGGTCTTGTATTCCTTACATTAAGAAAATAATTCAATCGACCGTAAGTACATTTATAGTACCAGTTGTTTTGTGGATAATCACAGATGCTGGCATACTCCCTAAACTAAATGCAACTTTAGTGTTAGTATGCCTAATTACATTCTTAGGTTATTGAAGAAGAACCCAATGAGGCATAGAAAACCACATCGTTGAACAGGGTGTTCCAGGCACTCATTTATGATGTCATGTTTAGGGAAATGCATCAGCACGTAGGTAATCCCAGACAGCTCAAAGGCCTGTGCATAAGAAACCCCTAAAGAACTATGATCACCATGCATTTATAATGTTGTCACTTTCATGTGTCAGCAATGTTGTCATAGTCAAAAACAGAAACTCTCTCTGTCTAAAATCTGACTTCAAGAAGGTGACAAAGATTTTGACGTTGTGATGCAGCTTATTTTAGAGCTTCATAGCTCAGTGGTCTCTTTGGTGGAATCATGGTTCAATCACACCCTATTTTCCACCCAATTTAATCTTCTGCCATTTACTGCCCACCAGAATCCAATTTCCTGCTTTCTTGTAAACATTTGACATCAGCCAGCCACACCTTATCACATGTAACAAATTAAGAGAAAAGTGGTACCTGAATAAATGAGCTTATAGATGCCCAACATGGGTTACTGTCACTTTAATTCACCGGGGAGAGAGTAATGCCCATTGTGCCTCCTTGGCTCCATGGCTGTGGCTGTGACATCAACAGGATTCATTCATGATCTCCAGAGATGTTTTGCTCTTGTACCACACAGGAGCCCCCTGCTTGCTGTTTGTGTGAAGTTCCTATACATGTTCTCCCGATCTCCATGTGGGTAATTTAATTCCTGGAAACATGCTGGTAGGTAAACTGGTTACTCTTAACCTAAGCTGTGATTGTTTGCGCGTGGTGCCCGGAGATCCAGGAGGGATTCCTGCCCCACAGGCAGTGCTCCCAGGATAGACTTTGCTTTTTACTGTTTATTTGACATCAATGAGTCAAGAAATAGAATATATACAAGTTTAGAAACTAAAATATACCGGTGTGTGCGTGTGTGTAACCATGCACAAACATTCACAGCTTTAGAGTACCCTGTTTACCTACCAGGTTTTATATATATATATA
>JAQMYL010000033.1:12175603-12191582 GCA_030014365.1 Clarias pachynema | reverse complement strand
GAAATACAATATAGCCTGAACATCTTGGAAATATATCTTTATTTTAGTGGGTATTATACTTTTCATCCATTAATAGTTAAAGTTGTGAAATTCTGAAATATTGCTAAACGGTTTAAATGCTGTTTAAGCTTGAGCCAGGTTAAGAGGCTATTGCTACCAGTTCGGAAGTTTCACTGAGTAGCACTTTTATTTGCCTCCTCCAACAAATTTGCTCCTCCTCGCCCCCTGAACCTTCCCCCTTATTAAAACAACTCCCAAAAACCCTACCGGTTTAAAAGCCTCTTCCAAATGGACACGCTACAGGAAGCAGCACAGGGTGGCCGCCTACAACACATTACCATTTTAACGCATCCTCTCTGAGAGTTGTACACCAGTGATGCCTGAAGAAACTTGAACCAGCAGTACAGTTTGTCACTAACTTTTTTTTTTTTTTTCTCCCTATACGTTTGGATGATACTTTTTATAACCCCACCTTGTTATCAGCTGACAAAAATGACAATCAGGACGATGCAACAAGTTCTGTCGATCAAACTGTACAAGTGCATTTGTTGAGGAGGAAGACTACAGATTTTCAAACCTTCACCTGCTCACGTGGGGAGACGTTTTCTTTCTCAACTTTCCCCCAAAAGAACCTCGTGCTCAGAAAGTTTACTGCAGTTCGCTGCCCTGCCAACGGAGTCTGCTCTGTCCAACATCCACCCTAAAGGACCACAGAGATGTCATCTCCACGTAGCTGCTTCAAGGTAAGGTTGATGCATGCTTATTTTAATCCAGATCTGTCTTCCAGGCAGAAGGCGAGATTGTCCTAAATGTAATCCAGCACTGGTCCTGACTTTGGTTAAGTTTACCTCCCGATGTAGAATGAATGGACTCGTCTTCAGGCAGTGATCACACTCGGTCACACTGTGCCTGGTTGCACTTTTTCACCCTTAAACCTGCACTTCACATTACTTTACTATGCGCAGCCTGCCTTGGTGAGTCGTGTAGAAGTAACAGTCCATAATTGTTGAGATTCACAAAGCGCGCGAGCTCAACATCCACAGATGATGCGCGCGTTCGACGGGTTGCCAGATTGCAAACACACAATACGTTTAAACCTGTAAATGAATTAAAAAGTTGAATGCGTTGTGCATTTCTTCTTCTTTTTTCTTCTTCAACTTCTCATTCTTTTTCTTCTTCATCTTCTTCTTCTTATTATTATTACTACATTTTAGTAACACCTAAAAAAAAAAACCTGATGACTGAACAAGGTTTCATGTTTGATTGAATTAATTGTCACTGAATTTACCGCGATGATGAATAAGTAGGCCTAATATTAACAGCTAAATAATTATTTGAACACAAATATAAATATTAATACTAATAGTCCAATTTTATGTGCATCCCAAATATCGTCCCAAGTGCATCCCAAGTACTTTTCCCATCCAGTTTAACGCGCTTAAAATGTAGACATAAAAACAATCTGGCAACCCGTTTTTTCTCGGTGACGTCTCGTTCAGACTTGAATATTTATTTGGTCTGGGTTTATACAGGCACGGTGCCCAGACTTAGCTTTTTAAGTCCAAGGTGGATTGCAGCCGATATTTTAAAATAACCCCTGCCCCCCCCCCAACCCCCAGAAAAAAAATTGTTAAAGAACGAACCCTGATGAGATGCTGCGCATGCGTAATTTAATTTAAGAATGTGACGTCATTGAGCTGCTTCTTTTCCCCTTTCTGAAGTAGTAGGTTTACATAGCAACAAGATGAAATGACTCACAGGAATAGCTTCCTTCATGCTTCATTCATCAAAAAAAATGGTGGATTTTAGTCCACATGGATCTACTGACCTGCAACTGGACCTTTTTCGCACTTCTCACTTTTTAATTAATGCTGTGGCATGCCAAAATAGTTCTTTTGTAATATGGTTGGCTCAAGCACGTATAACCCTTTAGTTAGAGTCACATCAAATGTAACTTATTAATAATAGTGGATTCATTTAAAAATAAGGCAGCCAGTTTTACAGACGAAGGTAAAAAACATAATCATGATCAAAATGTCTCAATTTCACGGTTATTACGCTCATTAGTTCAGTGATGTTAAATCAACAATCCCACAGATACTAAAGCAATCATGCATAAGTGATCACAATGTGTAACAGGACTCCTGAAGAGCAGCTGCACTTATTAGGCTGTGATGTTATGCCCCCGCTGTCACTTTTATCAAATCACTGTTGATAAATTGGGCAGCAACGTCTGAAAGCAGCTCATCCATCACAATTAACACCTAGATAAGTAGAGTACAATACCTATGGTGCTGTACTTGTGATTAGGTCATCACATCAATCATCGTAAACTATGATCTCTTAATTTGTATGCGAGCAATAGTCCCAATGCTGATCGATGTCTGCCACATGCACCAGATGTTGTTGCAAAGTGAGTTGAAAGTGCTTCAGAGTGTGCACCATGCCTGTTTCTTATTAGTACAGTGGAAACAGTTTGAGGGAAAATAGGTGACAGAAGCACTAAACCAGACAGGGGGAAGTCAATGAATGGGCAAATTTCCAAAGCGAAACAAATAATGCACGTGCTGGTAGTCTGATCATTCATTTAAAACATGTCTGTAGCAATGTCATGAGCTGGCCATTTATTGGTTTCTAGGATATTAGATTCAACTTAGACATATTAGAAATTGGCGAAACACGGTCAGCAATAGCAAAAAAAAAAACTAGATATGCTGAGGACAGAACAGAATAGGACAAACCAAACCAAAACTGTCTTCACCAGCAAAAAAACAGAAATAAAGGCCTTGCTGTCATCTAACAGTTACCTGGCACTGTTTTGACTGTGATAAGGACACTTACCAACAGAATGGGTCTAATAAGATTGGAAATCAGTTGCTGTACAAAGGCATAGAAGAAGAGATTGCCATGCCAATGCCACAATGCCTTCTGGAATGATGAGTTCAAATTTATTCTTTGATGCAAATGTTCCAGGATGTCAAAAACAGAGCTGCTAAGGAGCACAATGATAGCTATTTGCAGTTGCGCTCATAGTTTCCCAACAAGGGGATCTGGTCAAAATCAATGAAAAAAACGAGGAATGATGAGAAATATAAATGCCTGCATTGTAATGATGCACTGTAAGCACCATGACAGAAACTCAAGCACACTGTAAAAAGTATTTTAAAAAATACCTGGGGTGTAAGTTATATGGGACATTTACAATATTCAACTGGCTACATCAGTTAAACTGTGTGGGAAACACAGTGAGAAGAGGTCATGAGGTTTAGAAGATATTGCCCTATAACCCATTTTGTTGTACCATGTCCCAAACATACTTTAAAAAACAAAATTAACTACGATATTATAGATGTTTATTTTTTGTTTATTTTATTAATATTGTATAGGGTGATCTTCCATGCAAATAAAATACATGCTCAGGTAAAACCTTTCTAGAGTGCTGAGATTTACACGTGCTGGTGTGGGAAAGGCAGTAGCTGTAATGATCTGCTGCTGAATAATTAGCTTCTGCTACTGGGATTTCCCTATACTTTCCCACACATTCTGGAATCAATTACAGCTGTGGCTTAATGCGCCTTCAATATAGCACAACCCTAAAGAGGCTGTTGTAAGTCTGAAGGAAATTCCACAGACGATCACATCTTCTGTGCATCCGTCACATCTGTATGCTAGCCCCACAATGAAGCAGTATACTTGAGTGCATTCATCAGTCTGATGAGTACTTTCTCCTATTGCACTGATTGATAAGGACAGCATGCATTTTTTTCTACAGCTCAAGGCAAAAAAAAAATTGACTCTGAGTTTGGGTTGTGCAGTGCAGCTTTACTGTAGCTGCAGAGTAGTATTTCATCTACGTTTGAAGCCGGTGTTTAAGTTTTCCCCACTGAGAATGATTCAACTTTCCAGCTCTCTTGCCTTTCGACCCCTCCCTTAAGGGTCTTTTGCGCTACTGGACCACCGCCAGCTGTGGGACGGCAACTGCTCTGTACATGCACTTACAGGCGATGAGAATAAATCTAACATTGTTCCATCTTGCAAATTGGGACATAGTGGATTTGATATGGGGTAATGTGTTTGGTTTTGATGCACTGGGGGGATGGATAGAACTAAAACTCCTCTCGACTCGCTCTTCTCAAAGTTTTGCATTCTTAATAGAATAAGATTTTGTAGAAAAGGGTGCTGCACCATTCAGGTCAAGAGGAGATGTCAATCAGTCAGAATTAATCAACAGCAGCCATAGTTTCACCCACAGAGGACAGTGTTACTTTCAGTATCACTTACTCTCTTGATTAATCCTGGTAAGCACCCAGCTACAGGACATGGTTTATTATGCAGGTAGTTATAGCACCTTTAAATGAGTCCTTGGGTTCACCCAGAGTTTACAGTGGAAAGAAAGAACTGAGAAACCCACATAGCAGCTCTGGCGTTTCAGACATTAACACTGCACGTGTAGCAGTCTAAGGTGGAGTCTGCAAGGTCCACAGCGTCAACACCCAGGATCTTGTAAACATGATGACATAAAAGGCCATAATGTGTGCCAGTTAAGCTGTTCCATGCTACAGTCCCCAATAACAGCTCCACCTCTACAAAGCGAACTGTGTTACTTAAACTACAAGGCCAAAAACAAAAAGAAATCCACATCTGGGTGTTGAGGGTGGATTATTCAAACAGCACTTATTAACAAGAAAGGTCTTCCCCTGGAATAATAATACAGAGGGTCTTTTGCATTCAAATAATATGATATTCACTGCTCGTGTCTTCCCACAGAGATATAAACAGATGATGTCAGGAGGGTGGTGCCCTGCAACAGTGTCTGCCAAGCAGATGGGAAACTGCATCAGTTTGGAAACTTGGAACAAATGCCTATGGAACGCATTCAAATTTTGAAATAAAGAGAGGATGGGGGGAATGGGAGAAATGTCCGACTGTCTGAAATATTCTGTTGCTTTTGTTGTAGATCGAAAGACTAATGTGGTTATAAAGATGCATGAAGAGCAAGGCAGAAAAAATACATTTAAAAAAATCAAAATGACACAAATGCTGCCAGCTACCAATTTGTTCCTCGACGATCTTCTATGAATACAGAGTAAAATAAGCTAACCACAAATATTCTATCGTTTTCAGATGAAATGTGAGAACCTGATCACCTACCTGAGGATTATTGGGACAACACTGTTTGGTATCTCGCTGCTAGTGGGAATCTCGACTGCCTACATCATGGGCTATCAGTTCTTCACGACGACAGGCAATTACCTGTCCTTTGGTCTTTACGGAGCCATTTTGGTCATTCACCTCATCATCCAGAGTTTGTTTGCTCTGCTAGAACACAGAAACATGCGGCGGTCCATGGAGACACCAATCAAACTGAACAAATCACTGGCACTTTGCATCGCCGCCTACCAGGAAGACGAAGTTTACTTGAGAAAGTGTTTGATATCAGTTAAGAGGCTGACTTATCCCAACATCAAGGTCATTATGGTGATTGACGGGAATAGCGAAGATGACATCTACATGATGAACATCTTTAGGGACATCATGGGCAGGGAAAAGGCAGCCACCTATATCTGGAAAAATAACTACCATCAACTCGGGCCGGATGAGACCGAGGAGTCATACAAAGAGAGCCTGCAGCAAATCTCTCAGCTGGTACTTAACAATAAGTGTGTGTGCATAATGCAGAAGTGGGGAGGAAAGCGGGAAGTCATGTACACAGCCTTCAAAGCCTTGGGGAAGAGTGTCGACTATGTGCAGGTGAGTCTCTGAAGTAACTGGGTCTTGCCAAGCTAAATAAGGCAGTTGTGGAACAATGGCACTTTTGTGAATGTTTAAAACCATGCCGGTCTAATGTTTGTAGAGTGGGGGGTGGGGGTAGGGGGCTAAGGGAAGTGAATGTGTATTTAACAGTGATGCTCTTCATTAGGCATCTGCATGAGCTGCCATTCACAAATCTCAGTCTTTTTTTTCAAAATGATTTCAAATGGAAGTATAAATCGTACAAATGCATAGTACAGTTTAATGATCTTACAGAATTCATTCAATCATTCATTTACATCTTCAGTTCAGAATGTCACAACTTGGACAGCTAGGGATTTACGAAGTCCATTATTAATTTTAATGCATCATTCAGTTTTTCGTTTATTTATTTACTGTTCTTTAAATACAAAGGCTTCTGCGTCCGAGAAAACCACTGTAGTCAAGCAAACATTTGATTCTGGCTGTAGGTCTATCTGAAAGCCCTTTAACTAAGCAGGGAAATCAGCCTAATGTAACAATATATTTCCTTGTTTTCACAAACCAAGCCCATTGCTTTCATACACAGGTAATCATGGCAGGGACTCTTGGGAAACTTTTACAAATGGTGTGATTTTGTCTACTCGCCACCTGGTTCTAATGAAATGCCTGACCTCTGCTCCATGTGGACAGGCGTAATTGCATTTAGCGTATCACCAATCTGTCATAGCTGACTACCAAAGTGGGCTTTTCCCTAACTGTGGGGTCTGGATAGATGATCCGATTTTGAGTTTCAGCAGGATAGCCAGTTCTCTGCGTAATGGCTTACTTGTTGAATAGGGAATTGAACCACTGGATTATATCACTTTAAATCTTTGACTACACATTCGCTGCTTAAGCGAAATCTAGATGGCTCGGTAATGAAAAACAGAGTAATGAAAAAACACCATTATTTTCAAACAGAGAGAGAGATTAAATGCAGAGAGAGTAAATGCAAAGTGGGGCATTTTTCTCATTTTCAACTCGCAGAAATAGGAGTAGTCACCAATGATTAAACATAATGCACCGCATGAAATCCACTGATTTCAGTAAAAGAATGTGCTGCTAGTCGCTGTAATCCAGTACAGATTGTAGTTTAATTCCTACAGTAGTTCTGGTGGTTTTGGACTGAATTAGAGCATGGAAGGACTGATATTTAGAGTACTTGTCTCTGACGTATGTTATGTTATAAGAGGGTGTAGTTATCTTCGGACAGTCCTTGGTAGCTGTGGGTAAATCCTTTCTAAGCAATTAACGTACGTGCTTTCCAATCCTGTAGACAACAATTTAAGCAAATAATCTTTTTTTTAAAGTCATTTTGTTTTATAGGAAAATAACAACTTGCTTATTTTGATTTAAAGCGCAATCTATGTATATCTATTTTCACACTGCCTATTTCTGTAAAGCACATTTGTTTTTTAGTTTTAGAGAACATCTTTGAGACTAGAGATAGACAAAACCACCAAGGTCTGAAACCTTGACATAAGGAAATATGGGTGCGTGTTTTGAAATACTCAGGGCTCCTGAAGTCATCCTCCATTCTCACAGCAAAGAACTGAATCAGCAAAACGCCAACATCCCTGCATGCCTATTCATGTTTAGTCCATTTCCAGTGCTGTAAAAACACCATGATCAGTAAAGACATGAAAGAATGGCTTTTAAATTTATATCTATCTATCTATCTATCTATCTATCTATCTATCTATCTATCTATCTATCTATCTATCTATCTATCTAACTATCTATCTATATATAGCAGTGAATGTGTAGTCAAAGATTTAAAGTGATATAATCTAGTGGTTCAATTCCCCATTTTATATATATATATATATATATATATATATATAGTATACAATATATGAACATGTGTGTATGAGAGGTGGTAGACACAGGTACCTTTTTGAAATGTGGTTGTGATGAATAATCACAGTCGGTACACCAGGGAGGGGGAAAAGACACATGGAGACAAGGTTATCTGAGGCATACCCTTAATCAAGGATCAGACATGAAGGCTGAGGGGCAGAACCAGAGAAAATCAGAATGTAACGGGGAACAACAGCTGAGACTAAGCATGTGCACTGAAACAGACTCTAATTACACAAACATGGCAGAGCTAACAAAAAACAGGTGAAACTATTTAACAGCCATGGTAACAGGGTAACAAGAACAGGAAACAGTGCCTTTATGGTGTACAGCCTAATGGCAGTTAATAGATCAACACAAGACGCTCATATTTTACCCCAGGGCTCAGTAAAGTAGATCTATCTAGTTATCAGACCCAACAAATATACTACATGTGATGGATAGATGATCATAAATTGATAATTATGATATGATGAATGAATGTTCGGGGTTTTTTAAAGGTGTGTTTGGCTTGCTTTGTGTTTCCAGGTGTGTGACTCAGACACCATGTTGGATCCTGCCTGTTCAGTGGAGATGGCGAAAGTTTTAGAGGAAGACCCAATGGTGGGGGGAGTTGGTGGAGATGTACAGGTACTTTGGTTTTCAAATTTCTATAATTCGTTCTACAGTAAGAGTATTAACTACCTTTATATTTAATCATGCTTTGACCCTCTAAATATGGTTCTTTGGGGCTCCATTCAATCATTAAGGTATTAGGTTTCCAAAAAAAAACTAACATTTTCTGATAGAGAAAGACTGTTGTTGTAAGGATTTCTCAAGAGCATGGGGTCCCGACACTGATATTGAAATACCCTCTGACCTGAACATTACACCCATACATGCAGGAATGGCTGTGAATTAGATAATCATGTAATTATGCCTGTTGTGTAGACCATGGGGTCTTCCAGGAATACGGGGAACAGGGAATCTGCATGCCAAACGGTTAAACGGTTAACTGAAGAATGTATTCTACATTTTTTACCCCAACATCTACATTTATTACATATTTACTACATCATTTTAAAAACCTCTTTATATATCATATATTTCATATTATCATAAATGGGCAATTACTAAATGAGGATTACAAAATTGAGGATTTTTGTTGTTGTTGTTATTGTTGTTGTTCATGATTGTTGCAAAGGTTAGTGTGTGGATTAAGTTGTATGGCTTGTCTTGGTCTTAAAAACAACTGAATCCACATACCAGGGTTTCTGTAAAATTTTTTGTAAAGTACTCTGATATGTATAGTGATGAACATCCCATATGATCATTCTCACTGATCAGCATACTGATCTACAGATTTAGGTACCAGATTCTTGTGTCAATTTGCTTGTCCTTGTATCCCTGCAGATTCTGAACAAATATGAATCATGGGTGTCCTTCCTGAGCAGCGTGCGCTACTGGATGGCGTTTAACATCGAGCGAGCCTGCCAGTCCTACTTCGGCTGCGTGCAGTGTATCAGCGGGCCCCTGGGAATGTACAGGAACTCTCTCCTCCATGAGTTTCTGGAAGACTGGTACAATCAGACGTTCATGGGCAGCCATTGCAGCTTCGGTGATGACCGACATCTCACGAATCGCGTGCTCAGCCTCGGCTATGCTACTAAATACACCGCGCGCTCCAAGTGCCTGACCGAGACGCCCATCACATACCTGCGCTGGCTCAATCAGCAGACGCGATGGAGCAAGTCGTACTTCCGAGAGTGGCTCTACAACTCCATGTGGTTCTACAAGCACCATCTGTGGATGACCTACGAGGCCGTCATAACTGGCTTCTTCCCTTTCTTTCTCATTGCCACGGCCATCCAGCTCTTCTACCACGGTCGCATCTGGAACATTCTTCTCTTTCTACTGATTGTACAGACCGTGGCGCTCATCAAGTCCTCGTTCGCCAGCTGTTTACGAGGCAACATCGTCATGGTCTTCATGTCCTTCTACTCAGTGTTATACATGTCCAGTCTTCTACCGGCAAAGATGTTTGCCATAGCCACGATAAACAAATCTGGCTGGGGTACTTCGGGGAGGAAGACGATAGTCACAAACTTCATTGGCCTGGTCCCCATCTCAATCTGGTTCACGATCCTATTTATCGGTATCCTGTATACAATTGCCCAAGAGACGCGAAAGCCTTTTCCAAATTCTGAGAAGATAGTCTTAATAATAGGTGCAATAGTGTATGCCAGCTACTGGGCCGTGTTTTTGACTTTGTACATGGTTCTTATAGCAAAGTGTGGCAAAAGGAAGAAAGATCAGACGTATGACATGGTGCTTGATGTCTGATGTCCCTCACTGTGTTCACCCTGCCCTCTAAAAGTTTACATTGTGAACAGACTGCTCTGCTATTGCTTCTCCACAGGTGATAAAAATGATGACTCCATCAAAGAGAGCTACTATTGCTGCTGTGACTTGACACTAAAGGACATTTCTTTGGAAATGAATAAGAAAACACCAAAAAAAAAAAACCTGAAACGAGGTTCAAACAGATGATTTTTGGACTGTTCATTTTATACTTCTTTTTTTCCCAAAAACCACCAACTAAACTTTCTTTTCCTTTTTTATCCAAGAAATCGATGTTTATTTCCTATGCACTTTTGTATCTTCTTCTCTTTCTTCAGACATAAGGCTTGACAAAGAACTCAATGAACAAATACCTCAGTGGTTATGTTTGCATTGTGTGATTGACTGGGATACAGTCAAGGCTCATTCTTTTTTTTATTTTTTTTTTATTATAATTTATTGTTTTTTTTAAACCTTGTTTTATACATAAATATAAATGTAAACTTTTTTTTTAATGAAGGCCAAGGACAATGTCTTGGTCATGCTGTATTTTCTATTTGCATATTGTATTTCTTTTCCTTTTATATAGACAAGTTTATTTTTTCTTAGCCATGAAAGATTCTTTATTTTCAGTCATGAATATATGAGAAAATGCAGTGTGCATTTAACTGTTATTACAATGAATTGTGCATCCGACCAAAAAAATGTGAAGCTGGCTTTCGTGTTTGCATTGATGTCAGTACAATGCAATTCAAGCAACAAGTGATTTTTGAGGAAGAAGACTAACCTGTGTTATTGAATTGAAAAAGTATTACCTGACAAGAAAACCAGCATATTTATAGAAACACTCTGTGGTTCATTGTTTTTGTACCTGATTTATTGTATTTTTGTACATATATTATATTTGGCCTTTCAACTGTTATGAAGACTGATCAGCAATGTATCACATTTGAAAGTATTTGCACACAGATATTCATACATGGAGTTCTAGACATGTCCGAAATCAAATGCCGTGATTCTACTTTGTACTTTGGGTAGCATCATGACTTTTTTTCTACAATGTGATGTGTTTATTATTTATGATTTAAATGAGCCTATTGACAAGTATCTAATAATGCTGATGCTGATATGAGACGTATGAAATACTAGATGTGATGTCAAATGAACTGGCCTGTGAACCCAATTGCAGGCATGTTACAACTCTTTCTAATCTCAAGAGGAAATCAATCAACTGAAGGCTGGAATTGAAAATTAACTATGAAAGTATTTTCTTGCAATCTAATTATGCCAAATGTTATGTAGGCAGTATTATTATAAAGCACTTTTTGTGTTTGTGCCAAATTGAAAAAACTTGTTTCCTACCATCCATACATAGTGTTTTTTGTTTGTTTCCTTGAATAAAAAATAAAGAAAGACATTGATTTGAAGCCTTGATGGTGAATGTGTGTTCTTTCTTTCTAGAATTACAGAATTTCACTTGATGGATAAAGAAAGTATGACCTTTGAAGAAAGCTTTATAATCAATTTGGCCAGAATAACGGGGAATTCCTCTAATGATTTCATCAGGGATGAGAAGAAGAACAGAGAGTTTTATCCCACACTGCATCATGAGAATTTCCATGGTGAAGTGTGTTTACTGTATACAAAGAGGGTGGGGTGGGGTGGGTGGGAGCAACAAAATGGGTTTACACGTCAACAATATCTCATAAATCAAATCAAATAAATAAATAAATAACTTGTAACATAAAACTGCATGGTTTTGGTTGCATGGTTTATATTAATTCACTCACAAAGGTTTTTTTCCCCTCCAAGGTGTTCATATAATATCTTTTATAAGGAGTGTATCATGTCAGGACTTTGTAACAGTCCAAATTAAAACTGTTCCTTTAAGTTTTATGACATGGGAAAGTTTTCTGAACAGAGGGATTTGCACTCTGTTATTTCTCTGTATCGTGCCAAGCTGCATTATTTAATCATTTGTTTTTTGGCTTAACTTTAAAAGAGTGAGAAAAGATGCACAAAGATGACAGGAACTAACTTGCAGATGATCCACAACGTTAAATATAATATAACTGTACATGAACAAAAAGTACAAGTCGTTCTGTAATAAAAAAAAAAATAAAAAAACTTTTTTGCTGGCGCATTGCTGTGGTATAAGATTAATAAAACACGTTGTAGGTGTTCTTTGGGACTTGCTTAATGTCAGGACAAATCAAACTGTCATGTTTTATTCCTAGGGTATCAGGAAACAGATCAGGAACTATGTGCGAAATGTTTATATTCACTTTTAAAATTTGGTGATGTTATCTGTGCAAGTGTCCATGGATAAGCTCATATTATTTATAAATCACTTTTATTAGAGTAACTCACAGATTAAAACAACACTACCAAAATGTGTTCATAAATAGGACATATACTGTAACTGGAATATGTTAAATTTAGGAAGCTCTAATTCAGTATCCAGCAGAATCCCTTTCCCAGAACATTTATAACCTTGGCAAGCTTACTGTCTGCACTCCGAGACCTTTGCACAGCAGCTCCAGGTAGAATTGGATTTGGAAAAGATATACTCAGAGAAAGCAAAAAAAATTGTCAATTTGTTATTATATTACTATAAAAATAGATTATTAGAGATACAGTAGATAGATAGATTTTGTGCCCACCCCACTGCCATTTCCTATATGCTTACGATTAAGTATAACCTATTGGCTTACAACACCTGGAGTGGATGGGTTAAGAGTCTAGCACATTTTTTTGGGTTTACAATTTTTTACAATATTTAGGGTAAATCACAAAAAAATTTGTTTTAAATAGTACTGCTACACTTCTGCTATGTTGCCAAAGTAACTGAGTAAACTGATGATCTGCCACGCCTGCTTCGATCAAAGGGTGCAGGCTGCTAGATTTAGTCTTAGGTAAAGTATCGGATTTGGGAGTTTCATGGACGTAGAGTATTATGGTAAACTGGTATATTTGAATGTGCTCTTCTTCCCCACTCTCATTGATCAGTTGATGCAGCAACTGGTTGCTTTAGCTTCCAGACCCCCTCTGTCCTCAGGACCTGTCTGACTGGTGCCCCGCTTCTGGTTAAAGATCTCATCACATGGAGACCCTGTGTGTTCTGCTTGGGATGCGTGTGGTGACTGGGGACGGTCCCACTTGACCATGAAGATGGTCTTGGACTCGTTTGATGCAGACAGCTGTTTTCTGATGGCTTGTGACCAAAGTCACTCAATAGTTTGGGACTGAAATTTCCACAAACAATTTTGCTTCTGAGCATCCAATATCGAAAGTGGACTCCATATTAACTTAAACATCTGTCCTGTTATACTGAACTTCCAGCTTCCTAATACTTAGTATGATTTTTTTATTCAGAAAAAAACGGTTTGGCCAAGTTTTATCACAAGCCCTTTTAAGTGGTGTTCAGTCTTTTTACGAAATGTGTAACAGCTTCTGTCTGACGCACGATTTTGGTGAGCTGCGGATCAGAAACACAGCTCAGCACTGTACTTAGAAATAAACTAATACTGCAGATATGGATCAAGTCCTAATCTACCCAAATCTACCAAATTTGGGTAGATTAAAAGTACCTTTAAATTCAGACGCAACTCAATTATCAAGCCCTGTTTGCCTAAAATGTCTTACAGCTTATGTCCCATGTAGTTTACAGTTAAATCTAATTCAGTTCAAAAAACAACTTCCATCAGTGACCTACCCCTTTATTATTTTTTTGCATGGGTCAGAATTAGGGATGCGGTGCAGGGTGTTGGTGCCAATGCACCTGCACAGGATTACCTGCTAAACATAATTCGACTGGTAGGCTGTAGTTATTGAAAATGAGTTTGGCTCGTGTCTAGCTGTTCAGAGTTTCCAGAGTTGTTGGCAGCATCAACTCGTGGACAGACACAGGAATACAGCTAACAAATTGCCGTAAGGAGCTCTGAATGATGTAACACATGTAAAGCTAATTGCATGATTTAGTACTTTGGACAAACAAGTAAATCTATGCCTTTTTTGTTCTCTTATTTCCAAACCATGCACACAAAAAAAAGTTTGCATACATACAGTGTAGAATTCATCAAAAGTCAACTGAAAAAAGCCTGATGCCATTAAGATAACCTCAGTAATTTAAATGCAGAGTGGATTTAATGGGACAAAATTGTGTAATCAACTGTTGGAAAAGGCGATGGCGATTTTTTTTCCTTATGGCGCTAGTAATGATGCCTTTTGGAGCAGTCTCCCTTTTGGGAAATGCCTGCAGCCTTACTTTAATTTTAGATGTGACCGTTATTGTTAAATTGGTTCATTTCGTTTTTTTTCTTCAGTTCCATAGCTCTACTTTACTGTAACGTTGCCTGAAGATGATGAGAAGCTGAGACGTTTCTTTTGCGTTAAACAGGGTGAGGTAATGCTTGCTGGTCTGACAGCTACTTACGTAGATAAAGGTTTGATCTCAATGCTAAATGCTGCAACAATCCGCTTAGGTGCCAAACCACCCAGTCTTTAGGGAGGAATTTACCAAATTTGGGTTTATTCTTTTTTGACTCTTTTGTCCTGCATTGAATCTCGGGTATGACTCAGAGTCCACCTCCACTATTGAATACTAGAGTAAGAACAAGACTAATGACATATTGTGTTAGTTACATATGGTAAGCTTTATGCTTTTGAGGGTTAGTGTGGATCCTGAGCCTATCCAACACTGGGCGCAGGGCCAGAGAATAGACCATATGATGGAAAGCCATTCACACCTAGCCAATCCGTCTACCTAAAATTCTAAATAAGGAAGCAGGAAACACTTGAGAAACTTCTCTCAAAGGATAGCCCACGTTCAGGATTGAACAGTTGACCCTAGAGAGGCATTGATGCTCTTCAGTTGCACTCTAATGTTTTATCTAACCGTAATTGTATAAAATGCTTGGACGTCATGAAATTAGACCATCCTGGATAAACATTCTGTAATTTTAGGATACTTCCTTTCTTTAAATATTTAATCACCAGGAAGGTCAAAGTAGAAACAAACTTTTAACCCAATTAAATACTTTAAAGAACTATTTTATTTACTTTATTTTGTATGTACTGTTGAATTAAACTATAAACATAACTAAATATAAAGTATACCTTAAGTAAGGAATAAAAACATGACGTAAAAGGAAAACGATCAACAACAAGGTGGTCTGATTTTAAGTGTAGTTACTATTATGATCTCAAAGTTTTCCTATAAAGTGATTTATTCCTCCACAGCTATTTGCCAATCATCAAGAACAAACACATCATAATTTTAACGGCCGAAAGTGACAGATAAAGTTGTGGAACTTCCCAAAAGAGTTGGTTCCTTTTACCCATGGTGGAAAACATACTGACTGTTACAAATCACTGATACTCAAGGCTTTTTTCGTAAATATTCAAGCTCTTATGTCCAGCAACAGCTGCAACACATTTGTTTCTAAAGGTCTCGGTTAATGGTTTAAGGTTAATAGGTTTCTATGCTGATTGAGAACTTTGGTGGCCATGTTACATTTATTAACATAGAGTTACTCAACTGAGTTAAGGGTATACTTTTAGTAACAGAAGACGAAGCATGAAACCACACCCTCAGACTCAGACACTGGTTTTATACGATTCATGGTTGGCATGGTGAAGAGAGTGATTACTCCTTTAATCACTAAACATGTGTATGTGTTTAATTTTAAGTGTTTCATTGTTTAGCCCAGCAGGAATAGACTCACACGGAGACGCCCGTCCTGCTTTCCTCTTCACTGGGATTGTTCACCTTCATCATTGAACCTTTCTTTTAACTCAAGCGTGTTTTTTTTTAACATGGTTGATAAAGAAGCTGCTGTAGGCTGGGGGTTCCTAGAGAGTTAACACCCCTCCCCACAAACCCACACACACACACCTCCCCACACCCACACACACCTCCACACACTCACACAGACACAGACACATACACACACACACACTCACACACACTCACACACACACACACACACACACACACACACACACACACACACACACACACACACAC
>JAQMYL010000033.1:12144364-12175187 GCA_030014365.1 Clarias pachynema | reverse complement strand
CACACACACACACACACACACACACACACACACACACACACACACACACACACACACACACACACACACACATAGTTGAGTATGTAAGAAAAGAATTCAGACTTCCCATCCACTCCAGCTGGCTTGTAATGCCAGTCATGAGTCTGCAACAGCTGGGAGAGTTAAACTGAAAGAGTGGGGAATCGCAAGCTTCCATAGGATCACTCAAAACACACAACCCTGCTCCATAGTCTCCAATTGAGATTTATGACACCGGTTTAACACATTATTCAGCTACATGGTACATCAAAGCAGGCTACAGTGAAGTACAAAGTGTGAAATTAAGTGTCAGTCTTCTCAGACCTAAAGGTGTTTGCTGTGACACAATAGAAAGTTGTCTCTAGTCCTAGGTGGCCGAACAAATGTGCCTGATGATGAAGGGAGTTCTTTCAGTCTTCATCAAGCAGACGTGTTTTCCTGACAGTGCCAGACATGGGGATGTTTTTCACAATTAGGTTAAATTTAGTAATTAGGGGTTAAATATAGTGTGTCTGAAGCTGTGACGTGAGAAGGGGGTTAAATTACCCAGGGTAGTCTACCGAAGGTCAGACATGTAAATCAGCAATCTCAGGACTGCAAGACTTCAAGAGCGGATCTGTACTTCCAATGCTGGCAGCTGTGACACATAGTTATAAATCACTCCCTATAACAAAGCTCTCAAAATGTCACCTCAGAGTGTTCTCTCTACCGACCAGATGTGTTTATTCTGCGAATGTTTTGTATTTTCCAATAATCAGTTTTGAGCAGAATCAGGCTTATAAAGCAAACATGATGTCATCGGCTATAAAGGAAATGACGAGCATGCAGAAACACACATTTAAAGACCACATGTAACTAACGAATAACTACAGATGGCTGACAAATTAAAATAAAAAATATGGGGAAAGTCGCCCTTAATGGATTTTTTTGTATTTATGTAATATATTTGGCCACCCGAGCCACAGGATCTCCTTGGTAGAGATCCTGCAGATCTCTGGAAGTCTCTGAACATTAACATGGTAAAATATATTTCATCACTTGGTGTTTTGGTGGTGGTGGATATTGCTGTCTAATACTGTACATCACTCCTTGTTCAGTTAGGTTAAAATCTAGTGAGTGTGATTGCACTCCCCAATAATTTATAATATAATTAAAGAGATGACTCTTTATTGCAGATTGCAAATGATCAGTGAGAATAAAGATAAGAGTTCGCAGTGTTCTGGGGGACAAGGGACTCCAAACCATGCCAGCGAAATGAATGCCATTACTTGCTTGATCTTCAGTGTTTGATGTTAAAACAAAATTTTTATTAAGTGTTTATTAAGTTATACTTAGTTTAAGGCTCAATCCATGTGATCTATTCATAGTTTTCTTCCTAATTTAGACATATCCAACCTCTATCAATTTGGCAGCTACCAAACAGAAAGAGCAAAGACTGTTAGGTGCTTTCCCTGAGACATGCAAAGACCATCCTTCTGAATGACTCTTCATGCACCATTAGTCGCCGTGGTAACACACTTAGAGGTAAGTTCTCATCATCCTCTTCATCCCATGGATCAGGATGGAAGAAGCAATTTTGTAAGCTTTTAGTGAGAACTTGGCCAGGTCTAGGCCTCTGTGACAGGTACAAGCATAACAGTGCAAGCTTAGGCAGGAAAAGGCATGGCTCTGGCAGAATAGGGCATGACCCGAGCAGAGCAGGGAATTGCTTGAGAAGAACATAAGCATACAGTAGCTTAGGCTTCACCCTACACAACCTTGCACTGGGTGTAGCCAACCTTTCATTGAAGCAAGGAGCAGCACCCACCCTGTGTGCCTCACCCTGGACACCTCTGTGATCTGAGCCCATTATTGGAGCATGGTACAGGGAGCTGCCTGATGGACTCACCCTGGACAACCTGAACATTGTCAGGCTTTTGCCATTGTGGTATAAACCATTTTTGTTTGTACAAATCATTCTTTAAATAATGAAAAAAAAAACATATTATAGCGTTCTTGACTTTGCTCCTTGTTTCAGCATTGTAAAGATAGTTCGTTCATATAATTAAAGTAGCTCGTGGAAGGGGAAACTAGCCAGAATTTATGTACAAATAACAATGAATTTTTTGATGAAGGCTAATATGAGCTTCCCCTGGTTCAAAAGCTAGCAGCCGCCACTGGTGCAGGTATAGGCAATACTTGATTAAAAGACAAACCTCCAAACACAAAATGAAATAAAACTAGACTTGAAACCAGACGAAAGAGATTAGTTTAACTTTTAACACAAAACTATGAACAGAAATGGAGACTCCAGCATCTTACAGTAGCAATAGCATTCGGCATCACTAACAAGAAACAGTAGACAAAGAACCGGGTAACACATGGAGCTTAAAAATAACCCAAATCAAGAATAAACCAAAAACAGGTGAACAGAATTAAAAGAAGAAGTATTAAGAGCTAAAGCATATGATGCAGGAAACAAAAAACACAGTTCATGTACACAGCCACTGATATGTGCTGCCAGGGCGAAAACTCCGACAGCACATATCAGTGGCTGCGCTGTCAGAGTCATGTCTGTGTCATGATGAGGGGTTCAGAGAAAATGTTATGTCATGGTAGCTGGACTACAGCACCCATCAGCCTGTGTGAGCTACACATTCTCATCAAGTGCATGTCAAATTCAAAATTCAAATTTTATTCGTCACATACACATGTGTTTTGGGTTTAAACCTGATTGGTGTATTTAAGATCTTGGCTTTTCACAATAGGTTTTCTTGCATCTGTTGTGCTTCCCACTAGGGTTTAGCCCCTGTTTATGTCCATAGTCAGAGCTCCTTTTCCTGTTTTGATTATCAGTGGGTTTTGTGAACAATATTTATTAAAGAGAAGCCTGCACCTTAATCTGTCTCGTATATCCAGACGAAATGTTGTAAATAATGTGCAAATATAATTTTAACATCATTTAACACTGTTTTGCTCCTGTACAGAGACTTTAATATTTACAAAGCATGAGTCTAACCTCTGACTCTGTGGGAATTCAAAATTTAATGTACCTCTGAGAATGTTTATAGAGATTTAAACTGTTGCACTCTATGATGGGATCATAAGCCATGAGATTTAGAAAGCAGGTTACAAACTTGACTACTCAGAAAAAAAGACATTAAATACTATTTGTAAAATGTTTATATAATGTTTATATAACATGTAATGTTGTTTTTATAATGGATAATTAATTACTGCATATTTTAAATGACTTGTGAATCAGAATATTTGATGATTTGTGAAATCACTTGGTATTGTCCTATGCAAAAGACTTTCTTCTTAGATTTTTGTATGCTTCTAATACAAATGTTCCTTTGCATATACTGGTGCAATTAAATGGATATGAGATTAGATGGAGCAGGATGAGATTAAAACTTATCTTCATTTATTTGATTTGATGTATGAATATTATGTTAATAATGATGCAGGTTTAACTACTGATCACAAGCAAGCACTTTGAACAATTGTGTAAGGTCGATTTTAGAAAACCCATTTGTGTTACTCATTCATTCCCCATTCGCTTTCAGGGCAGGGTCTTGGTGGATCCTGAACCTGTCCTGGAAAGAGTATGCATGAGCTGGGAATGCTCTTTGGATGGGAGACCAGTCCATCGCCAACCCACCTACAATTATGGTTTTGAAACGTGGGAGGAAACTGTAGAACTCAAAGGAAACCCATATGAACATGAGCAGAACATGAAGAGAAATTTTAGACAAAGCAGAATCAGAGCTCAGGATTGAAATGTGAATGTGCAGGTGTCAGAAGGTAAATCTACCCTCTGGACAAACCTTAAAACATAATCAGTTAAATATCATTTAAATCTATAAGGTGTACTCTTAAACGCTTTTCAACAGTGCATCAGAATGATTTCAATATCGTCTGTGTAAAAGTAGCTTATTTTGGGAGCAACTGGTGGATTTTAGATAAGGAACACAAATAAAGTTTAATATCAGTGACAAGATAACGGTTATTTCATTATTGTGAGTAAGTAAATTTAAACGTATCTGCCAAACGAATCTGTGTTATAATCCATCAGAATGGGCGTGTTTGAAATTGGAAACTGTTTGAAACTTTGTATAGCAATCACTTTTCTGGAACGTTTAACCCTCGTCCATGATGACATCATGATCCTTTAATCACTCTAACAGCTCAGCTCAGGTCTTTTGGGGGAACTACTCCAGTCTTAGAAAGCTGCTTTCATTTGAGACAAGATCAAAATAAACACACCATAGGTTACCATCATGTTTTTGTATTGACATTTGAAATGTAATTTGTTGGAATTGCTCCATGACTCGTTTGACCTTTCATACATTGGTGCGGCTCATAAAAGTTTCAGCATTGTTTTGACAGGGAAATGCACAGCTCCGGAGTGTGATCTTGCTTTGCTTTTCCACTACACTGAACAGCACATGGATCGATGTGTGATTCATACACTTTCTGCATCTCATCCTTGAGTTACTAAGCTATATTGCTTTTTTTTATCACATTTGCTGTGTTCTGGTTTGAACCTCTCTTTGTTAATTACAGTCAACTAATTGCTGACTTATGAAATAGCACAATGCACCAAATGCAGTATACGTCAGTTTTCGATTTTCATGAGAAAAATGGACTTGGTCAGCGAAGGGCTTTTACTTTAAAAGATGATGTAAAAGGAGGCTGGGACAAGGAGATGGCAGGGCCCCTTTGTTATTCAACCTCTCACTTATTAACCCATTTTAAACGAGTTTAAAAGTAAACTCCTGCTGCGCGCCTGGAAGTGAGTCTGGAAAGCTGCAATATGATCTTCGCCTGCATATAAAACACAATGCCTCTCAGAGAGAAGGCACATTAAGCACTGTCAGAGCTCAGGACTAAACGCTTAAGATCTATTAGGCAATTCCCCCCCAGATTACTATCCATATTATCCTGACAGCCCCCAGTGATTGTGCAAATGCGAACGTGTTTATGTATACTGAGCTAAAGGGGCTTTTTTTTATTGTTACATCATTAAGGTTACTGATGTATATAATTTGCCGTAATATTTCAATATTTTCCCCAAACCAAATCTATTTCTTACACTGTTGCTCCAGTGTCATGATGTCAATTTGTTTGAACATGCGCCAATCCTGTTCATAAGTATTCGGACAACCGGAGTTTCCATAATTTACCCTCCACCACAGTGGAACTGAAACGAAACATTCAAGATGTGCATGTGGTTTAGACTTTCAATAATTTGGTTCATTGTTAAAAAAGACGGAAGGCACTGGCGAGCTCAGCAACACCAAAAGGCCTGGAAAGCAACAGAAAACAACTACAGTAGAACAGAAATCTGATAATGACCCCCAAACATATTGCAAATGCAAGCCAAGAGCTTCTCAACACAATGAAATGTCAGACAAAACTGAAAGCAAAAAAGCCCCACAAACAAGTAGCTACTGAAAGCAGCCGCAGTAAAGGCCTGGCAAAGGGTTCCAGACTTTAGACAGTCATTGACGGCAAATCATTCGCATCCAAATGTTGTTGGTCTTTCGGCTGCTCCCGGGAAGGGGTCGCCACAGCGGAATACCCAGTCCGCACTACAACTTGGCACAGGTTTTTACGCCGGATGCCCTTCCTGACGCAACCCTCCCATTTTATCCGGGCTTGGGACCGGCACTGCATCCAGTGGCTGGGGTTTGGGCACTGGCTGGGAATCATTCGCATCCAAATACTGTATTAAAAATAATCCCACATTTTTAATTATGTTCAATTATTTTTGGACCTGTGAAAATGAAGGTATTATATAAAATATGACAGAAATCTGTAACTATAATGAAGATGGAAGCTTAAACTTTATCTGTATTGTTTTTTTTCTAACCCACTGTGGTGGTATGCAGAATCTAAATTACAAAAATTGCATCACTGTCCAAATATTTATGCTCTGATTGTATGTGGAAGAAATACGTTTAAGGTTAAGATTTTAACCGCAGCTTAACCACGCATTATACCTTACATTCACACAAAACAAGCAAAGTAATGAAACCGTTTTTTAAATGAAACGCTCTTCTTCTTTGTGTGCTTCTGCTGCTCCATGTGCTCGAGCAACAAGTATGAACTGTGCAAAGTAATGTAATCTGTTGGTTTGAACAGTTATGCTCCTTTCATAAGTAATACACAGTTGTAAGTCATTGTTATGAACAGTACTGACCTTGCTGAAATGTCAAACCGAATGTACAGTATATATTTTCTTAGTACTTTCATTTCTGAT
Organism: Clarias pachynema; assembly: GCA_030014365.1. Lineage (NCBI taxonomy): Eukaryota > Metazoa > Chordata > Actinopteri > Siluriformes > Clariidae > Clarias > Clarias pachynema. The sequence goes on along the minus strand of JAQMYL010000033.1, from coordinate 12,168,922 downwards.
GCATTGTGCACTCATGAATGCAATTCCATTCTAACCCTACATCAACTTTTCAATTATTTTTTTATTTGCTTAACAGTCCAGAGCCATATGTTACAAACATTGTCCACGGATCTACATGAGGCACGGAGCCAGATACAGTGCTGACAGGAGGAAAACACACATCTCAGTTAGCTTGCGAGTAGAAATTCCTGCCAAATTGAGCTCTCGTAAACAAAAGAAAACAAATGTCTGTATTGTTCTGGTTGACATTTGAAAAACTTTTTAGCATGACAGTTCCCTTCATTGATGATTTTTAAGTACTTAATTTTCAAATAACGATTTGGTTTACAACCCTTCTAAATGACTAATCGCTGTCACTAAGATCAGGCGTGACAAATTCATTTAGGGTTTTCTACAAGTTCTTTACAACATCTTGTTTAAAAGCCACAATGAACTGGGTCTACTGTGCCAAGCAAAGACAAAGCAACATCTTCTTCCATTCAGTGTGTAAGGCTGAGAATGCTACAAGCTTCTGATTTACAGCTGGGCTGAGATTACCCCATGGGACTTCCCTCTGGTCCGGATGCTGCACAAGCATGAGGACTTCCTGCGTAGGGCTCCGGACACAGCCGAGCCTTCATGCAGTGTGAAGAACAGCCGTCTGTTCCACCAGCTCCTTTGCCAGATTCAGTCTATGCGTCTCACTCTTATAAACACACATTGCGACACAGCATGTAACCACGTACCTACATCCGACATGCATGCTACTCTCCTCCTGCACAGATTTGGTTGCGGGGCTTAGTGAATTTGATTCAAAACACATGATTTAAGAGGCACTCCCAGGTGTTCTAGTGTGACAGGAGTTTTGCGTCATGTTGGCTCATCGGGATTTAAAAAAGCGTGGAGTCAAGACACAAAACAGAAAACACATTCGGAACACATTCAGAGCTCATCAAGCATGCATTCAATGTGAAATAAATAAATAAATAAATAAATAAATAACATCCCACCCATATGCAACATTGCATTTGGAACTTTTTGCAATTCGGAGCAGATCACTTTGCGTAAACATTGATTTAAAAAGCATGTTGCTCTACCGGTGCTGGAATTATCACAGACAGCTTTTTCAGATGCTGTGTAATAAAGGCTACCGGAGCACAGCAGCGCTTCAGAGAGCCTCGTCTGCCATTATTCAGGTCATTTCCTCATCAGTTTAAGGGCGTATGGGGATATGCAGCTGTACGGCACTCTCCAGCCTCGCCTCGGTTTTTAACTTACGCACTCATTCCAATTGCTTTAGCACCGCAGTACTGTTGGTGGAGAACGAAAGCGTCTTGAAGGGCTGTAAACCCCACCTTGAACATGTGCGTAAGAGAGAGGGGCCTCTTTCCTAGAAAACTGCTGAGGCATTCTAGACCACTTTTACTGGGAGTGTAAAATATGCCTTTTGGCATGGTAGCATTAGATGATGCTAAAGACTGAACTAATATTGATCTTCTGGAAATATATAGGTTTAAATACAAATCTACAGCAAGTGCAAGAAAACTGGACCTACATGCTAATATAAGGAGGGGCTGAATTAGCAGGCTGAAAACATTTATATTACAGATTGAATAAACACAAGAAGCCCAACATTGGAGAGGATTTGAAGGTTTCACAATATTGCCTGATTCCTTTCAATGAATCCAGATGGTCTTAATTTTTGTCGATTTTTTTTTTTTTTTTTTTTTAGAAATCATTGCCAGATTTTGATGAGTCACTGTGTGTTTCTGACTGTTGTCTTTGCATGGGCAAGGTTTAAAATGTACGTCTTCTAGAATTCTGAGACATCTGTTTAGCGTATACAGTACACAAAAGCTGTACTTTGTAGCTGTATATATTCTGAAAGAAACTGGCATCATGATTATAGGACTCAGATGATAAGTAGGAGGTTCACATCAGGGCTTGTGTGAATCGCACCACTCGGAATGACAAATTCAGTATACATTTGCACGTGTTCCTTTCTACGCTACACACACTCTCATTAAGACGTGCATTTTCTGTATATCGACAGAAAACCTGTGTGTGGGCTCACAGATTGCACTTTGAAAGTTTGCTCTGCATTTCGTGAGTCTTCAGAAGAACTTTGGAAAGGACGGCTAATTTACTAATTCTGTGAAATGAAAACCTCAAGACTAGGGAGACTAAAATGCATCAGACAAAGATGTGTGTAATAGTCTGTTTTGGGGAAAGTGGTGTAATTTGGAAAGTAGAGTAATTTCTCTCCTAAGGGTAATTAAGAAAACCTTTAAGAAAACTTCTTAAGAGAAACTGGTTCCTGAGTGACATTTGTATTCCAATATAAAGATTTTTGATGACGTCTATCTGATCATTTGTCACTTCCAAGATGATTCCAAGATGTTTGAATATGATGGTTCATATCATGTTCTTTTCCTCCTATAGTCTATCCTAGAGTCTGTAGGTCTATTTTGAAAACTTGAGATGTACACCTTTGAAATGTTCTTCCAGCTGCTACACCAACAACGTTTCATAATAACTTCCACAAAACCACTCCGAGCCATTATGTGTCAGCTTTGCACAGCCCTTAAGCTAGGACGTGGAGGTGAGCAGTATCAGCTGACAAAACAGGTTTCGTTTCCTTGTACACACCTTACACTTCCTAGTGAATACTCTGATTCACACAATCCCACAATAGTGATGCAGAGCTGAAATCTAAGCAGTGATGACCCATCTGGCCCTTTTCCATCCACAGCCAGAAATCAGTATGCGACTTAACAGCTGAAAATTGACATCAAATACCCAAGGTCTGGACAGTCTGAGCACAAGCTGCCCTTTCATGCACAACTGTCCTTCGGCATGGGTTATTACGAAATGCGCAAAGCAAGTATGCAGTAAGGTATGGAGGAGCAATGATGTCACTAGAGTAGGGGTGAGTTATTTTGAGAGGCGTGAGGACATTAAAAAAGCTGCTACATCTGTTGGTTTAAAATCAGGGTGAGCGGGTTTGGATCTGGTTCGGCGTGTAGACAGGCAGGTTGTTGTAGCCTGCACACTGCGTCTCTGTTGCATTGGAAATTTTTGTGGGACAGCAGGAATGATGGAGCCAGTTGCCAGTGAGGCACTACACAGTCTGGCACTTTGGGCTCCCACCCTCTGGTGTGCATACATTCTGTAATAGAAGACACATTGTTGGAACTTGCCAAAAGGAGGGCATGTTACAGGCACTGCCCTCTGATGCGTGTTAAACTTCTAATGGGCAAAAAAATCCACAAACATGGCAAACAGATCTCTGCCTCACTCTGGTAAATAGATCACAGCCAGAAGAATTGTGTCACACACCAACTTGCCATATTCACTTTCTCTTACACATGTAAGGGTTGTTTTAGTTTAAACATCAGCGGTTGGGATTGGTCTGCCACAATGGTTTCAGCTGGCATTCGATCCTGATTCTGCTTATGTTATTACCCTAAAATAATTTTGCCGTGTTAGTTCATAAAGCACGTCATGAAACTGGATATTTTCATGGTTTATTCTAGAGGCATCTGTCAAATATGTGATGAAGAGTCTCCCATAGAGACCTAGGACCTTTATATGACCACCAAGAAACATCTGTTCAATTAAACACCCAGTGCTAGCAGTTCCAATGAGCAGGAAGGACATGAGAAACAACAGGGAGTGAGGTCATTACGCTGAGGTTATGAAAAGATAATCAAGTAGAATTTTTTAACCCTTTCATGCATAAATTATTTTTATGCATATCCAGATTATTTTATACATTGTTTTTGATATTGCATGATATATGGATTTTGATGTGTCCAAATATAACATACATTTAAAAAGTAAATTAATTGTCCATGAGCAAAAAGGCTAAAACTGTATGCCTGAAATAATAAGAATAAGATTAAGAATCTTTGAATATGTTTTAAAATATCTAATGTTTAGAAATTATTGCATGCAGTTATAGAAAGGATATTTATTATTTCTATAGAAATATACCACAAAATAAAATCTAGTTTTCTGGCAAAAAAAAAAAATTGTGCTTAATTTTTTTTATTGAATGGTTATCCATCCATTAATTTAACCATCATTGCACAGTAGTTGTCTACAGTGTTCTACAGTTGCTTACGTCCCCAACCTTCTTGCAGCATACAGGTGCACATGGAAAGTCATGTGAAGGTGGTTTATCTCCTAAACATTCCTAAAATACAAAAAAAAGATGCATAAAATGACAGCTGTTCTCTTCTGACCACAAGGCAGAGATGGAGAGGGGCGGACACAGCTGACTGATATGGAACAATACTTGCTTTTCAGACAGAGATGTTGCACACATAGTTCATAGAAACAAGACTTAACTGTGAGAAAGTGGGAGAGAGTTTAAAATATCATTATTACTGTTACTAAGCACTTTAGAGACATCATCATTTGCCAGATGATCCGCACAGCTGCATAAGCCTATAAGACTAGCATTAAAGTTATACGATTCCAGGTGAAAGATATAGTGTAGTATGTGCAGGTGGATACATACAGTGCATTTGTGAGTGCATATGGTTTCATTAGAATACAGAGTACACCCATGTGTACTTTAATAAATTATTTCTTTTCACAGGTCAAGATGTGTGGTTCAACCATAAACCACATAAAAGCTTCAGGTTCAGGATGGACTCACATCTCCATTCAAACAAAGCACAGTATAAAACATATTTATAGTGAAACCTGGATGTCTTCATGTTCAGCTGCATAGAGCATCAGATTTAACATGTTTCACTATATATAAATGTTACATTTGAGTCTATATACCGGACCAAGCATTTGAGGACCGGCTCATTATCTCACCTCTTGACCAATCAGTGCTAGAGTTATGTACATTATGCTTCATCCAGTGCACCTGTACTGTAATAGGTTGCTGTTGTCAAGTACCGAAGTGAGACTAAAACTGGTATAGTTGGCTGATGGTGCTGTAAACATTTGCATTATTTATAAAGTTTCTCATGATTGTCAACCATGCTTTTAATTATGAGGGTGAGTCAAAAATAATCTGCACTCCAGTTATATCAAAACCTCTGTTGGCCGAACTGTCTTTTCAGCGCTTTCCGTTAGAGGCTACCGTCTCCCCAGTCACTGCTGAGCAGGTGTGAGGGTATTGCATCAGTTCACTTGTAACTGTGGTGCGGGAAAAAAAAAATGCCATTGTGATTTGTTGAAAGAAGCGATGCATGCAGTGATTCTTTTTTGTGGTCTGAGGGCGTACCTGGTCCCCAGAAGAGCATAAACAGAGGCGTTTGGATATCTGCAAACAAAATTTGCAGGTGGATACATACAGTGTATTTGTGAGTGCACAATTCCATATGGTTTCATTAGAATACAGAGTACTGAGTACACTCGTCTCACAGGTCAAGATGTGTGGTTCATCTATAAATCACATAAAAGCTTCAGGTTCAGAAACTCACATCTCCATTCAAACAAAGCACAATATAAAACATATTTATAGTGAACCCTGGATGTCTTCATGTTCAGCTGCATAGAGCATCAGATTTAACATGAAGACATCCATTTTTTTTATGCTTTTGTGCTTTAATTATGGAAAAGGAGAAATGGTCACAGCAACTTTAGATGGCAAAAAGGAGGAAAAGAAACTGTACAGAATGCTATAACAACATGAACAAGCAGTTTCAAACACTAAAGCAGGCATCTTGCTTGCTGAACATTATTGCCAGATGTTCCTACTTGGGCACACTTTCCATCCCCTGGACACAAATTGCAGATGGAGACAACAGGCCAAGCATTTGAGGACTGGCTGATCATTTCACCTCTTGACCAATCAATGCTAGAGTTATAATGTTAAAGCCAGTTGATCCTATTCCACCACTTTATCCAGAGGAATTAAACTCATCCTGGAATATTATCTGATATAAAGTGCCACCATGATGTGGTAAAGTTTGTTCTGTCCATGAATCCCTTTCCAAGAAACTGAGGAGCACAGGAACAGAGAGAAATGTCTTATGCTCTTACTAGGTGTTCTGCTATAAATCTCCTCGCTGCACCGAAATGAACCAATCATATATCTACTGTTAAGGATTTTGCAGAAAGGGTGCTAATGCCTGAATTTATCCAATCGGGCTGTTTAGTTTTACCATCCCTTTGTTCACCCTCCACATTCTCAGACCTGAAAACAGACTCCAGTGAAACTGTATCTGGAGTTAATTTATAAAGCCTAACACTACCTTTTTTTCTTTTATGTAGGCACTGCTTAATGTTTGCGGTACGTTTTCTGAAATAAGAAATTCTGCAATTTGGATGTTATAGACATTGGAACATTATCAGGAAAACGGTTCAACAATTACAGTGCTTATAACAGTGAGATGCTTATTGAAGAGCTAAACTTCAACTCTTTCTCATTGCCTTGGGAGGAACTGCAATTCAAAGCAGAGAACTGCTATTCAAGGGCGTTGTGATCTTGCATGACAGTGCACGTCTACACACTTCTGCCCACTCTGTCGACACTCTGCTAAAGCTTCATTTGAGGTGTTAAAGCATCCACCCTAGAGTCCTGATCTTACTCCATTGAACTTTCACACTGGTTTGGTACCGGTTTGTAAGCACCTACAGTATGAGGACAAAGATTCACTTCTGATGTAGACATGAAGACAGTGGTGCATTTGTGTCTCACAGCTATAACACTTTAAATTGGATCAGCCATACTTTCTGTTTGACTCACTAAAAGCACAATCAAAGCATGAGTCATGCTTTATCATGTAGCTATATAGCTTTATGTGTGTTTAAATACTAATACTAAGTAAAATACTAAGCCACAGGACTGAAACATCAGTGTAAGCACATCTGGCTATACTACAGTAAAATGCCAGAGGAAGCCAGAAATTATCATTTCAACAACAACAACAACAACAACAACAACAACAACAACAAAACATGTTGAGGTACTTTTTGCTGATTTATATAAAATTATATGTTTACCTAACTTAGAGTTTTTTTCTTGGCTTCAATTCCAGTAATAGCAAGTTAAATTCAAGTTAATATTAACTACTAGATATGTACAGAATATTTTATTTCAGATTGATTTTGTTATATAGAAGTCATCCTGAATATGACCAACATTTCTGCAGATATTTCACAATTATTTTCAAGTAAGACAAAACCTTACAAAACCTTTTGACAAGTAGAAAAATTAGTTTTTTTTATATAAAAATGTCTCTTTTCTTTATACTTTATATTCTATATAGTCTAAATTAAATATAATTTCTCATGAGGCCAGCTTATTAATTCCTATTTTTGCTTATTGTATCTAAAGTGCACTGCATTCACACCCTAGATTTCTATTTAGGCTTACAGTAAATACATTTTTACTGCATTACATATGTTTTACACTAGGATAGCTTTTGGATAGGTTATTTACATTTTCCAGTATGTAATTCTTTCCAGGTTTTCTTTTTCAGAAATATATCAAGAGCTTATTAGAGCATATTCTGGCACTATTCTATTCTAAAACAATATTCTAGCTAAACTTGGCTGATACACAGTCAATAAGCATCTCTGAAAATAAAGGATGTCTGGCGATATCTGAACAAAGTTAAATGGTGTTGTCTGGAAGGCGCATCCACTCACTTAGTGGAAAGACATCAAAGAACCGACTGGAGAGAAAAATGACATGGAGAACTTTACTCCTCCAATGAGAGGAAAGCGGACGTGGTATGAAAAGAAATGCTAATTCCTGACATACTTTCAGTAAAAGAGTATTGCAGCACTCTTTTAGTGACGAAGCCACGGATTCAGAAAGTCCATCACTCAGCATGTGTGGCCTCTACAGGACCCTGCTCCATGTGGGCTCAGGGGTCATTAGTGAACACCCACAGTGATGGGGTCAGAAGAGCGTCAAAACGAAATGTGATACGTGTAGACATATTAAAGCCATGGAAGATGAGAAGCTCAAGCAATCTAAAGCATTTATCTTTGATTATTAAACAGTAAATTTGGAAAGAGGAAGACGTAGACAGAGGCAAGAGACAAACAAATGGGAAAGAGGGTGTGAGAGATTTGAGGAGGGGAAAGAAAAAAAAATGGGCGTTGTAATTGAGAGAGCCAAAGAGCGGCAAACAGACTAAGAGGAGGGGACGGTTGTTGTAGAGAAACAGCTGTTCGAGCTCATGGCTCATGCTGCCTTATGAATTAGCAGAGAAAGGAGGGAGTATGAGAGAATAGCCATCCAAACCGCCCTGCTGGAACATCTCAGCCTGCACTCACCATCCTTACTCACACTCGATTCTCTGATCTCGCTCTGACACACTTTTCTTTGTGGGCCATTAGCACAGAGTGGGCTCTTTCTCATTGCCTCGGGAGGAACCGCGAGCACCCTAATCACACACATACACACACTGGGTGGTCAAACAACAAATCCCCAGACAAAGTCCTTCACCCCGTTCTGACATCCTGCAGGAGACAGCCATGTTGTGTACACAATATCATCTGTTGTTACTAGGTGATAATCTTTAAGTGCTAGTGGCTAATGTTTTAACAGATACATAAATGATGCCTGAGCTCAGTTTTGCGTGTTATTTCGTCCGTTTCCATCTTTCCTAGGCGACATCTGTTGACAACAATTACTTCAGTCTGGTGTTATCATTACACCGTCAGTTACTTCCTAACCTCACAGAGGTTAAACAGAATGTTAATAGTTACAATGGGCATCTTTGTGGAGAGCAGAGAGGGCACACGCCTCGTGAATTTCCCCTCCTTCTCCATTCAGTCTGCTCGGCGTAATAGCAGGAGCTGGTGAGCTAATGGAAAAGTAAGAGTATGTATGTGAGTGTGTGTGTGTGTGTGTGTGTGTGTGTGTGTTACCATGTGTTTTATTTTGCACCCTGATGCCGTTACACACTGATGTCCTAAAAATGTGCAGTCTGAGTCTCTGTGTCAATCCCATAAGTCAGTAAGTGAGCTCATGCACTCACCAAGTAATGCTTACACTAAGCCAGGATGTGATTCATACAGTGATATCTGGGTGCCTTTCAATTAGCTAGCAAGGATGGTGAAGTTCAAGCAAATGCTTGGGAAATATTTGGCCATTTATTTCTAACACCTGTACCCTAGTACCTGTACCCATGTGTTACAGGAACACGATGCATAAAATCATAAAATCATGGAGGCACACTGTTTTTTTTTTTTTTATTCAATCTGCAACAGCCTAGTTTTATTGAGCCTGTGTTTACTGCAACATCAGACTCATATTCTTGGCTGCCAGGAGTGGAGCCTGATGTTGTTGTAACCAATCCATGTTCTACATTCTGAGATGCTTTTCATCTCACCATGGTTATACTTTATAGTGATATTATGGCACACCATAGCTCAAACCTGTATTGGAATTCTCCGCTCCCATCAACAATCCATTTTTGATTGCAGGACTGCCACTCATTGTGTGTATTGTTTTTCACACCCTTCTGTGTAAACTCTAGTGACTGGTTTGCATTTTTATTTTTTTTTATCTCAAGATGTCAGCAGTCTAATACTTAAAACAGGACGGACATCTGGCACCAAGAGCCATGCCACAGGCAAATCACTGAGATCAAAGTGCTGTGTCCCTGCCACATGATTAGTTAATTTAATTGCTAATTTCATTAACGAGCAGGTGTTCAGGTGTTGGGGTTCCCATTAAAGTGGCCAGTGACTGTACATTGTATTCCCTCATAAATGATGGCAGGAATGAATGTTCACAGACTACGTTGACATTGCTGATGACAGAAACTTCACTTTCCCGCCTTGAGCTGACAGATCTGATTTTGTTTTCAGGATGCAAAGAACTGATCTTTTTAAATCAGGATGCATATCTGAAATATGATCATGCATCATGAATGAGAATGGTCAGAGTGGAATTCATGTGACTTTTCCTCTATGTGTATGCGCATATTACTGTAGCTGTCATCATGCATCTATTGGCAGTGTTGCAAAACAACAGAGCAAAGTAGAAGAAAGGGAGATAAGCTTAAGGCCAAGAGTGAAAAAAAAGTGTTCAGAAGTTGAATTTACACACTTTGAGTGTTTACTATTGAAAGTATTGAGTAAGTGTAATTTTCGAGATCGTCTCTTCAGCCTTTTGTCTTCATTCGTTTTTGGAGGTTGGGGGTCAGACACCTTTTGTAATTTGCACCTCGGCCTGAGTTAACCTTCTCTTACATGTTAAAAGACATTAGTCCCCCAATTAAACCTCAAATGAAGCTTCTCCGTCAGCTGGGTTGGGGTAACGTGCGAGTCACACATCTGTGCTCATGGCAAAAACAACACAGCAGCAACTTGTCAGAGGAGACAATGTACGTCACAGGACTTCATAAATTCTGATCAGCAGTGAAGAGATGTTGCTCCTCACACGCTCATCACAGTTAACTATTCACTAAATAAAAAATAAATAAATCTTCGTTCGTTAATACGGAAGCAATGTTTATATGATTGGAGCAATACTGACCTCAGTGGCTTACAACTGGCCAAATATGGAGCGAAAATCAGCTGAGGGGAAAACCGCCTTCAAAAAGCACTGCACAATGCAGTTCACTGTGTAGATGTGTGTGCTTGTGCAGTAAAGGACAGAGTGCCAATACTGGTTGGCCTAGCCAAATCCCATGCTCTGTTCTATTGTGTGGGTCTGGTGAAATAAAATACATTTCTCTCTCCATCTCTCTTTTCTTTTCATCTCAATTTTGACTCTTTCTCATTTCTCATCTGTGTGACCCCTCCTAATCTTTTACCCATTCCTATAAACGAATGCATTTTTGGTTTCATTATTATTATTAGTTATAAGGAAGCATAAGAATGTGCCCTTGTAGGTTGCCATAGAACTAAACACCGACTCGAGCTTGCATGCAAGAGAACTCCTGAGAACTGAAAGAATGTGTGTTACTACATCTAGTGGTGAAATTTATAAATCACTAAAAAAAATGCTGTGTAGCTCTTGCAAGCTGCAAATAGCAAAATTATGTGGATAAAAATGAATTGTTTTGTTTTAAAAATGGTTATATTTGCAATCTATTTGAGTTCATTTGCGAAAACAGATATCTCTGATCAGAATTTTTATCGTGCACGCCAGGAAATATCAATCAAATTGACGTTGAGTTGTTTTGATTATGTGAAAATAACTCTTATGATTTAGGATTCGGAATCCGGCACATTATAAATAATTAAACACAGCAGTCAGTTCCCTTTTTTTAAAGAATGGCATTTATATGTTTATGCAAATGAACAATTCCTTTATTAAGTTCATTAAATGTTCATCAGACACAAATGCCATAAATGGAATCACAGCACTACTCTACCCTGATTTTCAAAAAGAAAAAGATCACTCACTCATTCATCATCTATACCGCTTTATCCTGTGTACAATTTGGGAATGCCAGTTAGCCTAATCTGCATGTCTTTGGACTGCGGAAGGAAACCAGAGTACCCGGAATAAACCAAGCAAGCACATGAGGGGAGAACATGCAATCTTCATGCACACAGAGGTGGGACTCGAACCCTCTACACTGGAGGTGCAAGACCACAGTGCTAACCACAGTGTTAGTGCAAGTTAAAATTCTTTGCATCTATATTTGCTATTAACAAATGTGCAGGTTATTTTGACTGGATATTTGTGCAACCACGTGCAATAGCACCACTTATGGTCATAAGACAAAAAAACACCAAAGCTGGGGCCTTTTTTTCCTCTATAGCCAGATCTTAGAGTCATGGAGCCCATCAGTCCCAGTTATGTCAAGTGATTACACAAAGTGACCCCCCCCCCCATACCCCCCAGATTGTATTCAGTAGGGCTAATATTTTTTAGCCAATCAAACATCTTACACATCTGTAACACATCATCATCAGTGACCGAGAAGACCAATATGAAATGTAGTCACGGTAATTGACTATATCATCCATTTTTCCCTAAAGTGCCTGGGAGGAGAAGTAGGTAGATTGAGCACGCTTATCCAATGAAAGAAAAAGAAAAAAAAAGGACACTGGGTGTGGTTTAAGGGACAGTGTTACATAATTTCTGTTTACCTTGGAAACATTGAAACCTGAACCTAGGAAAAACATTGCATACTCAAAACAATTAGAAATTAGAAATTGCCTGTGTGTATAATCGTTTGGCTTCATCATTTGTATTGTATCACTAACTTTGACCTTGTTCAGCCATAATATTTAGCTAATAGAAAGACAATTAATCTAAACTGATATGGATCTAAAGTGTGATTGGCACTAGTTGTCAAAGAGAACAGACTTGGACAATAATCCGGAGCTGATCGTTTGCCAACTCTGGTGTGTCCCGGTGCTCTTTCTTCGGCGACATAAAGGTTCTTCGGAAGTTTGGAAGCCTCCTTTATTCTTTGCGCGATTCCGCAGACTCCTCCCAAATTTCCTGGGTGATTCGTTTCAGGGTGTGAATGATAATTATGAGAAAGTGATCATTAGTCACACATCGATACCATGTACATTATAAATCACCACCAAGAGCGTTTTCCCATGGGAACAAGAATTAAGAGATAACAAAAAAAAAATTCTACTACACTATTTTTGAATGGAAAGAATTCTTCTAAATGGCAGTAAATGGCGTGTAACTCTAAAATGATGTTCTTCTACCAATGTCTATAGCTGTATTCCAAGTACTTTAACTAACCATAAAAACAAACCAACAATAGAGAGTAGCGTGTGTGGTTAGGTAAAATAGTGCCTCATCATGAAGATGCTATAAGAAGATCCTTATTAATTAAATGAAAGCTTATTTCTGTTTTAACTGGAGCACAGCCATGGGCAAGAACAGTCTTTCAGTACTGCTGTATCCTTATTTTGGCTGCCTGAGAAGAGCTGTGTTGCCAAAAGTAACTTTATATTGCTGGATTTTCAGCGCACAGTTATGGCCATTAAACTTTAGTCAAATAATGAGACACCAGGCACATGACTGTAACTTTCTCTGCTCGGTTTATGATACTAGCTCGTATTAATCAACTTCATTTCAAATTAGGGACTCTTTCAACCATAGTAGGACCATTAAAAAGATCTTTCTTTCGGTGTCAGGCTTCATTTGCTATGATGTCATTCATAACCAGAACATACCTTCGAGGAGCGCACTGACAACACTAAACATACCTCGTTGCATCATGGGCGTATAAATCAGTCATTACATGTGTCAAACACACACCAGCACAACCGTCACCACCACCACCACAACTACAACTACTACACAAGTTATAGTGACCAGACACTGTTCATGCTCTCCATAAAATGTATCAATGCAATGTGCCAAATATCAGTGACGTTAATGGTGGGAGAGTCTAACCGTCCTAACAGCTTGGAAGATGAGGCTTTGCTCCAGATGAGCACAGACCCAAGAAGCCTTTTATTTCACAATCTCAGCTTTAATGTTTCCCTGCTGGTCGGTGACGGAAGCTTGGGCCTGGGCACCACGCGGGACACAGAGGGCCTGCTTTCACTTAAGAGCTGGAGCCTCTCCGGAGGTGCATAAGGACAAGAGTAGCCCTTTTCAAACAAATGAAAGGAGAGGATGAGAGTGTAGGGCAACCCTGGGGAGGTCTGTAAATATGCCTGTGAATTTTGAGCTGCAGGGAATTGATTGGGAAAGACAGATTACTCAGCTTTGTGCTGAGACCTGGCACCGAGTGAGAAACGGAGTAGAAACAGTTAGGGTGGAAGCGGATCTCATTCTTACCGAAAAAGAATTATGCTTTATGGAAATAACAGCAACGTTCGCAGAAGTGGGCTCACATTCACCTAAGTAACAGGTTTCATGTTCACATAATTATGGTCTATTTATGAGCTTGGAAAGTAAGAGAAACTGGCAGAAGAAAAATAAATATTACAGAAGAGAGAAGAGAGGTGGAGAAATGGCAGTACAGTCTTAGTCCTTTTCCAAATCAAGTCCTTTCAACAACAAAAAAAAATGCTGATATCATTCTGTGTCTTTACCACAGCTGCATTCTGTCATGCATGTGTTGTGTTTTTCGGTTTCCACGCACTACATTGTGGTGCATGGAAGACTCCTGGAGCTATCTCTACTGAGATGCAGGCTTACAAAGTGTGAGGAGGTTGACAGTATTAAGCTTTATTTATCTACAGCCAAAAAGCACATAGGGAAAAAACAACAGTAACACTCCCCTCTCAACCAGGTCCAATCCTAATGTTAAACGAGCACTAATAATAATCTACTCCTTATGTGGACTTCATCTTTTGAAACGTGAAGAGCGCATACAAATGAGCACAGTGCCATCCTGAGGCTTGACCAAGTATCACTTCCGCCACTGAACATTATTCAGGGACTTATGGAGTGGAGAGAGCACACATGATCACCTACAGCCTTTGTAACTTCAAAGTTACCATATTTCATGAATACACACATTGAGGTACATCTGCACCCAGTGCTGATACAGAGTTCACTGTTTAAACTCGGTTAAATCATAGAGGGGAAAAAAAGCACTGAACTCATATTAATGAGTCTCTTTCTCACACACACACACACACACACACACACACACACACACACACACACACACACACACACACACACTATATTCCCAAAGGTTTCTGACCATCATATCCAGATGTGGTTCTTGCCACAAAGTTAGAAGCACTCAGTTGTCTAGAAGGTCTTTGTGTGCTGTAATTTACCTTCCTTGGAAATGGGAGCCCAAACCTGTTCCAGCATGACAATGCCCCTGCATATCATTCCACAAATCCCATACGTGTGATACAGTGCCTAATTTCATTTTCAAAATAAAATTAAGCCTGTAAGGACTTAAGAAAACACTGGATGTGAAACACACCACATTTCCATCCTCATGCAGTCACATACAGATTTAAACATCATTCATAAGTGGTGTCACTTTTTCCCCCACACCATTTACTGTTAATTAACCAAACAAGAGATGTGGAAAGATCGATCAAGTTATCATTATTTTTATTTTTTTAGTTTTGAATTGTGAACGTATGGTAATGATGGCACGTATCATAACCTTGATAAAATTTTCCATAAATTATATAGTGGTTAGCTCCATCGCCTTGCACCTCCAGGGTCCGGGTTCAATTCCTGGCCAGGTTCGGTTCGGTTCTCGTGCATGTTCTCCCCGTGCTTGGTGAGTTTCCGCCGGGTAATGCAGTTTCCTCCCACAGTACAAAGTCATGCAGATTAGACTAATGTGTGTTCCCCAAATTGCCGCAGTGTGTGAATGAGTGTAAGTGTGTGTAAGTGTGGGCACCCCGCGAGTATATGGGAATAAAGGTACGCACACTTTTGAATAGATTGCAAATCAGTAATATATATGATAAAATTTCTACTGGTAAAACACACAATCAAACAAAAAAAATGCATCATTGCTTCTTGTTCAGGTTTCTTCATTAAAAAAAAACATTGAATTGAATTTGAATTTCATTAAAAAAAAATTCACATCTTGGAGTTAAACCTTTCCAGACTCCCAAGTTAAGGCCTTCAGTTTTTCTTTCTCATTTTTTCCTTTCTTTTCCACATCAAAGTGAAACACATCATAAGCCAAAACTATACAATGTAGAAATAGCATTGGCTGAACCCCAAAACCTAACCTCTTCCCGCCCCCCCATACCCTACATGTACAATACACACCAAAAATAATGACATTTATACCATCTACATTACAATGCATTACTGGATGCCTAACAGAGAGCTGTATGGGTTTTCATACATTTGCAGTTTATTCAAACTAATCAACCACCTCACATTTGCTAAATCCTCCATTAGCACTCATGCTCAATGCTCACATACAGTTTGTAGTCAATACAGTTCTTCTGGAGTCAACTGAACATTGTGGACAATCACACCATTTTTGTGGCTTTCACAACTACAAATGACAAGTTTGCTTTACTTTGGTCAGATGTTATCTTTGGACTGACACAGAGGCCTCTGCTGTGTGTTGTGGAAGTGCTTTGGGACAGTTAATCTTCTGCTGCCCAAAACACAGAAAGTTTTCTTTTTATATGAAAGCCTTATCGTGCTTTATCAGAAACCTGGATATTACTTTCTGGAGTAGCGCCATTAAATAAGCAGTTTTCAACATGTTTGAACAGCCCTCTGTGAGAAGAAGTAGAGCAGCTCTCCCAGTTCTCACCATGACTCAGCTTACTGGGAATTGGTAGGGATGGGAAAGTTCTTTTGGAGTAGTTCTTTTAATCCATTTAAAGACACATGCAAATTGAAAGCATTACCAGGATTGTCTGCTCTTGTTCAGTATTCTTGTTAAGAATGTTCTCATGCCTGGCACCAATGGAAATTCTTGTTAAAACATTCATACAGATTAATTGTTAGTGTGTGTGAGTCACGCTATCAGAATACTGAAAATGCAACATAGCATTCAAAACACTCTCATTCATATAATCTAGCCGTTCTCAGAAGTTAACAATAAAGTGCTAGGAATCCAATTTAAGGAATGGAAGCACCCATTCCACATAATAGCGTAGTTTTGGGAATTGGGAGGATCACCATGAAGACCCTGAAGACCCATGACTGCACTGATCATTTATTACTTAATTTGTAAATTAATTAATTAGTTATACATTTCTCCAACATGTTGCATCAAATGCAAATCTATTAAAAAAATTTTAAAAAAAGAGAAAAAAAAACCCTAAACATACATCATGAACAGCCTATGTTAAATAAAGGTCATCTGTAAAAGCCAGACTGACATTATAGACAGCCGCCCCAGTTTGAGGTCCATAAAGCCCTTTCTTTATTAGAAGCAGGTTTTCAATAAATATACTACATTCTACTGATTATTTAGAGTTTATCTGTTAAAATCACTCAGCATTATGTATTAACTAGTACACGTCCTCATGACTTAACTTATTACAAGGAAAAGTTTTTTTTTTTTTTAAAGCCATGCCTGCTTGTGCATGTTACTAAAAAAATCATAAAATCCTATGTTCGAAAAAAACAAACAAAAAAAAAAGACTATCTTAAAAGAACATACTTTTTCCATTTCGGACTACAATGGACATGACAAATGTTTGCCGAAAAGAGAACTTTCTGCCAGCAGTCCTGCATCCTTCTCACATCACAACCGAACACAACAGTCATTAATCAAATCCATAAACTTCAGAACTTCTGTTACAAATTAACATATGGGCAGAGGTTTATATGATTGATTAACTTCAGATGAAACGCACTGGCATCAATGCTGCATTAGTTCCTCAGTTCTTCCTCTTACATGCTTTCCAGAACAATGGAGCAGCATGCGGCTGAATTTCATATAGAACAGCAGGTTAAAATCAAAAACTGCAGGAAAGAATAAAAAAAGCCGGGGGAAAAAGGAATTGTCTAAAAACGTACAAATGAAAAAAGACAAAGGGAACTCAGAAGACCGGCTCGATTGATGGGTAGCAAAGCTTTCTAAAAAAAAAATCCCTCTGTTTCATGGTTTTACATACAGTCTTTCAGAGGGACAAACTAGAGGTCACATTGTCTCTTATTTCCTGCTCACCATGGTTGTAAAGCATGATTATTTGACATATCATAGACTTCCTTTCAGCTCAGACCAGTCAGATTATTCCCTTCTCATCACCAAGGTGTTTCAGCCTGTGGACCCTCCACACACAGGACTGTTTCTTTTCCCCGTAGAGACTGCTTTGTGTAAAATTTCCACAAGACAATTGGATTATGCTGCTTCCACAGGATTGCATAACTGTATAAATGAGCAGGTGTATACAGTATACAGTAAATACTGCCTGGTCAAAAGTGTCAATCTAGACTCATGCTCCTTTGTTCTCTTTATGCTCCTTAGTAACTTCAATTCAATTCAATTTTATTTGTATAGCGCTTTTAACAATTGTCATTGTCGCAAAGCTTTACACAATCAAAAGATTCATTTAAGATGTATGGAATGTGAATGTGTGTGAATCAAAACGGTCAGATTGTCCCTGAAGAGCAAGCCGAGGGCGACAGTGGCAAGGAAAAACTCCCTGAGATGGCAATAGGAAGAAACCTTGAGAGGAACCAGACTCAACAGGTAACCCATCCTCATTCGGTGAAACAGAAAGCAGGTATTGATCTGCATTCATACTATGAGTAACTTCTCTTCTTTTCCTCTGATTATGGTAACAGACAAGGGGTTTTTACAGCTGTTCAGTCCCCATCATGTGAGTTCTCATCTCACTGTGCATATGGAAACTTTCACTATTAAACACAGCTGTGATTTCTACTGTCGATTATTTTATCATGCAACATCACCGAGTGTTTAAGTGATCTCCAATCATGGTTATGATATGTTTGATTCAATTTCTCCATGGAGTTGATGGATCATCACCATCTTCTAGATGTGAATAATTTTTTAGACAGATCTTAACACAACCCCATTAATCTTAATGTTTCCTGTGCTTGATACAGGCCAATACGTTGACCCATCCTAACTGGGCATTTTTTTGGCCTAGCAATATATAATTTACACATTCATATCCATAAGAATTTGGATAGTTGCATAATTTTATTTTTTTTTGGCTCTGTTTGCCACCACATTGGATCTGAAATAAAGCAGCTAGTGACTAACCATTTGATTGAAGTGTAATTCACACATTAACAGAAACATCGCATTATCTGTTTAAAAATTAAAGCAATGTTTTAATAATGGCAAACCGATTGCCTGAAGTCTGGAACAAATGGACATCAAAAAAATTATGAGTTTCTTCCCATGAGGATTTTTCACTGCCAAGCTGTTTCAGTTGCTGCTTGTTTGTGGGTCTTTCTGCTTTTAGTTTTGTCTTTGGTAAATGAAAGACATGCTCAATTGAGTTGGAAGACTGACTCATTTATTTGCCTTTTGGAGATTGTTGCTTTCACCAGATGCTTGGGGTCATCTGCACTGTTAATCACTGTCCTTTCATTTTGCAGTACTGAATTTAAGGAGAAACTATAGCTCTATGCACTTTGGTATTCATTCTCCTACTTCTATCAACAGTGACATCGGAAGGAAACACCAGTGACCCATTCCATTGGCAGCCATACAGTGCTGTGAAAAAGTATTTGCCACTTCCTGTTTTTAAATTTTTTTGCATATTTGACACAAATTGTTTAGATCATTAAACAAATGATGATTTAATTTATTGAGGGAAAACCTGTGCAAACATACCTGCATGTAATAAAGTAATTGCCATGTTGCTAAATTCTGAATTAATTGTGATTAAACACATTATTTTATTTATTTATTTATTTAAAAAAAAAAATTGGGGGGGGGGGGGTGTTGGTTGGGGGGCGCTGAGTTAAATTCCATTTCATTCCAAAGTGAAGCACACTAAAAGATCTCAAAAAGCAACACAATCTAAAGAAATTCAAGAACAGATGAAAAACAAAGTAATTGACATGTTTCAGTCTAGAAAGTGTTACAAAGCCATTTCCAAGACTTTGGGACAGTGAACCATGGAGTGCATCCACAAATGGAGAAAACAGTGGTGAACCTTCCCAGGAGTGGCCGGCCTACCAAAATTAACCACAACTATGGAGCTCATAAAAGAACCCATAACAACATTTAAAGAACTGAAGGCCTCACTTGCCTGTTAATGTCAGCATTCATGATTCAACAATAAGAAAGAGACTGGGCAAAAATGGCATCCATGGGAGAGTTTCAACTCGAAAGCCTCTGCTGACCAAAAGGAACACAAAGCCTTGTCTCACATTTGGCAAAAAATATCTTGATAATCCCCAAGACTTTTACTCTGTGGACCGATGAGACAAAAGTTTAACTATTTGGATGGTATATATTCTGTTACATCTGGCGTAAAACTAACACAGCATTTCATAAAAAGAATATCATACCAACACTCAAACATTGTGGTGGTAATGTGGTGGTCTGGAGCTGCTTCAGGACCTGGAAGGCTTGTCATATTTGATGGAACCATGAATTCTGTGCTCTACAAGGAAAATCTGCGGTAGAATGTCTGACCATCAGTTTGTGATCACAAGCTCACGCGCACTTGGGTTATGCAGCAGGACAATGATCTGAAACACAACTCCACCTCTTAATGGTTAAAAATTTTTTTTTTAGATTGGCCTTGTCACAGTCCGGACTTAAATCCGATTGAGATGCTGTGACGTGACCTTAAACAAGCCGGTCATGCTCAAAAACCATCCAATGTGGTTGAATTATAACAATTCTGCTAAGAAGAGTGGGTCAAAATTCATCCACAGTGACATAAAAGACTAATTTCCAGTTATCACGAATGCTTTGTTGCAGTTGATACCACCAAGGCTGGAACAACCAATTATTTGGTTTAGGAGCAATTGCTTTGTCTGTTTGTTTGTTTTTCTCTTAATAAATTATGCATTTAAATAACCCTAAATAAAATGATTAAATAAATAAAACCGCATTTTGTATTTATCTTTGTGTAATGTTAATATTTATTTGATGATTGTGTTGTTTCATCCTAATTATGGTCTCCTTCCCATGAATAGTTACAAAATATATATATACTACAAAAGCCTACACTTCAAACATAACTGCTTTATTTCAAATAGATTGCAGTGGAGTACACTGTCCAAATACTGTATTGTTTTTAGAGTGTATACTTAACGGAAATGACAACATAACAACATATCAAAATAACCCAAGATCATGCAGTATTTGAAGTGCTTTAATAACATTAAGAAATCAGGGTGTGGTAAAATAACCCTGATTTGCAATTACAGCTTTCAAATGTTTTGGCATGCTCTCCATTAGTTTGCTTGATGGTTTGTGAACATCCATCATTCTCTTAATGACATTCCAGATGTTTTCTGGAGTAAATTCTCTATTTATTTTTTTTGCATTTTTTTTTCAGGTTTAAAGTTCAGGTTTCTGGTGATAATAACCTTTGATAATGAATGTTGAAATTGTCAGGCATGGCTGTGACACTTTTCATGATATATTGCAGAGGCCTAGCACAAAGCGTTCTGACCCTGTGTTATTGCCCACCTGCTAGCAATAACATTAGAAGTTAACCCTGGAGATGTGTTGTGTTTATGTAGAATGACAGAAACCAGTGTTTCAGCAGCAAAGAAACTCTCACCCAGATATGAGAAGGAACCAAAAATAATTTCAATTTCTAGTGAGATCTCTAATGAGATCCAACACATTAGAGAACAATCTCATGTAGAATAGATATGTGTGAAGCCACAGCTTTCTTCATTGGTTGTTAGGTTGTTTGTTTGAATTTAATAGATACATCTATTTAAATCAGCAGTTCTTTAATTGTAAGCTATGAAGAGATTCAAAAAGATCATAAGTGTTCATGAGATAAGATTTACATATTAAAGAATTTAATACAGAAGGATAATATTAAGGAGCTTATGCTTGTGCACCAATGCACATTCATTGTTTCAATTAGGTAGTAGAATAGCAACAGCAACATCATTATAAATGCTTGGTTGCATGGTAATGAACCTTTTACAATTGTCTGTAATTCTGTATTTTGCATAAATATGACCAGAAAAATGTAACCAAATCTTCATCCACAATAAGCATCCATAACGCATTCCGAACCTTGATAGCACCATCACGATGCTTCACAGATGGAATAGGGTTCTTATGTTGGAATTCAAAACACATTTTTGCAAACACAACACTTTTAATTTAAAACAAAAGGTCAATGTATAATTCATGTCCCCACAGAACATTCTTTTAATAGGCTACTGGCTTTTCTGAGGGGTTTTGTAGATCTTCAGATGGTGCCCTGGTTATTATTGACTTCATGTAATATTATTTGCTGTGTCCTTGAACCGATCACGAATGTAACAAAGTAACAGTGGTGCTAAATTGTCTCCATATGTACACTGCATGGCCAAAAAAAGTCAAACACAATAAGATTTTATTCAGTCACCTTTATCTTTGATTACAGCACACAATATGGTGGCCAGTTTATGTGAATAAAATTATTCCTCATGCTCCCAGAACCATTCTTTCGCAATTTGAATCCTGGAATATGCCTGTTTCATCAGGGGAGAAAATCTCCATACATGTGAAACTCTGGTCATTCAGTAATTCAGGTCATCAGCTGACTTAATTCTTTGCCCCATAACATTGCTGAGCCTAGACCTGACCAAATGAAGCAACCCCAGATCATGACACTGCCTTCAGAGGCTTGTACAATGGGCACTATGCATGAAGGGTGCATCGCTTCATGCACTTCCCTTCTTACCTTGATGGAACAGAGTCAATCTGGACTCATCAGACCACATGACATTTTTTTATTGTTCCAAAGCTCAATCTGCATGCTGTCTAGCAAACTGACGTCTTTTTCTGATTAGCCACATAACTGAAAAGTGGTTTTCTTATGGCCACAATGATGTTTAGTTCCAGGCCTGTGAGTTTATAACACATTATGTGCATATGGAAATGGTGACAGCAGTGGTATCTCAGGACTTAAGGCATTTGGCTATGGTCCAAAAGGTCCTAGGTTCAAACACCCAGCACCACCAAGTTGAACCTTGTTGTGCCCTTGGGCAAGGCTCTTATCCCATGACTGCTTAGAGGTATAATGAGATATAAATGTAATTTAGTCTGGATATGGTCATCTGCCAAATACTGTAAATGTCTTATTTTCACTATTCTTTAGGTCTTTAGGAATCTCTTGATCAGGATATGGCAAAACATCCAGAAACCTGCGTAATGATGACCAATCTTTGGCTAAACTCACATCTGATTGCTAGTAAGCTCGAATATGCGAAGAAAAGAATGTCACAGTGCTGTAATATACTGTTTATGTCACAATAAATTATTCTTCTCTGCTTCCTTCTAAAATGTACTCTATGTGACTACAATTAAAATGCATGCACTGGATACCTGCCTTGTCTGCTCTAGCAGGAACCCACACTGACCACTAGATGGCACTAACACTCTATTTTGTCTGTCCACTCGCGCTGTAAGCATGTTATATTAATCGTATAAACATTTCACGTTAATGTAAGTAACATACACTGTAATTGTTGTTTTGATTATAAACTTACCCTATATGTTCCAGCAATGTATGTTTTACATTTTCAAGGCCATGATGGGGACAGGAAACTTGTCACTCTCACAGTATATAAAGCCACAGACAGCGTGTGTAATGTGTCTGTAGTTAAAAAAAAAAAAGAAAGAAAGAAAAAAAGAAAAAGGCCAACAAAACAAAACATTATATTTACAGTTTATGAGTGTAATGTATTTACATTTCGAATTTACCTTCAATAAACAATGTGAACCAGAAGACTGAAGCCTAAAAGTGCCTCCTCCTGCACCTGACTTCAACTATGAAAACACAAAGTTCACAATCACCCAAAGCTGAGTAAAGGTCTAAAGTCTTCAGAACAGTCATCAAGTAATCTCTTAACACTTTGAACAGTTTCGGAGGACTACATGTTCTCCACCCCGCACACTTTACCATGAACGAGCTTACTTTCAACAGCGTTAAAGGAGCTCGTGGGACGTTTGCACTTACTTACACAATATTAACGCAAGTCATCTGTGGAGAAACGCGCGTGCGTGCGTTACGACATGGTCCAGTGGCTTTACGACTCTTTACTGGTTCATATTGTTTTGTTGTTGTTGTTCATTTAAGTGATTCGAATTTTCTTCACTCGGTCCGAGAGTGTGTGTATTCTACAGAGTGTGTATTCTACAGAGAGTGTGTATATTCTACAGTGTATATTCTACAGAGTGTGTATATTCTATAGTGTATATTCTACAGTGTATATTCTACAGAGAGTGTGTATTCTACTTGTTTCTTTGAGGCTGCAGAAAACACACTTGGTGGCACACACTGCTCACATTTCTTATTCACAGTAACCTTTAAACTATAATTATCATGTACACTGGCTCCCTGTCTGACATGTACTTCAACAATCTATATAAATAAAAGAAAGGTTTTGTCTATACATTGGTCAGAACTCGCTCTTTCAGTTATATTTTTACGTTTCATACACGGGAGTACCCGAAACCAGCCTCAAAACAATTTCTCTATGTCTGTCTGTCTATCTGCATGTCTGCCCTTCCACAAATTGTCACAGCATCACGCAAAACTGTCTAGATAGAATTAAATGAAACTTAAGCAGTACTTAGGTTTTTGCCTGAAGTTAAACCTGTGCCATAAATGATATAAAAATGTTCAGTAGAAGAGAAGTTATGAGCAGTTATGTGGCTGATTACGTCACAGCATCACGCAAAACTGCCTGCCTGAAGTTTAACCTGCACCATAAATAAAATCAAAATCTTGAGTAAAAGTCATGTTATTAACCGGTAATAACCAGATTTAATAATCTACTTTAAAATAGGCTACACTACCGCTCAAAAGTTTGGGATCGCATTCTAACTCCATGGTTGATCCTGGTTTTTATTTCTTTCTACATTGTAAAGCAGTGCTGAAGGCTTCCAAAATATGCAATAATCTCCTTTGAACAGTTAATGCTCAGATGTATCTGTTACTTATGCTCTGTAAAGCCTTCATAACGGCTCTAATCCGAGGTTCTGTTATTTGGTGATTTTTGAGGCTGGTAACTCTAAATGAACTTCTCCTCTGCAGCAGAGGTAGGTTTTGGTCTTGCTTTCCTGTGATGGTCTTCATGAG
>JAQMYL010000033.1:12128768-12140611 GCA_030014365.1 Clarias pachynema | reverse complement strand
TGGAGTACCAAGTATCATGTATCACGCATGTGCTTCTTGTTTTGACGCCGAGCGTCACGTGATCACAACTGAGCCAAGGTTTTTTCTCTCTCTTGTGCTGCGGAATTGTGGGTAATCGTCTCCCCCACTGGGTCTTAGTGCTCGCCTCTTACTGGTATAATCAACATCTGTGCACGCGTGTACTGTATACTATAACACTGTGATCAATTGTGTGTGCGTAAAACATATTTTTTGTTTCTGTATGCGTGTGTACAGCGCGTGATGAATTAAGCAAAATCAAGTCTTTTTTTAAAGGTAAAGTGCAGGTTAATTTGTTTAATTTTTACTTTATATTTTGTGTTAATTATTTTTATGTAGTTATTTTTTTGTGGCTGTGGAACGAATAATTTGAGTTTCCATTATTTCTTAAGGGAAAGTTCGATTTGGTTTACGAGTGTTTTGAAATACGCTTCTGGAACGACTTGTGCTCGTAATCCAAGGTTCCCCTGGAAGTACTTTGGCTAGGAAGGCAACCGGTACAAGAACCGCTAACTCTTGGAACCCGTGGTCAAGCCACAGCAGCATATTTTAATGTATACCAATACCATTAAGTCAATTTGTATAAACTCTTTCCACTTCTTGAAGACGGTTGAGCTACAGTAAAATGTTCCTCGAGGTGTCGGGCCTAAATGAAAAGGCTACTAGGAAACATACATGTAGTGCGTAACGTCTGTTATTTGATTGATCTAGGCAGTTTTATGTATTTTTATGTAGCTATGAAAAAAAAAATTATGACATGAGGAACATTTTGGCAAAAGTGGTGTAGATATAATAAATTTTAATTTGAAATGAAAAAAGAAGTTTTTGCTTGTAATAGTGTGCTTTATATAGAGAGATTAAAGTTGTAGTCTAGAACAATCTTTGTTCTGTTGAAAGTGGCCTAAATGTCTAGATTAATAACAAATATTCAGGAGTCTTTATATTTTATTATTAATCAACCGACTATCAAAATGTAATCATTAAAAACTGAGTGAAATCCATAGAGTGCTATATTATTTATTTAAAATATTAATATAAGAAATAGGATTTTGGAAAAAAATGACTCCTTATAGTCTATTGTCAAGATGAAGGCCAAATGTTGTATAATTACTGTAGAAGCAAACGAGTAGATCTATCCGAGAGAGGCTGTAGAACTACAAACCCATCAGTTGTTGACATTTTTTTCCACTGAGTGTTCCATGGAAGGATAATTATACCCAAAGGATCTGCTTGTTTAAACGAGAGAGTTGTGTCCTGTTAGCAGTGTTTGCACATTGATTTTGGTGTTTTTTACCACACCCCAATGTGTCTCTCTCTCTGTCTCTCTCTCTCTCTCTTTCTCTCTCTCTCTCTCTGTTGTTTTTTACAATGTATCCAATGCCCACTATTGCTGATTTGTCTCTTCTTTTCAGGGGAAAAAAGAACCTCAATCTTCAATTAGGGCTCACACAAGGAGTCTTTTGTTACTCTGAGATATTCTGCATCCAAACAGACTATATGTCAAATTAGCGTTTTTCCACTCAGGGCTTGATGAGTGCCTTTTCTTCGTGCGCAGACAAAGCCTGCCATTCTCCACAAATTAAATCAACTCTAATGATTAGGTAGGACGTGCCGGTTATAAGTACACCTAAGGGTCAATAGGTGGATTCTGTGTATGTGTGTGTTTGCTCAGCCACAATGCTCTCTATTGTCTAATAAATAATTATCCCTTAAAAAAAAAAAAAAAAAAAGTTAATAGGACCAAGGTTATGGAATTCTTTTAGTAAAAAGAAAGAATCTGGGCATGTAGATGTGAAACAGAGATGCAAGTTGAAACCCCTGGCACACGTACTGTACAGTAATAAGATTAGTGATAAAAATGTGATGCACTGGCAACAACTTCAGCCTGATAAAGCTGCAGGATATGTTTGCTTGGGTTTCATTCACTCGGTGTGATTACCACTGATGTGTGTCTGTGGACGTCAGAGCTGTTTAGCCGTTAGATGATGGGCTTCAATCATCTGCAAATGGACAGTGAAAGGAGAAAGTGATTTGCATGGGGCAAAGTCAGGACTACAGAGAGCAGGCCAAAGAAAATAAAGGGAAGGCTTAGGATTGGGCCATGATTTTCAAAGCATAAAAACAGTGCTACAATAAAAAGAATAAAAAAGCATCGACAATGACTGAATGGTGACACCAATCAACTGTTAAAACTTAACTGTAAGTGAGAATTTTAAGGCTGTGAATACATCATGTTTGATGTGGGTATGCTTTGTTTCATAGAACCACTTTGCTTTAACACTTTAGACTAGCATGATGTACTCTGAGCGGATGTGACATCTGGTGTGAACTTCAAGCAGAGACACTTTCTTCTTTGTTATCTTTTCTTTAAACCTTTGCACTTGTCCTTTAAAAAAGAGAAAAAAAAACTAAACAAGTCAGTTCATTTCTTCACTCATCAGTGAATAAAATGATTGTGTGAAAATTTCACTTTTATCCCCCATGAGCTGCTTTCAGGAAAATGATTCACCGAAAGGTAGTGATTGACTTCCACGGAAAACCACAATTGTTTGTTTTTAAAAAAAAAAGAAAAAAGAAAAACAAAAGTACAGAGTCACTTTACCGAGTTTTTACAGAGCTCGCTCTGTTTTGGATCTGCTGCAGTGCTTTTCATGAGCCAAAGTGTGCCACTCGATCACCCCTGCTCTTACTTTAACTTTCCAACAGACAGTCCAGGATACACCAGATAAATAATTGACAGATGAAGAGTTCTGAAAGTGAAGCCACGGTTCCTGTCCTCAAGGGAAAACAAAGGCTCACTTTCCACTGTCCTTTTAACAAGATGAATCAAAAAAAAAGAAAGAAAAAAGTTTACAAAGCTGTGTTGTGACTGTTTTGAAAGCTTTTACAAAGAAAGCATGAAACAATAAAGCTAAAGAATGATTTCACTTACTGAAAGCACATTGACATTGAAAAATGACATCCTGTCTTAATGGATTAATTTATTATGATGTCGAACAGCGTAAGACAAATGCAGCTGAACATTTATTTTGTCACAGTCTGACAAGTAATACAGCGGTGACAAAACTGAGAATGAGGCTTCACATTTCACATTCTGTTTTATTCTACCCACCTAAACCACCACTAATACCTCAGCAGCGCTCACGCTGACGTTGATAGATGCAGGCACAGAAATGATTTATTCTGCAAACCCACAGCCTCTGAAGCTGAAGCTACTAACAAGCTTTCTTGCAGTTGTTGGCTTATAGCAATTTTATTTGAAGTCTTCCTTAAGCGCAAGGACACTGAATGATGTTAAGACAAAATGCTAGCTTCTTACTTTCGCTTTTTTTTTATACTTTCTACACTTCCACAAGAGGATTGCACTGACTTTATCACTGATGCACTGACTTTATCTGCATTGGGATTTAAACCCAAAGTGCGCATGGCCTTAAGTAGAAGACCTCTGACTCGGACAGTTCCTCGACCTCTTCTCTCTCACGAGATCCGCACAGGATTGTTTTTAACCCCACTCTCGCAGTTATTTTTGGATTTGTCCCTCCCATGATATTTTCCGACAAGTTAAATTGGGTCATTTTTCCAAAATATGAACAATGTTTTTTGTACATGTACATACGTTGGGATAACGTTGGCATGTAACGTTGTAACTTAACTTTGACACATTGAGTACATGACGATGGGATAATGAAAGCCTCTAAGATACGGTTGCAAAAACGGCAAATTAATATTAAACCGACTTGACCTCTGGTCACAGCAGTGAGAGCGGCGTGTGTTTACTGTTAGACCACTAGGGACCATGCTGTTGATGCTTCTTAATGCGCGTACATAATTCATAAAGTCGTAAACACCATATGATGAAGATGTACACTGGGAGAGACACTTCCTCGATAACTATTAAAGAAATTGTTCAATAGGATGGCTGGTTAAAAGCATAGGATTAGGAGACCACCGTTTTGTCTCAATTCCAGGGCTGCAAGTGCAGCCTTCTTTGTTCTAAAAACTCAGGGTGCAGTGGTGTATTCTTCACGACCCAACCTCTCCCAAGATTCCATTTGAGTCCAGGACTAGACGATGGTGGATCAAGGACCCGCAATCACTTACTCACTCATTCATTGTCTTTATGGCTTTATCCTGTATACAGAGTCACGGAACCTATTCCAGGGGCACAAGGCGGTACTTTGGTACCCCCCGGACGGGGTGCGAATCCATTGTAGACACGCATACTCACACGAGAACATGCACACAGACCCAGAGACAGGGATCAAACCCGTGACCTGGAGGTGCATGGTGACTAACCACTAAGCCACCGTGCCGCCACGGACCAGAGGACGTTAAAAATAAATAGATAATGAAAATAATACATATGATATATAAATAAAAATCAAATTTTTTAAAAACCATAAAAACAAGGGGATTTACATGAAATCCACTTCACTTCATCAGAGACAGTTTTTTGTAAAACGTGCTTAACAGCATTAACCAACAGTTTTGTCTCAGAAGGACGTGTTACTGTGCAGAAAACCTGTCATTGGCTTATTTCAATAAAGACAGCCCTATGACTTTTAATATTTTATACAACACGTACTGATCTTTTTATAGTTAACAAATAAATATTAACACTTCATTTAAGCATACATGCATTTAACATAAGGATTTTTAACATAACCTGAAGAAGGGACTGTACTTCATTAGCCTGATAAAGCATTGAGGATGTTTCTACTGTACACGAAGTAGAAAACGATACCGCAGATTAAAACAACTTTGAAATAAAACCAGTTCTGTTTATTGTGTGCTTATGCTGCCGGGCAGACGGCTTCCCTCCCACCCTGTGCTTTTAGTTTGTCTACTTGTATATACAGAGCAACAGGTTCTTCAGCCTCAAGCATTTTCATTGCACACTTAAAAAAAAATAAAAGAATAAAATAAAAGAAGCCCTAACAGATGTTAAATCCTCCCCCCCCCCACTGTGCAAGCGGTGCAGTCCAGACTTCTGTATGGAATACATTAGCGAGTGCATTGATGATGATGTCACTTCCAGCAGCGCCGCTGTGGCCTGGGGTTTCTGACAGTTCTGGTTTAAGTGCGAGGTAAAAGCATGCAATTTTAGTCTGCACTTCCATTTGAAACGCAGTTCCACATCTCAGTAGGTTTCGTTCTGACAGTCGAATGTGCAGCTTGAGGCTTTTTTATTAACTGGAGGAAAATTAATAAGGCATGGGATAAATAATTGATTATTTCGCGTATTGTCTTCAGTCTTGAAAAATTCCGCATTAATGACTTTTAGCAAGGCTTGTGGAACAAGTCAACAACGTTTATAGTGCTTACTTTTCTAATAGCAAAGATCCGATTCAACAAATATGGCATTTGCAGTTAAAATGACTCTTTAACAGTCAAAAGCAATCAATATGAATTGCCCTATTATGCCACTCTTGTTTCAGTCATGTTTTACCCGCGGTAATCACTCAATTACTCAAACTGGAATAATTCACTCATCCTGTTGCTTCTAGGGGAAACCTTTCACTGTGCTGTACTTTTGTTTATTGCACCATTAGAGATTCAGTATATTGTGACTGGGAGAATCTCTGTTAAAAAATAATTTGATCTGAGAGCTTAAATGGAAAAACATTCATACAAATTTTTTTCCATGACGATTGAAGTTTTAAATACAGCAAGTGCTTTTCCTGGAACGAAAAATGGGTGGGTTGTAGAAATAAACCGATAAGAACCAAGTTACCTACTATATATGATTCACAGATAGGAGTCAAAGTGAATCGCGTCATTAGGTTCCCAGATACCTAAGATGCCTTATATGTTATTAATTGCGAGGTCTTGGTCATGTGATTAAAGACTTCCACCACGTCATTTAAAAGTTCCACCGCTTCACATGTGCTGAAAACCCTGTTTAAACACTGGTTGTGCGCACGTTAGCCGCCCTCGCCAACAGTTTCTAGCTGTCAGTTCTTGTTAATTTCCCTGAATGAGCTTGGCGTATGTAAACTCATGTCACCGAGTGCTTTTTGTAGCTGTCAGGAACGACGTTTGCTTAACAAAACTGAGTCAACAACTTTCATATTGACTCTGACGTCAAACGATTGTAAATATACAGTAAAGCACTCATGCTCATAGGAGTGCTGTGGAATCCTGTAAACATTCTACATTTAACAGGTACAAATGCCTTGAATTCATTTTTTAAACTGATTTTACCATTTAATGATTTTTTAAGTTTCTGCGTTTTTTTCCCCTTTTTTTTGCTGCTTATATGATCACGACAAGGCGTGTCCAAACCAAAAGGTTTTAACTGGTCACTGTGGTTTCAGTCTGACTTGTTTAATACAGACTAGAGCTATCAACAGTGTCAGTAGCTATGCTTAAATGGACAATATTTCAATCTGATTTAAATCAGTCCAGTTATAGAGTTAAATTTAACCGTTTACATGTATGCTTATCCACATCTCAGTAGGATGTGCATTTACATGCTCAGAGCATTAACTTCTTTGACACGTGGAAAGTGATCCTCCCTGCTGTGAACCTTTTATTCTGTCGCAAATATAACACAGTCAGAAGAAGTGTTTTTTCCCCATTTTAAAGGAATGATAAAGGTTCTATTTGAGAATTCAGCCTCATCTATGATTGGTTAGATGCTTTACCATGTGTGAAATATAAGCCAATCGGTGCACCTTCCTCAGCCAGAGACACAGTGGATGAAAGTCTCAAGCAAAGACTATTGGGAGAGAGTTGTTCTTATATAGTTTTCCGATCAGGAATGGAAGCAAAATGTCCCTCCCTGGAACTCGAGTCACCTAATGTACAGCAAACATGCGCCGGAAGATTATATTCACACCACCAAAGGAGAAACGATTGGATCAAGTGTTTACATGACTAATATTTACCTGTTGAACGTATTATCAAAGGTTTACACCAGCCTTTCCATTCCGACTGGCAATTAATTCCAGTCAGGTCAGACTGTTCCGACTGAGGTGATTATACTGTATGATGCGTATTTATTCTGATTAATCTTCCCATTATTATTATTTGAACATGTCTATGTAAATGTCAACCGTATTTTCAGTGACCAGTGAGCTGCTGCTGATTTAAGATGGAATTTTCTAGCTTGTAGTGTAGATTACATCATGCTCAATAGCGTCTTTTGATAAAGACACCTCAAATATTGAAAAAAAAAATTTCTCTAACAAACAGGAGGCTCAGGCAGCTAAGGCTCGAGGTTGTTGCTATGGGAATCCGAGGATCCGGGTTCAAGCCCCATGGTCGGTGGTCGCCACACCCCGTATGCAATGCCAGCCCTAAGCCCGGTTAGAAAAATGGGAAGGTTGAGTCAGGAAAAACATCTGACGTAAGAACCTGTACCAAGTTGTATGCGGATCGGATGGTCTGCTGTAGCGGATCCTTTGGCGGGAGCGGCCCAAAGGAAGTTTATTCTCTCAAGGGATTAATCGCTGTATTCGCTTTATTATAAACATTTGAAAAGTCTCAGTTCTCTGTGCAATAGTTTTTTTTTGTATTCCGTTCTGCTCTTATACCCCATTCATGACTTTTTGAAGCAAGAGACTTTGTATTCATACTAAGTAAATGAGGCATGATTGTAAGTACTGTGATTAAGACAGTGTAGGTTCGGATCCCACCCTTAGAGTTTGTAATACCAGCTTTGAGCAATCTGGTATTTGAAAACTAATGCATTTCATCACAACAGGTCTTTATTTATCTTAAGGTTCTTACGAAATATCTATCTTGTTGCTCTGATCTGAACATGACATATCAAAAGATATAAAAAGCATATGGAAATTTACCTGCATACCCTGAAACCGGATGTAACTCAAGGCATGTTTCACTTCTCGGTATAAAGTTTTGATTTCCTTAATAGTCGCGCCACTGCTTCGTCATGCGAAGGTTTATGTGAACTAACAGCAGCTGTTTTCTCTTTCTTTGGTCACAGTGAAGTACATGAGAGAAGCCACACCGTATGTGAAAAAGGGTTCTCCAGTGGCGGAGATCGGATGGGAGACGCCGCCACCCGAATCGCCGCGGCTCGGCAGCCCCCCCTGCGAACTGCCCCCCAGCCCGCCTTCACTGTCGCTGCAGGGAGACTGCAGATACATCCCACTTAAAATGTGTTACGTCACACGGGCTATGACTGCCCCCGATCCTGAAAACAGGTAAACTTGCAGTGGCATTCAGAAACACACCACATATGTAGGAAACGGGTATGAATCTAATTCAAGTCTATTGGTAACGCATATCACATGCACGGAAATGTGTATACCAATGAAAGTACGATATGTAAAAGGTGCAAACGTTTTTAAAGAAGGCCGTAAATCCGTGAATGACGATGTGTCTACAAGCACAAGGCAGTGGTTCCTGTGAAAATTCAGAGAGTGGAAGGCATGATCCTTGAAAAATGATGGATAACTTGTTACCAACTTGCATCTGTCTCTGGGGACTGTACACAAATTCACCACCACAACTTGCACATTACAGGAACTCAGCTGGGAGGTATTCCCACATTAAAGGAGTTCCTGGGAGACCAGGGCACACTGAAAACTCTTGATGAAAACACTTGATACCTTGATGGATGGAAACACTGGATTAGTACATTAGTGGAATATGGGATTATATAGAAAATTTTACTCTCATAACTCAAATGAAAAGTGATGGTATGACTCGAACGCCCCTCGTACGTCTCTCCTTTTGCGGTCTTCAAAGTGAAGCGCCGATAAGATAAGACTTGCCCTCAGTTTCTTCGTGCCGCTGTGTCAATATTAATAGTATGCGGTAATTACTGGAAAGGTGAATATACGCAAGCCAACTCGCACCTCTTATCTTCGCTCTTATCTCTCTGCCTCCCGCCAGTGTAAATTGAACAAAGTGCTTACGTGCTCGTATTTCAGCGTCGACCCTCATCTGACTGACAGTGATGAGATGAGGAGCACGGCATCAACAGTTCAACAGTCAGCGCAAGGCTGCTACTTTCTGCCCAATTTGTCAACCACACTCACCAAAACATGTTTTGATTATAGTGAAGTCATAGTTAGGAAAATGTGCATTGTGGTTTGTCTTTGATTAACCAGACTGTGCACAGGAAGTCTGGGAGGAAGTAATGTTCCACAGCTGAGACGGTTATAAAAAGATCTTTCTGTTACAACAATATTTTTTTTTTTTACCTATTGTGGACTTTTTTTTTTTTTTTTTTTTTTTTTTTTGTTCGGAAACTTTCTCACCACAAGATTCCATTCTCATAGTCAGATCCTTCTTATCTCAAACTCATTATCTTATCTCTAACGTTTTATACACTCTGATAGACTGACTGCTCATTCAGCATGTATTCCCACGACCCTGATCAGGAGAGCTCGGTTACTGAACCTGAATAAATCAACAGTATCGTGTCCCATACTGTCTTGCATGTGTGGAACGAGTGTATTCTCTCGTGGTAACTGAGACCGAGAGACTTTCTCCCCCCCTACCACGCTATGTCATCCATCTTCCTCCCTTCACAGCTGACAGCAGGGTCAACCACACTCATCCTGTCTTATTCCAATTTACACCCATCAACACCCAATTTACATCCATCAACATTCCTGCGTCGAAGCATCATCCCTACGGACAAGCCCCGCCTCCTGCCAAAGCGCACATGAAGATTGCTATAAAACTTTTTGGCAGCGGACCTACCTGGAATTAAATACCTCACGAACATGACCTACTTGCCGTCACCGTACACTTCATCAGATTCTTCTCTGTGCCGTGTAGCCGATGTGGAAATTTACCCAGCTGTTTTGTGTAGGAGAGATGAATTTGGACGGGAGACGGGACAGGAGGAGCGTGTGCTGACAGATTCATCACAGACTTCCTCTTCCCGCTTGTGTCTGTGGCATCTCTTAAAAATAGCATCTCTTATATTTAAACCCATTGAATATGACATCAGAGTTTGAGATAATGATGGATAATTTGACTCCCCCTCCAGAAATATGTTACACCATTTACCAAGATTTGTTTTTTTTTCCAATGCGTTTTTACAAGCCTGGGTTTTATCCTTAATGATCTGTTATTAGTATTATTATAGAATGGAAAGACTGAGGTGGCTTACATGGTGCTTACCACCGTTAGAAAAAGTAAACCTCGTCCGTAAACCGCAAAAGGCATTAAAAACATTACCTTCCTATATATGGCTCAAACATGCCCAACAGCCTTGAGATTTCCCACATCATGGCTGAACTGGAGAGAACACTTGGGCCTGGTCCAAACCCCGTTCTCCCGCAGACAGACACAAACGCACCATCGAGCTCCTTTTTGGTTTCTGTTCCCACCCAGCCTCCCAACTCTCCATCTTAATAAAGAACTATTTTTACCAGCATGGAACAGCTGGAAATGATAATCTAACTTGCTGCAAAGGTGAACGCTCGTACGAGATATGATGTATGAACAAGGCATGGATCACTGTACTCACCGTGATGCTCGGCTGATTTACTGCGTTTCATGAAAAGGTAATACCTTAGGGCTTTTTTTTTTTTTTTTAAACCCAAATTTATGTCCTGTGTCAAAATTGTACACTTCTTTGTACAGCTTCCACTTCGATAAGTCTACAGGGAATGTATTTCCTTTCATTTAATATGAAACAAACCTCAGATTGATTTAGAATTCAAATCACAAGGCAGTTTACTCACTTTCACTCATCATCGCTCAGCTATGGAGCCTATCCCAGGAGACTTCGGGCACGAGGCGGGGTCCACCCCGGATAGGGTGCCAGTCATTCACAGACTATGGGCAATTTGGGGACGTCAGTTAATCTAATCTGCATGTCTTTGAACTGTGGGATGAAACCGGAGTTCCCGGGGGAAACCCATCAAGCACGGGGAGAACATGCACACAGATCGGAGGCGGGAACCACTAACCACTAAGCCATCGTGCTGCCTTCAGGTTAATCAGTCACTGTCACTTCATTCCAATTCAATCAGTCACTGTTACTCATTCTTAGTGGAGCATTTCCTGAGAATAGTAGGCTCAAGATGTGCCATTACAGGACACTACATTCACATCTGCATTAACAATTCACCAGCTGTCATGGGTTCTGGAACAAAACCCGCAAATCTGGAGAAAATCCAGATGGACATGTGAAGCGTGGCATATTGGCAAACAGCATCTTTGTCATTTTTTTGCAATGCACTATTTGCAAGGTTGTAAGTGCAAAAGAAAATCACAAAACTAACCTGGTTTCAGTCCTACAAAAGTCTATGACCCACCCTTGCTGTGGCATCAGAAAACTAATATGGAAAAAGTTTGTGGACCCTCACTATCACACCCATATGTGGGACTTCCCCAAACTCACAAAGCACACACACAAGCTTGAAAAGATATAACTAAATAATGGCCTTTGTATATTATAAAATTCCTTCACTGAAATGAATAGACCCAAACATGTCCTTCCATCACAATGTCCATGTGTAGGGTCCATGAAAACATGTTTGGCCAAGTTTGGAGCTGAACAAATTGAGTGAGCTGCACTACGATTTGATTAATCACATGGCTTTAAAAAACAAACAATTAAATTATTGTCAAACTGTAACTAATTTCCCGACTACACAAATGCTACCTGTAATAAACTCCAGGCTTTTGAGATTCGATAATTGCACAGGTCCATATCGCGATTTAGATTTTTTTAATTTTATTTTATTTTTATAAATTTAGTCTGTCCAATTCTTTTTACCCCGATTTTCTCCCCAATCTAATCGTGTGCAATTCCTCCCCGTCACTAGGGGGCTCCCACATTAAGGCTGCTTACTACCATTCAGCCGGGAGGGTCGCAGACTATCACGTGT
>JAQMYL010000033.1:12108783-12128668 GCA_030014365.1 Clarias pachynema | reverse complement strand
ACAGCATCACCGGGATTCGAACCTGCGATCCCAGATGATAGGGCGAGTGCTTTAACCCACTGCGCCACTCGGAGGCCGACGCGATTGAGATTTTTATGCTGTTGATTATGCAGCACTAGTCCTGATCTTAATCCTTTCACACCTTTGGGATGAACTAGGTCACTAACTGCATCTCAAGTCTTCTCACCTGATATTACTCTCTAAATGGCCGCATTCTCACAGCCATGTCCCAAAACCTGGTGAGAAGCCTTCTCAGAAGAGTGGAGGTTAAAATAACTGCAAATAGAAAGTTGAAACAGTCTGAGTTAAGTGCTGAATGTGTTGGGCTTAAATACACAATTTTGAGTCCACACTCCAAAGTTAAAGTGAAGCCCAGACCAACACTTTCAAGTAAACCAGGGATTGCACCTCTGGACCACCGCTGGACTTGAATTCACACCAAATGCTAAATTGTTTTGCCTCTGAAGCACATCCATCCGGTTCTTTTCTGTTTTCATCTGGGAGCTGATGCAATATAACTAATGCTGTCTTCATTCTTAGAAATTCTTAGAAAGCTAGAGTCCATTCAACACAACCGCCTTTCAAGAAACCCTATGTTTGTTTATGGAATGAAAGTTTCGGGGGTTAAACAGTGCTCATAGTACACATGTAATAAATGTGTAGAAAGCTGACAGGTGTAATGGTGGGCTATGTTTCACGTCTGTCCGTTCCGCAGGCACTTGGAGCTCCACTCTCCTGACGCCAGGCACACGGTGGTGTTGAGGTGTTCAGACTCCAGCTCAGCTCAGGCCTGGTTCGAGTCCATGCAGTCTGCTACCAATGACATCATGAACAAGGTGATGTCTGAACTCAGCGAATCAGCCAGGAATGGAATCGGGACAAGTCATGAGATACGCCACCTCGGCTGGCTGGCAGAAAAGGTTAGTTCTTGCATTGTGTACAAAGAGACGTTAGCTCTGTAAAGGGGGAACAGCTTTCTATTTACAGGAGACAGATTTCTGTTGTATTCCTTTAGCGGCATGCAAAGCAGAAAGCAATCAGGGACCACCAACGTGATGTGATTCAGAGCGGATGTTAATGTTGTGACATAATAGGATTCATTACTGCGCACTCAGTTTGAGTTTAATTGCAAGAAAGGTGCTGGATGTAATGACCGAGAGGATCTGCGTTCTTCACTGCGACACGCTGCAGCGTGGAGGGGAGAGAGATGGAACGAGCGTAACGCACAGGAAGGAAACTGATTTGTTAATTCTAGTACAATAATACAGAAATGGAGATGAAGTGGGTTTTAAAACCCTGTGAGTGAAGTCTTTTGAAGTCTTTTAAATTTTTTTAAAGAAAGAAAAAAAAAAAAAAAGACACCAGCACTACACTCTGATATGCTTGTTAGAAGTCGAGTCCCTGAGCTCTTCTTTAACTCATATCCCACTGGCTATAAAGGATTATGTACAGAGTTTGACTCATCAGCAGGAATCAGGAAGGAAGTGTTTCTAAAGAGAACCCTGTATGGGCAAAGTTCAAAACTGATTAAAACCTGCTGGCTGTATTCTACAAAACTGAGTAAAAAATAACAAAGGGGGGAGAAAGTGGTGGGGGGTGGTGGAGTCTGGTTTATCTCTCCGCCAGAGGTGTAATAGTATGTGAAAGTCAGGGTTCGGGACGTACCTCAGTTATGAAGTGTTTGTATACAAGTAATATGTTTTCAGTACAGTGAAGTAAGAAAATATTTGAATTCATTGTAAATTTAACTGGGCATCATGGTGGTGTAGTGGTTATCACTGTCGTCTTGCACCTCCAGGGTCCGGGTTCAATTCCCAACCAGGCTCGATTCCCGTCTCTGTGTGCATGGAGTTTGCATGTTCTCCCCGTGCTTGGTGGGTTTCCTCCGGGTACTCGGGTTTCCTCCCACAGTCCAAACATATGCAGGTTAGGCTAATTGCCGTTCCCAAATTGTTTGTGTTTGTGTTTGTGTGTGTGTGTGTGTGTGTGTGTGTGTGTGCACGCCCTGCGATGGATTGGCACCCTGTCCAGGTGTACCCCGCTTTGTGCCCTCCCGGGATAGGCCCCAGCCCCCCCACGACCCTGAATACAGGACAAAGCGGTATAGAAGATGAGTGAGTGAGTGAGTGATGAAATTATCTTGTAAACAGGGACAAACTGGCTGTTATTCCCTTGAGCATGAGCAACGCACAAAAAACATACCAACAGTATGCTACCAAATTGTTTGATATTTAAAGGATATTTTTGAACATTATTTGCAGTATTTGCTCACGGTGATGGCACTGGCACTGTTTTCGCACAGCTCATTGAACTGAACTTGACAAAATGGCATTTTGTGACATCAAATTCCATGAAATGAATTCAGGGTTTTATTCTCAAATCTGAAGGCTTTCTTTCCGCTCCGTGCGGCGTCAGATCAGCATGGCTGCTCGCAATATCAGAAATAAACAAAGCAAAACTTTGTACCTTTACATGAGTTCTACAGCTCACACCTGTAATTATTTTCCCGCTTTGGATTGATCAACATGCAGACAGGTTCGTATGTTGGTTTAAGAAAGAAAATATACATCACTCACTTGCCGAGCATGCTTCTACCAAATCACACGCGCAGACACGGGGCGTTCGTTTTTCCCACTTAATCTGTTAAGTGCTAATTATTGCTTCCATATCTCTGATGAGATATTTGAGGCTTTCGCTACAAGAGAAGTCCTCAGCGACGTGCTGCCTGTTCCGTTAATTTGAGGAAATCCCCCAGCGCTTGCATTACATTTACAGTATTTGGCAGACACACTTATCTATAGCCAATTTCTTTTTTGATTAGTTGAGGGGTAAGGGCCTTGCTCAAGGGCCCAACTGTGGCAGCTTGGTGGCGTTGGGATTTGAACCTGGGACCTTCCAATCAGTAGTCCAACGCCTTAACCAATGAGGTACCCGATTGTAACACGCACCTTTCTGAACGTTCTGTGGAGAACGGTAGGAATTCAAATACACATCCGGTTACACCCGTACTCTTCTCACCAATCTCTCCATCCCACAGTTTAGCAGCTGCTGGCAGCTTGGCCGCATGTTTGCCTCCATCTTTGGCTCTTCTTTTGACGACTCTCTTAACTGTGGCCTGGAAGAGGTAGCTAATGTAACGCTCAGGCCTTCACCATGCCATAAGCTGGCTGGCTAACCACTGCTTTTTAATGATCTCCCTCTTACTGTCTCTTATTACTGAGCTGTCAGGCTCTTGATGAATAATTATAAGGGGAGAGAAGCCGCCAGTGCATCGAGGGCCCGAGGACTGTAACCTAGTTCCCATTGCAACTTATGTGTGTGTGTGTTGTGCCCCGCCAGTGTCTCTTTTTAGCTTTCCCTGTAAAGAGTGCACTGGTGATTTGTGGTGATTTGAGTAGGCCAGGCTATATCAGGTAATTTTTCAAAGAATTCAATTTTGCTTTTTTTTTTTCTTTGCGCAAGGCAGATTATTATTCTGTGCTACAAGTTTTTACAGCAGTGCTGGTTAATTTTCTTTTCCAGGCCAGTGGGTGATGTGGTTAACCATCATTTTTGATGGGGTGAGTCATTCGCAGTTCTCGCAGTCCTCTATATTTACAGTTGGTACCATATGCTAGATTTATAAATGTGTTATTAGACAAGCACTTAGAGAAATAATTTACTCGTCATAGCTGCCAAGAAGAAGCAAGCTCGCAGTCGGAGGTTTTAATTCGTTGGAAAATGGGTACTGTAGCCAGCTGTGGCTCGCCTTGAGCGGTTCCCACAGAGGATCGCTGCTTTGATGAGAATCATCAAGGAATCTCTCACATAAATGAAAGAGTCACATCACGTTCATGTTACACATTAAATACTCATTCAGCATGCACCTCAGCCTGATGTCCAAGGCTTTCAGTATCCACCATGTCTCTGAACCAGTTAAGTCGTTGTTAATCTTCAAGAACGCATGAATAGTGGATAATTTAAAAAACAATGCATCAATCCAGACGATCCAGAGATTCGTCATCCATAGGCTTTTGAATGCCATCTGTTGAACATAGGTTGTTTGTTTGGACATTTCTGTCCAAACATCTTGGACAAATAGAGGAAACGATGAATAATTTCCATCTCTGTGGCTGTGTTTGTGTTCCAGACGGAGAGCGAGAGGCCACGCTGGAAGCCGGTGGTGGTCGTGGTGACCGACAAAGACCTCATGCTATATGACAGCATGACACGTATGAAGGAGAGCAGGCTGAACCCAGCGCACACATACCCTCTACTTTCTACACGGTATTACACACACACACACACACACACCTTCTGTGAGATATCGTGTATGGAAGCACACATGGTCATAATTCATGTTTCCCCAGAAACTGACACGTACCCAACAACTTGTCCAGAAACAACAGACTCCACTAGATAACTCAACACATTCTGCTTGCCCAATGGCGTCGCTCACACTCTTGCACACATTTTATCCAGCATTACCGACTCACCCAGAAACCACAGCCTTTGTGCCAGCTGAGCTGAATGCCAGTCCACAGCCACACTGCTTCCACCTGCATCTGCCAAGATCTTCTTTCTTCACATCGGGCCAGTTTTGTGAAATGAGTGAATGTAACTCTAAGCTACAATTTTCAGTGGAAATTTACTTTACGAAGCGAAAGCCTTCTCAAGACCCCAGATGGCCTGTCTCTAATATTTCTGTCTCTGGACACATTTGATGGCTTCAGTATTAAAAGACTTTACCTGGGTATATTGGCTGAAAATCCATTAACCTTCAATATCTTCAGTAGGGGAAATTTTTCTCCTGAGGTGTTATTTGGCTTTTTTTCCTCTCAAACAGGATATTTCATTGTGCAGAATAACAGAAGACAGTTACGAGAGTTCTATTTCTCTATATAATCCCCTTATACACTAATGCACTCAGCATTTCACTAGTGCTTGGATACCATCAAGATTTTCTCAGTATGCAGGACCATGATCAGATCGCCTGCTTCACGTCTGAAACGCCGGCCTCCCAGGAACTCCTTTATCGTCCTAAACATGTTGAAATGGCCGGGTCACGACTGTACAGGGGACAGGTTTGTGAAGGATTGTGTGTACAGTTCCCACAGACAGACGTGTCTCTTCCGCAAAATCAGGCTTTCCACTCTCGGAATGTTCACGGGATCATCATTCACAGACCTTTAAAACATCTGCACCATTCAAAAGTTTAACTGCGGCTCATAACCGTACTTTGCTTGAAGTCTTCTGTAAATGTCAGTCGAATTTACTCCTTCATTCAGGACAAATTCCATCACTAGTCCCAGTTTAATTTAAACGTTCCTTGTATATTTCATGTTTGTGTGGTTCCACAGACACGGGTATGTTCTAATGTATTTAAACATTTTAAAACTATTTTACAATGTAACCTTTTACATAAAATTGTATTTGGAAAAAAATCTTCAGAATTTACAATGTGAAATATTATGTAGTTGAAATCTTAGAGAATAGCATTCAGAAAAGCAAATGTTTAAAAAACAAACATATTTTCATCATTTGGACTTAATACTATACTATTATATAATATATATAATATTTCAATAATACAATACTTACAATAATACAATATTTCTTTCTTTGTTCATAGCTTATTCATTATTTCATGAGTAACATTTGAATAACCTTAGAAAACATTTTTTTTTTGTCTTGTGCCAAAACTGTATCAGAAATTCATATACATTTTAATTTACAGTGTATGCCTTTAAATGTAAATGTTTTAGTTTTGCTAGCTGGAGTGGCCCATTTCTCATAATGCAAATAGCTCTTCACCCAGATAGAACCTCATAACACTAAGGTCACAGATTCTTTGAGTTCATTTAGCTTTAAATAACCTAAATCTCATGCATCAGTGCTCGCTGCTATGACAGGAAGTTCCCTGCACTTGCACTTCAATAATAATAGTACAAAATAGTTTAACATTGAGGACTTATAGCAATAACCTGGGCATGAAGCTGTAGTCACCAGATCACCTCTCCGTAATTAAAGATACATTCCGTGGGGACACGGATGTCTTCACTGGGTCCTCACGTTCCCCACGCATTGAACTGAATGCCTTTTCTGTTCGCTTCGCCTGAGCAACTGTAAAGTTCTTAGAAGTTACTGAATAATTTGCTTCAAGGAAGAGATTAGGGGCTTTAAGATGCATTCATGGTGAGAACAGTATGACCTGTGTAATCTGTACAGTGTTGTGGTTTGCAGTATATCAATGTATCTGCTTATAAAATTGTGATTTTTTTTTTTTAATAATGAGAGCTTTTCACATGTTTTTTTGTATTTTGTATGTATTAGTGTATGCTGCATGCTTAATAAAGAGTCTTGTTTAAGGGGTAGTGCTGCTGTAGAATAAAATAAGTTATTATCCATTAGACATTTAGTTTGAGGTGCTAAACCCTTTAACTTCAATTACATGCTTTCAGATTGGTACACTCTGGTCCAGACAGAGGGTCACCCAAGCCAGGTGGGGAATTATCCTTCGCTACACGCACGGGCACTAGGCTGGGCATCGAGACCCACGTTTTCCGAGCCGAGACCTGTAAAGACCTGTCTCTGTGGACCAGACATATTGTCACTGGCTGCCACTCCGCTGCTGAGATGATTAAAGAAGTGACTACAAGTAAGTACAGCACTTTTTTTAGGCTTGGAGCAAAAAAAATGCTAAGATTGCCCTTTCAATAACGTCCCGTCTAGCATTTTGCTGCACGATTCAGAGAAGCAGTTTGCTCAGTTTATTCAGGCCAGTTCCAATCCACATAATGTGCAAGATTCACTCGAGGATTTTCCCTATCCTCCTTCTGTTCAGAATAATGTCGAAATTTGGGATGGGTAATTTTGGAGAAGATTAGCAATTCACATCATTAAGATTATTAGCCACATATTTACATTTCCAGTTCATCATTTTTTCCTTTTTTTGCACAATATTTTCTTTCTAAATCACTATTTAAGTGACAAGTTTTAGAGAAATGATGGCAACAATAAACACTGAATTCTATTAATGACCTCTTGTTTCTTTAGTTTTGCATAAACTACATGCATTGCTGTGGAATTTATTTAAAAGAAATCAGATACAACTGGTTAAAGGGTGGTGTTTTTCTTGCGAGACCACAGATAGACTAGAATTCCCCAGAGCACGATGGGTCATTTGGTAGCAGGATAATGTGCGTCATTCGAATCAAACACATAAAAGAGAAAGCGAGTATGTTTAGAGTGGTCTCTGTTCCTGTGTGGTCTCTCTGCAGTTAGCAAATGGTACAGACCAAAGCGTCTCAGGAAATAAAGTGCTGGACCGTTCCCTAAACTCAGAGCGATTAGAAGCATGTGGGACCGTGGAGATCACCATGACATTAGGAGGGTTTTTTTGGCTTGTTTTTTCTTACACTTTTTTTCAGTTTTACTTTAAAGATGAATTATTTTATAAGGGAACTAAAAATTGAACCCAGCTGCACTGAGAGCAGCATTCTTCCTAGTTTTCTTACAAAATCAGATTTGTGCCTTTAATCATGATTTATCAGCGAGCGAGCGAGTCAGTGCAGATTGTGCAGGCGTAACTGTAGTATACACTGTGCCGGTGCAGTGACTGTCGTCTTGTAAAATGAATACGGAAAAAAAAAAGCATAAATGTAAGATATTTAACAAGCAAAATTTATCGTTATGAGAATCAGTCTATAAATAGCTCTCTTGTATATAATGAACTCTTAACCCCACAAAGTGTTGGAAACATTCCCATGAACCTTTGGTTCACCTGCTGCAGATTCACTGCTGAGTCTTCATTCATACTGTTTATCTCTGGTTTTGCAACAATCCAAAAGTGCTGATTCGGATCTCTTGAGGTTAATGAAGTTCACTGAAGTCACATTCACGCTCACGGAACCAGTTTGGGATGAAACATGATGCACATGGATATCAACAAAGACTAGTTGTGGAATTCAAACAATGCTCAATTGATATCCACAGACCAAAGTGTGTCATAAGTACATTCCCCACAGCGTTACATCACCTGCACTGTGGATACAACACAGGGTCAAATTCTGAAATCAGATTTATTAGACCAGGCATCATTTCCCCCCCATTAAAGCTTCAGATTTCTGTTCGTGGCTAAGAGGAATGGAACAGAATGTGGTCTTCTGCCTCAAGGTTGGAACTTTGCATGCTCTGAGATGTTTGTCATTTGAAGAGTTCATCTGCGTTTACTGTAGTCTTCCATTCAGCCCCTAACCTCTCTGGCAAATTTGGGGACATTTTATGTAGCTCTGATCTCCATATAGTTTTTAACTATATTCCAAGTTCAGCTCAGTAACCTTTTTTGAATTTCACAGAGTTGGCTGTTATGCAAGATTTAATTCTGTTAG
This sequence comes from Clarias pachynema, assembly GCA_030014365.1. Taxonomy (NCBI): domain Eukaryota; kingdom Metazoa; phylum Chordata; class Actinopteri; order Siluriformes; family Clariidae; genus Clarias; species Clarias pachynema. The sequence goes on along the minus strand of JAQMYL010000033.1, from coordinate 12,120,299 downwards.
CTCAAAGAAGGACCTTTGAACTGCCCATGGCTTGTTTTTCCCAAATTTTCTGATTATAGTATTTAATCTGTGACTAATACAAGCCCTGACCCATTCAAAGTAATGACCAACTAGTATGAATTTTGGAGGTTATTTTCATTTACTGTGAACAGTTTTGTTCATTCTTTTTTTTTGTTCAAGTTTTTAACCAATTTTATTTCATTTACATTACGTTTTATTAACTGACGTAGGTCGTTTAAATTGCACATGCACGTAGAGCGAATCTTTTTCCTGTTCTCCCGTCATTGAGTTCTTGATGAAGGAGGGGTGCAGGCTGTCTGGCATCCACAGAAGGCTGTAAAGATGACATGTTTACAGAGATGACACGATTGACAAGAGCAATGTGCAAATGCATGGTTTGTGATAGAGACTATGTTGAGTTGTACCAGGACATGCGGATTAGGCAAATTGGCGTTCCCAAATTGCCCATAGTGTGTAAATGTTGGCGAGGTCCTACCATGGTCATACTAGATGGGAGTAAAGACAATGGTCACCATTGGCCTCCACAGTCCCTAGTTAGACTACAGATGTTCCTAGATGGATGTATGGATGTATTTATTGAAGAACTTCTAAGCACTATGGCTTAAATAAAGTTAGTGTGTGTTTATTATAGAGAGGAGGTATTGAAAAAATATTTAGCTGACACCTATTCTTCATACGCACTCGTATCCCATTAGAAGTGTCACAGAAATAAAAACCACTGACAACCCGAACTGGCCACCAAATAGTCATTTAGACTTGAGAGGACAAATGTCTAGGGCTATAAGTCTTGGCATTACAGCAAAGCCAGGTGATGTAAAGCCCCGCTCTGGCTAAACGAAGGAGATTCCTTTTCTCTGGCCATGCCTCAATGGAGTCTCTTTGTGTGAAGATGAAAACAACAGTGTGTGAAGTGAGTGTGTGGGAAAGCCTCAGTCAGGCTTTTGGGTCAGGAGTAAGGTTACAGTATTGTGAAGTAGAGAGAGAGAGAGGAGAGAACATGAACCTCCTTGGCTTTTCAAAAGAGGCGTTTTTGGATTCATTACAGATACTTTTTTGTGCCAAGAGTACAGTATTTATTAAACAACTCAGCTGAGGGAAAATAGTAGCATATTTCGAAACTTTATTGAATGTTAAGAGCCTTTTAGTTTAATAAACTATTCTCTTATGTTTATCTTGGATATTTTATAAAGAGTAGATTACTCCGTTGTAAATATTAAAGTACATTTAAAGGCTATTATAACACCCAAAACAAAGGCGGAATGGTTTTGAAATACTTTATAAGCATTCGTCAGTCACTGTGGGATTCCGTCTGCTTTACAGTGATATGTAATATAGTTATGCTTTAAAATGATTTGTAATACACAACTCTGCCACTGGCATTGTGTCTAATCTCAGACTGTTCTCATTCTTAGAGAAGGAATGTTATGCTTTATAATGGAGGATCGGCACAGGTACACCTGGAGTTTGTTGAAGTTACCATCAAAAGTGGAGTTGCACAACATTTCAAACTTTTTCTATACTTTCAATACGCTTAACCACAGTGATGCATTTTAATAGGCCCCTTCTTATGACATGTAGACAGTTTTGCCTAGAGTGGATTGAAATTGCATTCTTACTGGCGTCAGTGATACGCGCACGGCACATTGTTGATGAAGATGGGCAGCGAATCGATAAAATCAGTAGCTTAAAGGTATTAGAAATTTCTCGGGTGCAAAACAGTCCATACAAGGAAGTTAGCTGGAAATCTGACCAACAGGCATCGTGACCTCAACTTGGCAGGTTAAATGTTTGCAATAGTTGAGTTCAGGCTTCTAATTAACTGCTTTTGCTGTTTGAAGGCCAAGACATGGAATTTCTTTGCTTCTAGCCATCGCAAATGAATTACATGATTTCTACATAGCTTGATTCTGGCAGAATGTGCAGTTCTATACATTTACTCAACACTCTTTGGACACTATTGTTGGTCCAAAGGATTAGTCACAGCTCAGCTGGTGGAAGATATTTCTCTTGCATCAACCCAAAACTATGGAATAGTGTTACAGAGCACATTAGGAAATGGTAGTTTTGTCTTTGTCTCCTTCCAACTGCTCTCATTTGGGGTCACAACAGCAGATCAATCAATCTACATATTTGATTTGCTGCACAGTTATTTATTTTATTTCATTTCATTTTTTTGCCCTTCCTGATGAAACCCTCGCCATTTACCCAGGCACTGAGGGTGCACTGATTTAAGGACATCTTTGGCTGAGGACTCGAACCCTGGGCTTCTGTAACAAAGATGGCGATACTCACAGTTTACTAACAGGAGAGGAAGGTGTGCCTTAGTCTTGGGACATTTTGTTAATATTCATTAATTGTAATAAGTCTCATAGTTGTCATAAATATCAGCCATAACATTAAAGTCACTTAGAGGTGCAGTGAATACCAATGATTGTCTTGGTACACTCTCAACTATCAAGGGGAGGATAAATTAAGCAGAAGCATTAGGCATAACCTGAGCGACTTTACCCTCAGCCAAGTTGTGTTGGGTGGACGACTGGGTCAAAGCATCTCCAAAACAGCATGTCTTGTGGGGTGTTCCTAGTAAGCGGTGATTAGGACAACTGGTGAACCAATGACCGGGTCATGGGTGCCCAAGGGTCACTGAGTAAAGTTGGCTTCTGTTGTTCAATCCCACAGAAGAGCTACCGTAGCTCTGATAAGAAGGTTTGAGAATGCACAGTGCATTGAGGCTTGCTGTGTATAGGGCTGCACAGCATTGAGTGCTCATATTAACCTCTGTCCACTGCCCAAAGCATCTACAGTGTGCGTGTGAGCATCAGAATCGGACAATGTAGAAGTGAAAAAATGCAGCCTTAATGAATCATCTTTTCTTTCACATCGTGTGAACGGCCAGGTGCGTGCGCAAAGCTTACTTGGATTGACACTGGGAAGGAGAAAGTCAGCCGTGTGATGCAGTGTGCTGCTTTGGGTAATGTTCTGCTGGGAAACCTACTGGTTCTGCCATTCACATGGATGCTACTTTGACATGCACCACCTACATAAACACTGATGAAGCCCAAGTACACGTCTTAATGGCATGACCACTAATTACATGGGTTCCCTGATGACAGTGGGCTCATATTTTTTCCTCCCTGTTACTCATGATTTAAAGGAATGTGAGAGTTCAAGGTGTTCACTAGGCCACCAGATTCTCAAGCTTTCTATCTGACCGAGCATCTGTGGGATACTGGACAAACAAGTCCAATTCATGGGGGCATAACGTCACATCAAGACTTAAAGAACCTGCTGATCAAGTCTTGATGCCAGATATCACAGCAGCACACCTTCAAATGTCTTTAGGGGGGAGTCAATATCTGCATGTTTTCACACTGCCTATCTAGTTATTGCTTGCATTTTTCCACTCCGTGGTTTGACCCTACTATAAGGTACACTTGGTTTGTTTCTGTAATTCTTCTGACTCATTCAACACCTCTTCCTCTTTACTTGATGTTAATGCGTATAGTGAAAGCAGGGACTAAGCTGCTTGTGTGTGATTTATGCTCTCAGCATCACCCTGTCATATCTAAATAGGTGATCACAAGCTTGTGATTTATAGAATTCTGATTTCCCACATGGGTAGCAAAAGGAAGTACATAAGCAGGTAGCTTACTGATGTGCATGCATATATGTGTATAACACCAAAGATCCTATGCTTTCACTATTTGTTTGATTAGTATTATAGAAAGAGGTACCTGACAAAGGGGACGTATAAAAGAGACGCAGGTCATTATGGGATGGAATGAGTGGTAGTTACCAAAAGCAAATACTCTACGTTGATCAGTGTTATAACATTTTTAGTAGCTTCAGCAATTCTGTTTAACATACATGAAGGACATTTCCAAACACATTGTAGTGTCAATTAGTACATACAGTTGGATGTAAATTTCTGTATGGGTTTTGAAAACTGTATGTCTAGGGGAAATGTACGAGTTAAACTGACTTTTTTTGGCTAGCGAGAGCATTACTCAGAGCCTTTAGTGACCATCTGTGTATTTTCTGAGATGAAACCTCTCTGTCTCTCTCTCGCTCTGTTCCAGGCTGCATGTATAAGGGACAGGACTGCAGGCTGGTCATTCACTATGAGCTGGGCTTCTCTGTCCTGCCCGAAGGAGAGCCTTCTCATGGTCGCCCTCTATTCAGCTACCCGTTTGAAAAACTAAGAATGTCTTCAGATGACGGGGTGCGGATGCTCTATTTGGATTTCCGAGGCACAGAAGGTGAAATTGTGAGTAAAATAAACCTTATCTATTTTACCCGCCTTCTTTTTGGTAGCTGTTGTTCTGTTTGTGTCACTTATCATATGTTTGTTTTATCAGTAATCTCTTTTTTAAGATCATGTGCTTGTTTGTTCTATTCACAGCAGCTGGACCTGCACTCATGTCCCAAACCCATTGTCTTCATTCTTCATTCCTTCCTTTCAGCGAAGATCGCCAGACTGGGCTTATTGGCCTGAAATGAACTTCTGAACTGTATAATGAAACTCCCAAACAAGGACTCGGTTAGTCCCGAGGGGAAAGGAGGTTTGGGGGTGTGGGGGGAGACAGAGTTTCTCTGTGTATGATCAGGACAAAATGATGAAATGTCTGAAAATAAAGTACAGTGGTAAATATGCATCAATTACTTTTTTTAAGCAATGATCTGTTTGATCCATTTTAGAGTGAGAAACAATCAATTCCACACCCAGTGATTATGCTAAGACAAAATGATCAAACTCAGAATGAACACTAACTTGTGATCAGCCATACACAAAGTACTACATATTGCTTTAGAGTTCATCTGATTGAGCAGTATTAAGCACTTAACATGACTGATAATGAGACGCCTCTGTACAGGAACTATCTATCTGTCTTATGATTCAGGCAGCTAATTATGATTAGAGAATGACTTGTTTTACACCCTGTAAATTCATATATAGATATATAGATATATAAAGTTTGACAGTGTAAAAAAAAAATTGCATCCTGTTTGTGTGCTGCTTTTATTTGGACGGTTTAGTGCTCTGGAGAGTTTAGTAAATGTACACTCTGAACATTAATCAGCAACATTTCAACATCAAGTTCATGACATTGGTCAGAAGCAACTGGGATTGTCTACTGTACCATGAAAACTTTCCACGTACAGACGGATCAATGTTACTAAGATAGTGAAACGTGTCAATCCTGTTGAATATGTAAACATTTTCTTGTCAATGCCAGGCAGGCAAATCATTATTTATTGATCAGATATTTCTGTTGCCTAAAATCATTTTATAGTCTAACTATGTCCCAATATCAGCATGCAAATTACAAAACATAGGCAGGTTCTGAGTTTAGTTCAGGATGACTTTGCTCTTCAGGTGGCGACAGTAATAAGCGAGAACAAACAGGCTCTGACTTGTTTGTAAAAGAGGTATTGGGGAAGTGGTGGCTCTTTTAAATTGCTTAAAGAAATCTCAAGTTACTTAATTTCCCACTGTATAAAAGGGAACAGTCCCTGTTTACAGAACTCTGAGAAATACACTCGTCCAAAGAAAACAAGGTGTCAAATTTATTATTTATAACAAATTTATAACAAAGTTATTTTTGACAGACAAACAAACAAACAAAAAAAACTTTAAATTCCCCAAAAAATAAGACTGAACCCTGGCTATTGCTGCATAAATGACTAAATGCCTGTTTTTAAAAAAAAAAAAAAAAAATCAAAATAATCCTCAACAAAGCCGGTTGAAATATTTTGTAACACTTTAACTAGACCAACAGTTTCTGCTCCCACAGCCAGTGAGCTCATCTTGCAACCTGTTTTTGAGAGCTGTTGAGGTTGCCAGCATGTTGTACAACTCCCCATTTACCGGCAGCCCCCAGGGGACCCAGGGAGAGAACAATAGGCCTCTTTGAGCCTGGAATGCAGGCCATAAGTAGTGCCAAAAGTGAGAGCCCTCTCAGCCCACACTGGACAAGTGATGCCAGGGAGGGCGGCTGATAAAAGGGCATTGCTTCAAGAGGCTGCACATTACCTTTGATGTGAAAATGGAAAGGCCAATAGGTCCGAGTTTGACGAGTCAGGACTGGGGTATAGTAGAGCCAAGGGTAAGCTTTTCCTGGATACACACAAATATTCTAAAAGATAAACCTTGTGAACAAAAATATGTTAATATATTCTGTTTAGAGTGAACTACAAGCAAAATATAGCCGTAAAGCCTAGCCACCTTAACCTTGTTGAAACATTGTGAATATTTCCTCACAGTCCTCGAGGCACACAGGATGCATCAAAAACACATTAAAACACACATTACTGGACTAAACAAACCTATCCTATGAAATGGAAGTGGACCAGTCATACTTCCATATATACACAAAAAAGAAAATTCTCTACACTGTCTTATGAACATCAAACCAGAGAGATGAGGTCATTCATGCTAAGCCAACAGGGAGATCAAGTGGAAGTGCCACTGAAGTGTTTTTACTTTTCATTACACTGCTCTTGTGTTGCCAATTTCAAGGTTGGCTGGTGCTCTGAACGAATGTTTAGCTACTAGAATGAGGCTGTGGGAAAGGCGGCCAAACCTTTTCCACTTGATTTTTCTACAATTCAAAGGGAAACCATTCCTATTAAAATGTCTATTGTAATATTTGGACATTGATCACAGAATTACTCAGCCCTGGGTGACTGATTTATATTGTTATTTTTTTTAAAACAATTTTATGGTCGGCAGAAAACCTTAGACATTTCCATAAAATAAATATTTCACCACTATTAATATATTTCTCAAATGCGATCGTCTGGACCATCCAAATCTTTTCTAGGTCAGTTGCTCAAAATGAAACATTGTAGGATAGCAACTTCCACAACATTTTTTTATTTTTTAGATCAGTGAAAAATTGTGTGCAAGCTATATATTTGAAAACTGCCTTTTCAAACTTTTTAATAAACACTAGAAATAGTTGCTGTGACTGATGAAATTAAAGGGTGTAATTGATTCTGTGGGAAAAAAGCATTAATGAACTAATTTCTAAACAACTTTAGGTAAATCTAGTTAAGGAGATCTAATAGCTCCAGTTAATTGATATTATAGTACTATGAGCCTGATGTTTGAATAGTTATAATGAAGCGTGCGTGTGTAAACGAATGGTTGTTCAATCACAAGCGGCCTGCAATAAAGAACTATTCACAGCCAAATGAGGAAATAAATTTGAGCACCCTGAACACATCCATACAATCTTACATTTTTATAGCACCGACATAAAACAAATGTATCACTGATTTAATGACAAGGAAGCAGGGCTGTAAAATAAAACTCTTTAATATACACGATACGGACACTACATAATGCAAAACGGATAAACGCATGGTGTGTACACACCTTTTTACGCAAACATCATTTTTTGGCTTTCTCCACAACCCAGTCGATCACCTGCAGGAATCAGAATGCAACTAAATGAAATGATGATCACACACTGATAACTACATTCAGACTGCATTTAGCCCAAATGTTTCATCACTTTCAGAAAATCTGCTGAGGTCTGAAAACCCCTTGTGTAGCTAAATAGAACTGAGTGAGTAAGTGTGAGGCAGATACACTTTACCTGCTTTGCATTTCGACCGGCTGCTTTTCTCATTTCCTCATGGAGACCCCGTGATGTTTTCAGATCCTGTCCCAAATAAGATGGCAGTTAATAAAAAAAATCAAGCTGCTGAATAAGAGGACTGTGTTGGTGGTTTTAATGTCTCAGTATACAGAAAAGATGCTTTTCTTATCGCTATGTAGGGTATAGAAACCATCAACTATAGACCAGCGTATAAAGACTATGAATCAGCATTCATAACCTTCTACAGCAGATCACCATTCGACATTAAACATGATCAGGTATTCATAACGTTCTTTTGAATATACAGTACGGTACAATAAAGATTATTACTTATTCAGTTTATACAGAGCCTCATTAAGGACTGATGTGTTACAGATGTGCTTTCACTAGTGTAGGTAGTGTAAATTATGCAAAACAGCTCAATTGTAATTTCCCATAACTTACCCATAATTCTGAAAGAGAATGGAAAATCTGCATCACAAAACCCCTTAAATGAATAGGGAATAAACTCTGACTCACAGCGCTGATTAATATTTTACCAAATTTTTTTAAATATATATATATATATATACACATCACACTGCACTTCTTCAGCCTCCACCCTCTATTGCTGCTATTCAGTGTTTTTTTTTCCATCATATACTATACCTTTAGATAGAGCTTTGATACATCAAACAGTCTTTGACTGCAGGCCTTGAAGCACTTGTGTTCACTGGTGATGCCATAGTGCTTTAGTGTCTTCGCAACCACCTCCTTCAGCATCTGGGGGGGGGGGAAGAAAAAGCACTTAAATGACAAGCACACACCATGCAAGCATGTCTGCAGTACAGGAAGAGCCTCGTACACCCACTTATCACTGATAAGAGCTGTGTGTGTTCAGTGCAGAAGGCTGATCTTCGCTTTCCATCACCAGAGACAATGTAATGGCATTTCAATTGTCTGAAGACAAACTACATAAGATTTATTTACTTTTTTTTAAAACAAAAAATAGTCAGTGTGACTAGATCCATATATTACACTTGAAGTGTGGTGTGTGTGTGTGCACAAGCTCACCCGATTGTGTTTCTGTGAGCGTGACTCTGTTTGGCCCTGGCTAGAGGCTGGATGCTCGTTGGAGCTTTCAGCTTCAGTGGTGGAGTGTCTGGTTGAGCAGGAGAGAGAACGGCCTGACTGTTGCTGCAGAGCTCTCACGGCTGGTTGTGCACCACTACCTCCAGTGCACTGAGAGACAAGAGACTCACTGCTCTCTGACTTGGCCAACCTGAAGAAAATTTTTTTTTTTATAAATACACACACTTAACCGAGAAACAAGTACAAAAGAAGATAAAAAAATGTAGGTCTTAGTGAGTTATTGTACTTGGACATTATTTATTTTAATATTAATGCCTTCAGCCTTCAAATCACAGCTGTGTGAGCAAACATTCTTATTCAACCTTTGGACATGTTACTGGCCTTAATGTTTTCTTAACCACCACATCTTAGAATGATCACTACTACGAGATCAATGAAAAATACATTTGGTATAAAAGTTTATTGTAAGAGCATCAATAACACAAGCACACCAACACAATTTAATTGTGATGAGCTATATGTATGGCGTTTGGGGAAAAAAAAGCGAACTGAAACACTCCACAGCAGTAGTTTTAAATGCAACACAGCTTCCCTTTTAAAGTAATGAAGTTTAATCTCCTGTTTATGTCTCTAAATGCATCCAATGCATGTTTGTCCTGGATCTCACCGTGAATGCTAAATAGGGGAAGAGTGGTATGAAATGAGGTGGGAAAACTGTTGCTGCACCCTGTCAAGGAGGTCAGTGGAAAGGCTAGTGCTTCCAAAACATCTCGAGGGTTATCTAGAGACACCACTCAAATGTGCTCAAAGAAGACTGCGGAAGCTTTCAGCAGAAAACAAATGAGGAGAATTTATCATCCATTATGGAACATCCCCCAACAGATTCACTCTGCTGCTTCGATCATTTTTCAGCAGCACAAAGTCTAAAAATAAATGAGTAAATCCTTAAGAGCACTGTTTAAAAGGATTGTCCCAGCGAAATACATAATGGCTCAACGAGTGATTAATGATCTCGACACCATCATTAATTTATCATTTAAGAGTGTGACCCATACTGAAACCTCCAACCTTTTTTGCCGTGCCGGGTCACGGGAGCGGCGTTTGAGACGAGCTGGTTTGTTCTGCGCAGCTTCTGTGTCCTGTACGCTGCCACGTTCAGAGGGCGAGGGAGTAGGTGCTGGCATAGGGCTCAGTGCCAGCGGCACCGGGCACGGCTCCTTACAGCATGTAGTCTGGGTCTCGAAGCGGATTAGCCGTGACTGCAGGCGAGCGAATCCGCAGTCTCTCTCCAGAGCCTTCCGCTCGTCCAAGCAAAACCTGCGCAGACGCACACAGCTGGAGGATTAGGAAAAAAAACTGCTGAATGAAGGGAACGAATGGCTGATGACGCTATAACCATGGATGGACACTCACTCTATGCCATGGTAGTGGGCGCTGGCTGCTTGCCTGAATGGAAGCCTGGTCACCTTTCTAGGTGTGAGATCAGGTGACAGATGGAATGCATTGTCCCTACACACATTGTAAGAAAACATTAACAAAAGGTTTATCCAGGATCAAGGTATCCAGTTTAGACTACAACAGATGCAGGAATGAAAACACAGATGTGAAACACTTGTACAAGAGTCGCTTACAGCAAGCTTTAGTAAATCACAAGGGATTGATTGTAATTGCACATCTTGATAGTCTGTTAAAGAAACGACGACAAAAGGCAGAGCGGACATAAAACATAACGAGAGAGGCGGGTACGCAGGCAGCCAGATGGAGGCATTAAGTGGATGTTTTAAAGGTGCCCACTGAATCCTTTTGACTTGTAGAGCAAAGAACAGATTATTCTAGTTGTGGTAGATTTTGTGCTGCCATGCCATCTGCCAATTTAGAAAGCTAGTTAGACAGGAATTTATATAATAGGATCATTTAAAACCATTTAGGTTTTACACTTTATAATCCTAACCTTTTTACACCTAATTTATTGTGACATTTCTCACACGGAAATAAATTGCAGGAATTTGTACATGCCAAATCCTGTTTTTGTCCAGGTGGAAAACGACTAAACATACACTCAGTGAGGAGGTGTGTACTGGTGCTGTTAATAAAGTCCTCATTTATGTGGCTGTCTAATCAGCCAACCATGTAGCAGCAGTGCATTAAATTAAACATGCAGATGTGAGCCAGCACCAACATTTTGATATTTTTCACATAAACTTGCAGAAAAGGGGGGGAAAATATAATCTCAGTTGGTTTAAATACAGAGGGGACAGAAAAAAACATAGCCTGGTCTGATGAATCTCAATTTCCTCTCGGTCACACATAAGGGGTCAGATTTTGATGCTGACAGTCTGAATGCATTATGAAACGTCCCCTTCACTCCGCTGCTTTGATCATTTTTCAGCAGCACAAAGTCTAAAAATAAAAAGAGTAAATCCTTAAAAGCACCTTAACGATTCCTTTTCCTGGTGTTAGCAGTCCAGGCTGGTGGAGGTGATTGAATGGCGTGGGAAAAGTTTTCTTGGCACACTTTGGGTCTGTTAATACCAATCAATCAGTGCTTGAATGTCGCAATCCTATTTGAGTACGGTTGCTGACCCTTCATGGCCACCATTTGCCATCTTCTAATGGCTCCCTTCACTATGCACCATGTCACAAAGTCTTCTCAAACTGGTTTCAGGAACATGACAATGAGTAGAGATGCTCCGATCAGCATTTTTGGGGCCGATCACCGATCACCAAGATCATGATCTGCCGATTGCCGATCACTGCCGATCACAGAATGGCAGGGGAATGGGAATCTTTTATCTATAATCTAGCAGAGTTTGCACC
>JAQMYL010000033.1:12089170-12108683 GCA_030014365.1 Clarias pachynema | reverse complement strand
TGCATGCACGTGTGAAAAAGTCGCGCGAGTAATTTCCGTCAAGTGATCGGCGCTTTTGGGGTTCGCCGATCAAGCTAATTTTAGCCAATATCGGCCGAACATGATCGGTGGCCGATCAATCGGAGCATCACTAACAATGAGTTCACTGTTCTTCAGTGGCCTTCAGTCACCACACCTGAATACAGTAGAACACCTCTGGGATGTGTTTGAACAGGAGATTTACAGGATGAAAGTGCATCTGCAGGAACTGTGTGATGCAATCATGTCAACACAGACCGGAATCTCAAAGGAATGTTTCCAACATCTTATGAAATCCATGTGATGAAGAATTGAAGCTGTTTTGTGAGCAAAGTGAGGTCCTTCTCAGTAATAGTCCTAGTGCTCCGTAAGTGTAAGTGCAAATCATTTATCAAGTGCAAAATGCACTTGAAAATGTTGTGATCTCGTTTTAGAAACTGTCTCCGTAATCTGTCACTCCTTGGCTTTATGCTGAAGTTTTTGTACATTTTACAGACTTTTGTTAGTAAAATTCTGAATTACATGAACATTTACTATTAAGTAACTGTAGCCCAACTGATTCTATGGTATTTACTGTAAACTATTCTGTAGTTGTTTACTTTATTTGTTCGGTCTAACAAGTGCTATGTTTGGAGTCATAATTCAAGTGCATGACAAATGACTCAGAAATATCAGATTGATCTATTTCTGTCTTTTTGAGCACTCTGTACGTCACTCCTGCACCCCACACGATGTAAATCTAGCAGTGCTTATGCGTATGCATCATCGTCTGACTCTTTTGACATGCCGAATTCACACTTTACCAACTTGTCAAAAAGAGCCAAACAAAATATTTTTCACAAATAAATAAGAATTATTAAAAAAATAAAGCGATGCAAATTTTTTCCTGTCAATAAACACTTTTTTGCCAAAGGTTGTGACAAATCTGTGACACTGATGATGTCTGTACGCTCAAACAGAGTGAAACTAAATACTGAAATAAGATCAGTGGAAAAACTACTTTATTTTTTCTGTGATTAAATGATCATAAAGACTTCCTGATTTGTGAAACCACAACACCACAAGCCTCCGAATTGTGTTCATTAGGTTGTAATACATGATCATCTTCCCATAGAACTACGTTACTTTTCACATTTCTAGTAAGGAACTTTCTGTAGCCTTAAGCCTCATTGAATCATTACAATAATAACAAATTGGTCATGGCACTGTGCTAATCTGTAAACATATAGCAGTTGCAAAGCCTGAAGCTTGATTAATTTTGCTTGAATTAAACTTGGCTTATTTATAAAGTGTTCAGTGAAACCTACATCATGCATGAACACTTTCAGGAGCATCAACAGCATTAGGTGCCAAACAGAGTTAGGATCCAGACTGTACGTGATGTGAATACAGTTAAGAAAGATTCTGTGTGTGTTAATGTGATATGGATGCGACCCCTGTGTAGTGTAATGTTCCAGCTTCGCCACCCAATTATCTTTAATCCCCAGCAGCAACACAGCCACTTGCTTTCCTGTATGACATTTGCTACATCTTAGTCTTTATTTGGGACTTACCCTCTGAGGACAAGGAGAGGTTGTAGTTCTCCACTTGGTAGCCCCTCAGCAGTGAAGTGCTTAAGCAGCTCTCGTGCATCTATTGGTGCAGAAACACTCTTCTGGCCATCTTTAGGGCCCATGAGACAGTCTGAAGAGCCACTGCTGAAGAGGTTAGACCTGGAGAGGTTGAGAAGCAGATCTGCTCTGTACAGGCAACTACAAACAAAACACTACTAAACTAAAGAGTGCATACAGCGACATGAGCAGATGTTGCCATTCCATCACGTGGACCTTCCAGCAGTGTTTAGCGGCCAATTAAAACCATCACAATATTGTGGTTTCCTGGAATTTCAATATTTATTGAAATAATTAAGTTAATGTGATAGAACTGAATTCAACTTAAAATAAACTGTCAGCAGACAAACAGCAGGCACAAGACACTAGAGGAAATCATTTCACATTCCCAAAGAAAGGAGTGGTGTTTACTTGCAATATACAGTAAAAACAGGAGAGATACCTTTCTATTGTACCGACTTTTCAAAGGATTAAAATATAAGAGAGGAACCCATTAAAAGCCAACACAGTAATTTCAACCAGAGCATTTCCTCTGCTAAGATCATTGAGACGTGCAACGCTTCTCTGGCATTTATGGTTTTATAGACATCTTATCATTGTGATAAGACTGAACGAATAAAATGGCCAGGTCCAGAAAAACAGACTGCTGCAACTAAAGAGCCGAGCTCAATTCTCTGGACCTTAAATGCATCAATATAGAGGGAAGACTTCAATAACTCTAAAGCTAAATCTATGCACAAGACCAATATCTACGAGGGTGAGTCAAAAACGGCTACCGTCTCCAGTTACGGCTGTGCAGGTGTGAACGTGAACAATCAGTTAATTTGTAATTGCGGTGCGAGCAAAACTGGATGGTCCACTTGTGATTATTTTTTGTGGTTTAAGGGTATATATCACTACATGCCTGAGAGTAAACAGCAGAGTGTCGAACGGAAACATCCTCAACTGCCAAACAAGAAAAAGTTCAAAAGTTGAAAATCAGATGCAAAATTGATGTTTACCGTTCACCTGGGATTCTCAAGGGCCATTATCAGGAAAAAGGTCCAACAATCAACAGTGCTTGTTACAGTGCAATGCTTATTGAAGAGCTGAAGTGAACTGCTATTCAAGGGCGTTGTGATCTTGCATGACAGTGAACGTCCTCGCACTTCTGCCCACACTGTCGACACCCTGCTAAATCGTTTTTGATGAGTTACTGTAAAGTATCCGCTCTATAGGCCTGATCTTGTTGCATCAGACTTTTACCTGTTTCGTCTCTTTAAAGCAGTCCCAAGATGACAAAGCTCAGCCTAGGATAAAAGTAGAAGTAGAATTGTTCTCCTTTAAACCATGTTCTCTTATTTTTTATATACTTTTCTTTTATCCCTTGTGACCTCTTACTGATTAGAATTCTAAGTAGTTTCTCTGGTAAGATAAGGCTCTCTGCCCCTTACAATTATTGCCGCTTAACTAAATAAGCAATAATTAACACCCAAAAAGATTTATTTAAATGTGATTTTCTTTTTATGTTTTTTTTTTTTTCCCGCAAATGCCTAGTTCTGACATTTACAATTAAACTACATTTGAATTATGTACTGCTGTTAACAACAGATTCTGTCACAAAGCAGCTTTTTACAGATATACATTTCAATTTAATCCCCAACAAGAAGACCAGAGGCAACGGAAGCAACCTTGAGAACAACCGGACACCAGAGGGAATCTGAATCTTAATCACTTTCTTCTATAACTGCATACTACGATTTCAAGCTGTGCCGAATGTCTTAAAATGAACCTGAAGACAAGTAGCGGAATAATTTATGATTTCATTAAAGTTAAAATGTTTGAGAATAGTGGCCCTGGGTCTAGATGGAGACACTTGTCGAGAGATCATTTGTTCACTCGTCTGTGCAAAAAAATGTCCTTCATATTCTTAAAGTTGGTGTATGTGGACGTCGTTCTTCAAATCAGACCACAGGTTTGCATTATGTTTCAAATCTAAAGGTCAACAATCTCATTTGTGTTCAAGACCTTAGTTTGTTAGATACTTTTTTTTTTTCTGCTTGTGCATCCTCATAACTAAACCCTAAAAATAATAATAATAATGAAAATAGGCTCTGGGGGAGCCTCAAGAGTATTAATTTACATTTATGGCATATGGTAGATGTCCTTATCCAGAGAGACTTTTCCCCCTTCATTGTACTGTACATCTGAGCAGTTGAGAGTTAAGGGCCTAGCTCACGTGCCCCACCAGGTGGTCGTGGAGTTTGAATCAAGTGACCCTCTGAACCGTGGTCCAATGCTTTAACCCCTGAGCCACCCCATGTTTACTTACATGCATTCAATATTTGGGGCATGAACATGTTTTAAGAGAAATGTTATCACTCAAAAGTGATTTTGTTAGATCAAAGCAATACTTTCTATAACACTGTAAATGTAAGAATGCCATTTTGGCTCTTACAGCAGAGCCATAGTAGCTTCTAGTTTTAATATTGAACAGATCTCAGTATGTCATGTTTGTGTGTGTTCCACAACAGCTTGTGGGAGAGATATTGCTTAACATGCTAATTACAATTTGCGACTGTGCACTACAATAAGCTGAAGCTGAGAAACACAGATATGACATGATATCGCAAATGGCATAGCAAACAACTTCCCCAAAATGATAACGAATGAATGATTGCGATTTACCTTTTTTTGTGCCGGGTCTTTTGTGCGTTCTCGTGGTTCCTCAAAACACTTCTCTCTGGCCATTCTGAGTGAGCGGTGTGTTTACTGGCTGCTACAAAACAACGCAACAGATGTCAAAACCACAGCCTGAAAACTCTGCTAAACCACGAATGTAAGAGTTCTCGTTCTTCTGTGTTGGCTGATCACCAGTATGCTGCTGATTACCTCCTGTAACACAAGTGCAGTTCTCCTTCTCCACTAGCACACACGAAACTCTGGACGGCGTAGCATTTTGCATCTTCAGGTACTGTTCTCTGGCCAGGCGCAGCAGGACGCGCAGGTCATTTAGAGGCAAAACTGCAGGCTTCTGTGCTTCCTGTCCTCTTCTTCCTGTTCAGACAGAGATGTGCATCACATTCCACCTTTCAACAGACAACTTCCTGATTTCTAGGCCATGTCCCATGTTGACCCAGACTTATTGCTAAATCCTTGCAGAAAGATCTTACAATACTTTATGACAGCAGTATCTGCAAGACTTTAACACTAAACTGACTTAAAAAGCAGATGGTGGGAGTACATTTACTTTGTTACTGGACTTAATAGTACAGTGAAACCTCGGATTGCGAGTAACGAGGTTTGCGAGTGTTCCGCCAGACGGGCAAAGATTTTTTATAAATTTTGACTTGAAAAACGAACAAGTCTTGGTTTACGAGTACGGAGTATCATGTAGCACGCATGCGCTTCTTTATTTGACGCAGAGAGTCCTGTGATCACAACTGAGCCAATGTTTTTTCTCTCTCTTGTGCTGCTGAATTGTGGCTAATCGTCTCCCCTGCTGGGTCTTACTGCACATCTCTCACTGGTATAATCAACATCTGTGCACACGTGTCCTGTTTACGATAACACTGTGACCACGTGTGCATGTAAAACGTATTTTCTTTTCTGTTTGTAAGCGCTTGTGTATAGCGCGCGTGTACTGTTTATTATAACATGCGTGCGTGCGTGTAAAGCAAAAGAAAAAAGTCTCATTAGAGAGGTTAAAGATCCATTTTCTCCCTCTTCCTGGGTCAGCTCAGGACACTCTTGCCTTTACACAACCCACCCCCTCTTCCTCTCGCCTTCAAACACACACACTCTCTCTCTTTCTCTCTGCTCTACACAGAAACACAGCACTGTCGCGATTCTTTTCAAAGGTAAAGTGCAGGTTAATTTGTTTGTTTTACAGCATTGTATGTGTGTGTGAATTGCGTGACTTTCCTGTTCAATGAGATGTGAGTAATAATGTATCAAGTGTTTAAAATCAGTAGTGGAGCTAATTGCAGACAGCAACGAAAACAGCACATTCACAATTGAATTGGAGAAGAGATGAAAAAAAAGCAAAAAGCTAATGCAAGCTTTGCACTTTTGATTCTTAAGTAAATTTGAAGGTGAGCACTTTTTTTTTGACTATTTTTACTTGAGTAATATTTTCCCTAGCAAATCTCTACTTTTACTCATGTAAAGGATTTGTGTATATATTTGTTTCTTGCTTTTGCCATCTCAAGGAGTTTTTTTTGCCACGGTCACCCTTGACTTGCACATCAGTGACAAACTGATTTCAAATTTATATCTACACATTTCCTCACACATTTTGTACTAATTTCCACAATTTTCTTTTGATTCTGTAAGGCTGCTTTGCGACAATGACCATCGTTAAAAGTGCTACATGAATAAAATTTAATCGAATTGAAAAGGATGCCTAGGAAGCATACAACCCTTTACAATAAATTCTATACCTCCTGAGCTGTGTAATCATGCGTTTATACAATTACACCAGTGATTACTGAGGGAAACAAAACTTCTGTATTTTAATCTATCCACAGGACTCTCACTTTAAGCAAGTACCAAGACGTGTGTGGGTGTTTACGTGCAATGGTGTCACTGAAACATTCCATGTGAACAAGTAAGAGTTCATGCGAGAGGTCTCTGGTTACCCAGGTAACCACTTACGGGCACATTCCTGGACGACCTGGTGCTGGACCCTGGCCAGCCTCTTCTCCTTCCGTAAGAGGTCGTCTCCACAGAGACGAGGCAGAGACTGCAGCCAATCAGCAATCTTAGTTCCTGTTGAGAGAGTAATAGAGTTCATAACCACCATCTTCACTTTCTCAAAGCCAAATTCACAGCAGCAGCTCGTTTGTCCTGCAGAAGTTCAATGAGCGGGTCTCGCACATGACATCTAATGATGACATTTCAAAAATAAATGTTGAGTGAGGGGAAATCACTGGGAGTTATTAGTCTTGTAATGGTTTTGAAAACAAGTAATTATAGGTTACAGGGTATAATAAAACAATATTTTAGGTTAAGATAATTAAACATTTATATACTTTATAACTATGGAAGCCTGAGAGCATTTGAATTCATTACAAACTGTAAAAATTGAAATTAAAATGTAATAAATTGTCACATTGTGTGTGTGTGAAAACTCTTATTTTCACTATTAAACATAGCTGGGATTTCTACTGGCAATTTTTATGATGCATCTTCACCAATCACATTAAGTCATCTCCATTCATGATTTTTATTTTCTAACTAACATTTTTCTTCCACAAAGTTGACAGTTCAGCACTTTTTGTAGCCTTTTTGTCAGCTCAATCCAGTCTATCCATTCTTGTTTATCCTCTCTAATCAATAAGACATTTCTGTCTGCTTGCTGGATGTTTTTCTTTATTACCTCATTCTGAGTAAACTCTAAAGACTCTCATGTGTGAAAACTTAATTAGATCAGCAGCTACATAAATACTCAAACCTGCCCTGGTGCTGACAATCCTGCACTGTTCATGTACAGTTTAAACCTGATTAAAGGAAATACATTGATTATTGTTCTTGCAACGGACTGTTGTGAACGTAGCTAATCAGCTTTAAAAGGTTTAAATTGTTCACTGCAAAACACGACCTCTAAGCAAGTGAAAATATCTTTAATATTGTCAAATTTAACCAGTATTTCTTGAGTAATAAACAAAATTTAATAATTTAATTTAATATATATATTTAACCTTGTTTCTAGACATACTCTAACCATTAAGTGATTATGCACATTTCTAAAATTCAAATGATCTGCCTATAGAAGAAGACATTTTACATATAAAAAAATAAATAAAATGTGTAGAAATTAATAAAAATAAAAATAAATTTTTTTTTTGATAACCTTGTCCTAAATCAGCTTCACATAAAATAGAAAATTATGGATATGAAATATAACCCATAATGAAATAATTCATGAAATAAATTATTTATTTTATATTTGGTTTGCTCTAATCTATATGTAGATGAATTCGACTGTTTTGTAGTGTTACAATCTTGTCAATTACACACGTGCAAAAATACTAAAGACCACACAAAGTAAGTCACCAGCTTCTATATAGTCAAAATAGATTCTTAATATACAAATATTTTAAATATTATTGATAAATCTTTTAAAATTAGCCCCGTTTTATTAAAACACAAGGTCACACCTGGACTGTCAGTCATTGTACACCGACACCCACCAAAGTATATTCTGTCCTATTAAAGATATTTTCAGTTAAAGCATTTTATTTATTAAGACATTTTGACAACAGCGTTTTCAACTAGGATGCTAAAAACAACACTTTTTTGGTGATAGGGTTTTAAGGAAAGTGAAAAAGCAGATCTTTCCTGTATAAGTAACATCAATCTGATCAAAAAAAAAAAAAAAAAAAAGGAATAAGATGGGAGAAACCCATTAACTTAGATTTACTTGATTTTATACAGTTGTTCTTAGAAATCAGCTAATCCTGATATTATTTTAGACATGTAGGCCATGAATAAACAATGAAGACACCAGTGTGAAAATATTTTAGGTTGAGCCCCTTATATCCTACAGGTCTAGAAATACCCCTGGACTGGAGATTTTGAATATTTAATCACTGGCATCGCTTATGCGACGTAACTGTGAACAAAAGCTTAATGTTACATATAGAATTGAAGTAGGAAGGTTAGTCACACTTAAGTTGAAATCTTTAAACTTTTTTTTCTATATTTAAAACATATTTCATGTTAACAAACTATAGTTTCGGTAGTTAGTTAGGACGTTTATGCACGACAGTTATTCTTTCAACAATTGTTTACGGGTAGATTATTTCATTTATAATTCACTGCATCACGATTCCAGTGGGTCAAAAGTTTACATACACTCGATTGACTCTGTCTTTAAACAACATGGAAAATTCCAGAAAACAATGCTATTGCTCAAGAAGCTTCTGATAGGTCAAGTCAATTAGAGGTGTACCTACCAGTGGCTGTATTTAAGGCCTACTGTATCAAACTTGGTGTGTCATTTTTATACATTCTTTTACAACATGGGAAAATCAAAAGAAATCAACCAAAAGCTCAGAAAAAACTGTAGACCTCCACAAATCTGATCCAACCTTGGGAATAATCTCCCAATGTTTGAAGGTACCCTGTTCATCTGTACAAACAACACTATTCAAGAATAAACAGCATTGGACCACTCAACTATCATATTGCTCTGGATGGAGACACATGCTTTTTATGAAAATTACAACTCCCAATTCCCAACACCAACAGTAAAGCACAGGGGGGATGACATCATGTTGTGGGGTTGCTGGGTACATAAGGGACTGGAGCACCTGGTGCACTTCACAAAATAGATAGCATCATCAGGAAGGAAGATATATATATAAAAGCAACATCAAGATATTAGACAGGATGTTAAAGTTTGATTGCAAACTGGCCAATGACCCCAAGCACACTTCCAAAGTTATGGCAAAATGTCTTAAGGACAACAAAGTTGAGGTATTGGAGTGGCCCTGACCTCAATCCGATAGAGAATTAGTGTGCAGAACTTTAAAAAAGTGTGTGAGAGCAACAAGGGCTACAAACATGACTCAGTTCTATCAGACAGAGTGTGTCTACAGTCTGCACACAGACACAGAGAATCAGCAGCAAGCGAGGTCAACTACTGTTTATCCAGCAATCTTTTCATACTTTATACAGTACTTCACTCTACACCACTTGTATTTCACATTACATACTTGCATGTTAAACTTACCATTTTCCAATCACGTTGTTGTGGGTGGAAATGTGAAGTTTTAACCAGATGTCCTTTTGACTATAACTATATTGATTAGCTCAATTGATGGTCAGGATTAGTATTAGAGAACTACTGATATATTATAGTTTAATACTCCATAGGACAAATTGTCTATTCTGTGTTTGGAAGCACTAAAGCATTGGACACAATGATTTAACACAGAAGCAGAAGATGAGGGAGAAATCAGTTCAGTTATGAATCACTTTACAGTTACTGTAAATCACCCATTTAAAAAAAGCCCACAAGTTCTCAATAGGGTTCAGGTCAGGTGAGGTGAGGAAAGGGGCCATGTAATTATTCTTTCTTCTTTCAGGCCTTTACTGGCTAGCCATGCAGGAGTACTTTGATGCATGCGATGGAGCATTGTTCTGCATACTGTAAATATCATGGTCTCCTTAAAAGATGCAGACTTCTTCCGGTACCACTGCTTGAAGAAAATGTGTTCTAAAAGTTAGCAGTAGGTTTGAGAGTTGAGTTTGAGGCCATCTTCAACCCGAAAAGGTCCAACTACCTCATCTTTAATAATACCAGCCCATACCTGTACCCCACCTTCACCTTGCTAGCATCTGAGTCGAAGTGGATCTCTGTGCCAGTTAATGATCCAGCCACGTGCCCACCCATCTGATCCGTCAAGAGTCAGTCAGTTATCAGTTCATAGAAAGTTTGAAAAATCTGTCTTCAGATATTTCTTGGCCCAGTCTTGACGTTTTTGAACTTTTGTGTCTTGTTCTGGTGGTCGGGTTTCAGCCTTCCTTACCTTGGCCATGTCTCTGAGCCCTGAACATCTTGTACTTCTGGACACTCCAGGCAGGTTGCAGTTCTGGAATATGACAGCACTGGATGATAATAGGTTCCTGGTAGCTTCACATCAATCTTTGGAAGTTAATTTGCGTCTTTTTTTTTCTCAATACGTTTCTTGTGACCCTGTTGACTATTTGCAACAAAACGTTTGATGGTTCTGTGATCACAAACCAATATCTTAGCAATTCCAAGAGTGCTGCATCCCTCTAAAAGACTTTGTACAATTTTTTACTTTTCAGAGTCAGTTAAGTCTCTTTTTTGGCCCATTTTGCCTAAAGGAAAAGAAGCTGCCTACTAATTACACACACCTCATTACGCTCTCCCTCATTACACAAATACACATCACCTGATATGCTTAAATCCAATAAGAACTCAAGTTTATACAGCTTGGACTTGGAAAATATGCATAAAAATTATAATTTGGTCAAAATTCTCACTTGCCTAATAATTGTTTATTATACGTATAATAATAATTATATTAAATATAAATAATATTTTTATTATCACATATTTATTTAAAGTTATTGTGTTTCGTTTTAATGCTCCCATTGGTTCCTAAGTGAGAAAACTAATGTTACATGGAACGGGCTACATTTAATTACTCATGTTCAATTCAGTTTGAAGCTGTTTAATAAAAGGTATAAAACTAGGCGCCTTGCACCTCCAGGGTCTGGGTTCGATTCCTGGCCAGGCTCGATTCCCTTCTCTGTGCGCATGGAGTTTGCATGTTCTCCCCGTGCTTGGTGGGTTTCCTCCGGGTACTCCGGTTTCCTCCCACAGTCCAAAGATATGCAGGTTAGGCTAATTGGCGTTTCCAAATTGCCCGTAGTGTGTGAATGTGAGTGTGTATGGATTGGCACCCTGTCCAGGGTGTAGTCTCCTGGGATAGGCTCCAGGTCCCCGCGACCCTGAACACAGGATAAAGCGGTATAGAAGGTGAGAGTGAGAGGTATAAAACCTTGAATCCTGACAACTTGTTTTTACTTTTTTTTAAAAATTATTATTAAAAATATATATGGGAAAAAAATTTATATTGGGATACTGGTTCCGGAATCACAATATAAATCAAATTGGCACCAAGGCATTTTGATGTATGGTATCGGGTGGTCACTGGTGATTCCCATCCCTAATAAGTTATATATCCAGACCTGTTTATTCAGAGAGAGTGAGTGAGAGTAGATCTCACTATACATCTGTTAGTTAGTAAGGCTTGGTTAAACTTGGTAAACTATTCGATTATTATAAAACATTTTACGATTAGTGTTCCTGTAACTCCCTGGTTTTCTGACAACTTTTCACAATTTCTCCAGGAATTGTCTGCTGTTTCTTATTCTACTTCTTTCTTGGTGAAAATTTGTTTCTCCAATTCTTTTACTTCCTTCAGTTCCAGCCTCAGGCAGCATCATTCTTTGTGGGTGCTACAAACCCACCACACCCCTTCATTCCAGCCTTCATCTACCCCACATCATACCTCGTCAACTTGCACCTCTCCATCTTATTGAAGGTGATAAACCCACACCACTAGTCTAAACAAAACATTCAAAGACTATAATGTAAGGTGTATTTCTTCTATTTTATAAAGTTTAATTCTGATGATAAAAATTCTGAGGTGCTTTTTAAATTTTTTATTAAAATCATCTTATACCATGACTGTCTATAGAGCAGTTTAGAAGCAGTATACATTGGATACAGTGGATAAAACTGCAGGGTTTGATCCCCATCAAGGCCACATGTATGGTAAGGAGCATTGAAACTTTCTTTTTATCCATATTAGTTTGGCCAAAAGTCGCCTCCGTGAAGTAGCATTGAGGCCTCACAACTTCATGTTTCAATCCTGAACTCAGGTTACTGTGCTTTGTGAAATTTCCCATGTTCTCTCAGTGTCCACTGGCCACATCTGGGTTCTCAAAAACATGCCTGCTGACTCTAAATTGCCCCTAAACGTGGATGAGTGTGCGATGTACTACAACAAGTGCACTCAGGGTCAAACCCTTGTTTTGAGTGGTGTTAATGAGAAATAAACTCTAGTAAACTTTTAACTTTGTCATGACATGTTATTTTTCTGCTGGTTCTGGTGTTTGTTATGACACTTCCCAGCCTCGTCAGCACATCCCGTCACTTCTAGTAAGAAATAATGAAACAATTAACATTCCTCATAACGGTGTCTTCACATATCAGGTCCTCTAAACTTCCACAAATTGTCTTTGTTCATTTAATGCGGCTCCTCAACTGCCTCTATAACTTTCTCTCTTGAGCTTTTCATTTGAACTCCAGAGTTTACAGTGTATTCTCTACATGTTAAAAATCAAGACCCCAATTTTGGGAGCCAAGACATCACCATCAATGAGGAGACAGGGGAGGCCGACCAATTACTATATTTTCTTTCTTTAACCCGAGTTTGCTTCCCCCATATCCACTTTATTACAAAAAAAAAGTTCATCATAAGAAGGTGAGTTTGTGATGAGTGTTTTATATTCTAAACTTATCTGCTGCATGAAATTTAACAGAGAAGATTTACATATTGACTGTGGAGAGGAGCAATACCAGCACCCTGATACTAATATAACATAGCTGTTGTGGCTTTACTATCCCTTGGGAGTCTGAGGCCTTTTTGAAGACTTCTTAAATTTGTGTAAATTTCACATTTTTACCAATATAGTAGCTAATACATTTTCGTTTATTTATGTAGAGCACAAACTTTCATAATGTGGTTGATGTAAATATGTCAGATTCATGTGCAACTTTTAAACTTGTCAAATTGCACACACAGAAATCTGTTTTGAACACAGAAATTAGTTTGTGAAAGTGTTGGGTGTGTGTCCATAGCAAAACAACTAAATTATAACAGTCAGAAAGACCTTTTATTTGAGGTAAAGTAACTTTTTTCAGCAGAACCTCTTTCACTGAATAGTCTAGGACTTTTCATGAATATGTGAGACCCACTCACACCTGGCTCAGGTAACATTAGGTTTCCCCAGGTCTCCTATTGTCTCAGCTGTTCACACCTACACACTTAGATTCATCTCACAAACAGGGCTTCTTTTGAGATAAAAATAAATCATGGTTTCTGAAGCATTAATTGAAATACAATTCTTATGTACACACAAAAAAAACTACACAGCGAAAATGTTATAGTACATTGTGACTGAAATAAAGCGTGTGGAGATGAGAATCTGATATGCGTCAGTTTTTAGTTTTTAACATTAATTTAATAACAAATATTTATTTATGGCGGTACACTTTTTGGAAAGAAAACCGTTTTCTGGGTTGCTACAATATAATTTCATTCACAAAAACACTTGCAAAGAAAGAACAAGTGATTAGCATCGTCTACGGTGACGTCGACCCCTAAGGGCTTTAATAACATGTGTGGGTGCGCGTGTGTGTAATGCTCATTCTTTGCTTTCGCCACCTCCTCGCTGTCCCCTACAGGTGGTGATGGAGAATATGGCCGGTCTAGAGTTGTTGGCGATTATGTCTCCAATTCATCTCGTACAGAAGCCACAAAACAATTTTTTTGAGCTATTAGAGAGATGAATGGGAAGATGTTGAGCTGGAGGCCTCTGTGTGTAGCTCCATCTAAAAGAGCAGTGAGAAGTGCAAGCAGTATCTCTCACAGACAGACAGGGCAGAGGACGAGGAGCAACCGGCCCACCAAACCCTGGCCAAAATCAGCACAATACACACAGAGGGTCCTGATATGATACGAGTCATTCATCCAATTAATTTCTTAAAGATTGAAGTTTATAGTCCATGAACTAGAGAGCTTCCTACTAAACAGCACACATATCAAGGGTCAGTACTTCTGAATGCAGTAATATGATCTGAAATAGTGTAATGATTTGGTTCTGATATCTTCTCTGATCAAAGGGTTGACAATTATTGCTGTATTAAAAGAAAAAAAAAAGATCTAATATCTAATCCTACTGAAAACACATTATGTACCTGTGAAACACACACAGTGCAGAGTAACATGACTGCATTTCTTTTTCAGGTCATTAAGCCATCAAAACGTCTTGTCAGAAACAAAAACTAATTAAAAAATTAAATACAAAATAAATAAACACTTAAGCTTAAAAATGCTGAACAAATGGACTGGCTCTTTATCAAAGTAAATAAACTTTACTGTTAACGACTCACACAGTGACAGCTGTAAACGCCGCGCGATGCTGCTCTGTACTTCTGGTTATATTACCAGCTTTAAAATTCCTCCCTAATAAAATAGAATTTTAATTAGAAATTAAAGACTGAACACCATTACAGCTGCAATTTTTCACTGTTAATGTGCAGGAACATAAAAACTAAATAAACAATACTGCAGCGTTTCAGGTTCGTTGCAACTTATCTTGTTCAATTTTAGCATATAATGAGAAGTAAAACAAATAATGCATCTATTATTGTGTATTATTGCTACATCACCTGTCTCACATCTTGCTCATTTCTTAACTCACACAGAGCGTTCCAAAAAAAAAAAAAAAAAAAAAAAAAGAGAGAGAGAGAACCTTTATGACAAAACTTCAGAAAAAGAAGTCTGGTATCAAATGCACAACTCATATTCTTAGATTCAATACTAAACACTAGAACTGCCATAATTCCCTTTCAATGATTATAGGAGCATTTGCGGCTTGGCACAATATCCTGATTACCATAGGAAGCTACGAGCAAACCCACGCCTCCACTGAAGAACAGAACAGTAATTTACCTCGGCAAACGTCTCCAGCAGCGATCTTAACACTCACACAAATCAAGAGCACAAAGAGCTATTCAGTGCCGAAGTGAACACCAAACCGCTGCATTGCCATTACGTTCTGCATACAACGTTAATCAATGAAGAAATGCTGCACTCCTACACAAGCATTAAACGATCTGTTCTTTCACACACGTCTACAGTTATTTAAAATCAGACAATACAACAGGCTGTGCTCTCCAACTTTGCACTACTTTAGACATTCAGTCCCACTGAAGACAAGCTCAAACAAAGAACAGATCAGATTTAGCATTTCATGCAGTTATAGTCATGCACTATTCATTTAAAGGCCACATTAGTAGAGAACTTAACAAGGGCTATGAAGTCAGGCACACAACCCAGGCTCTGTTTAGCTACAGCATGCTACAGCCTTCTCAGTGGTGGAGATAGACACGTGCATATGACATAGTCAATTAATCATCTCCTAAACTGTACAAGAAAAAAATAAAAGTATGTTCACACCAAGAGAATAGGTTTCTGTGCTTTGTGGGGAGGTTCCCCTGCCTCCCGTGTGGTTGCTAAGGTCCAGGTGGACTCAGATGCTGTGGGATTTGATGGGACTCGGGAAGGCTTTAAAATCACCTCTAATGAAAAGGCATGCTGAAAGGCACGCAAGTGCTGCAGAAAGAGTGAAAAGCTTCTCAACAATTCACAACAATGACAGGTACAGTATTACCCACACACACACAAAAAATACATATATTGATGCTTAAACCCACAAATCTGATGTTTTTCAGATCATATCGGAGTCAGATTGGAATTCATGCAACTTTTTGCCCCTGCAGCTGCGCAGGAATTTCAAAGCAGTGCTAGCAAGTTACTAAAACAGCTAAAGTGAGACATCTGTCTTTCTTTCTTTGGATTCAGTCAACTATATGCTCGTCACCCTCCAGAACAAAAACCCAAGCATGCTGAAATCATGCATGAATGAGTAGTCGCACAACTGATGCGATACCACCCATCATACTATGATGCGACTATGCATGTTTCAGAGGACAGGCACATCCACGTTAAGAGTCAGATAAACGTCACTTGTAATTATGAATGAGAACCATAATGACATGCAAATCAGATCTGACCAAAGAAATCAGAACTGAACAGTGTGAACGTAGCCCGTGCCCCCCCACCAAAAAAATAATATCCAGTAAAGAAGAAACACCCTAATGACAAGCAAGGTCAGAGGAGAATGGCTGGACTGGTTGGAGCTGACAGGAACATTACACTTGCCCCGAGCGGAAAAGCATCTAAGAATCATCAAACCTTGAGGTAGACAGATTACAACTAGAGATGACAATATAATTTTTTTTCTTTCCTGACATCAATCCCCATCCATTTTCTTTAATGAAGTTTACTTTTTGACACTGAAGCATAATGAACAAATATATTAAAAGGAACATTGCAAGAATGTGATAAAATCAATCATAAAAAACAAACAAACAAACAAAAAAACACAAGCCTCTCTATATGTACTGTACACATTTGTAGCACCAAACAAATTTAATTTCTTCTCTCAAGCTGGTTGGATGCCACATGTAGCTACAACAGCGGACAACATTAAATTCCTCCCATGTCAGTCAAGAACATATGATGGACACCGGACAAGTTTATGACTAGAAGAAGACCAGGCAACATTCTGAGGCGCTTATCTGCTCACCAGGATTGTAAAGATTGCTTATGCGAGTGTAAGTTTGAACAAATCGTTCCAATGAGGTGAAGATTAAAAAAGGAGAATACTTTGGCAAGGCTCCATACATTACTGCATGTGGTTGTTAATGATCAACATCCAGGTTTAATTATGGGAAATGTGATTACATGGTGAGTGATCACATATGTTCAAACCTGAACATCTTACCTGAGGATAATGGCACTTTTTCCCGCACGAGACCATTGATCGTTGCCAGAGCGACAGCACCGTTAATCTGATCGCTGGAGTGGATCAACCGTGCTTTGCAGCCGCCAGACTCGGCCCCCTGGACCAAGACAAGATAGTGTCCTTTCTCTCCTTTCACCTTGACATCTGGAGCTGAAAGAAGTGTTCATGAGAATCAGACTATGCTGAAGTATTTACTCACATTCATCATGCAGCATGAGCAACATCGATAATTGCTTGAATATGTATATTTTGCTTCAGTAATATGTAATTATAGCATTTTGAAAAACTACCCCGCCAGGTTCAAGTATAGCTTCTCTAAACACTGCATTCAATTATACCGCTCAACCAGCAGGAGAGCTACAATACGCACCACTGTGATTAGGAGTTGGAGGTGCGAGTTAATGGAATGTAATTTACAGCTGCATCTACCGTATGACTAACGATCTTCTTCGGGTCTTTTTGTGAGCACTGCAGACTGCAGAAAACTGTTCAACCAGGCAAAGCATTGCTCTATCCCAACTCTACTACAGTAGGCATCACGCATGCTGAATGCTTTCAGTTTGGATTTCAGGAAATAAAGGTATATGTGGAAGATAAAATATATTACTAAAATGTGAATTAGGTATGAACTAGTAACAAGCCAGTTCGGTTAAAGTGAAGACTGAGGTTAGTACCAGAGAAGGCTTTCGGGTGCTTGGCCACAAACTCCCTCCATTTGGAGGAACTGAGCTGGGAGGCTGGAGGAAAAGCTTCAACGCTCACGACACAGGAGAGAGAGAACAGAGCCCCGACCTGTCACAGAAACAAAGAACTTGCTAACACACAACAGATGCATACACTGATTTACAGGCATGTCACTACAGACTTCAGTAACTGTAACAGAAACAGGACACCATTGCCACATGTTGGTATGTTTTATAATGCAAAAAAGTAAAAAAAAAAAAGTGTAAAGCAAAGTGTATATTTTTAAAAATGTACCTCTCCACGTAGAGTTCTGAGCTGCTCTAGTAGAAGTTTGGCTTTGGTGGATTTGCTGGACAAGGCACTGGATGTACAAGTCAAGATTAATGCTGACAGAATATCAGAAAAACACATGCTTTATCTGGACAACAACTGATTCTCTGACAGTATGTGTCTTATTGAAAAAAGATGGAAATTATCAGTATTCATCACAATATTTGCATTATTTTCCTGCAAATCAGTCATGGTCAGCTCATAGACTAAACATTTTTTGCAAATGTTACAGCATTCTTAGCCATTTTCCATAGACACTTGGAGTGAACATCAGATGTCTCTCCCGTACTATTATATACAGTTTCAGAGTATCGACATAAAAGGAGTTGAAAGTCCATCACCATCAATATCAATTAAAAGAAATACTAAAGAAAAGGCATTAAGGATACAGCTCAAACTCAGTGCTGGAAAGAAGAATCACTGGGAGATCTGCGACTCGAACCAACTGGATCAGCTCCAAAACCGGCTGGTAATAGTGAAACATCTGTGAGGGAGACAATTTAACATTGTCGTCATTATGATCATCATTAACATAATTTATAGTGTAATTTTATCTTTAGAAAATTATGAGAACTGGATTGCTAATTTATTCAGGGGGGTGTAACTTTATAGGTAAAGCTTTATTCTAAATTAAAAATAAGAGGCTGAAGAATGTTTAAGACAAAGTCTGAGGAGACCAGTGTCAAATGACCAACATGGAGAAGAAGAAGAAGAAGAAGAAGAAACTGTGTGTCAGATTATGAAACAAGGAACAATGTGACTGATGTGCTTTAGCGTCTGGCCCTCAGACGTGGTCTTCCCCCTTATCCTCCTCTTCCTCCTGCATGCTGTCTGTACTGCTGAATTCCCCCCAAAAATAACAGCTTTATTCCAGCTCTGTTCAACACATTCATGCAGTTTGATGGGTTTAATAAGATAGCGTCGGCTTTATCCCTCAATAAACTCTCATTTAGATCCAAAAACCGGTGTAGACTGCTGGCAAGGAAAGTGAACATAAGTAGATTTAAAATGTGAAAAGCAAATATTACTCAGCATTTCTGGAAAGAAACAAACTTGAATAACTGGGTAAAGGGGGAAAAACATAAATAGGATAAATTTGACGCTGCACTTTTGTGCACACTCTCTGGGCACGATAATAGAAGATTCATGCAATTATCACATCAATTAAAAAAAGCAAGGTTTAAAAAGTCAAATGCATAAGAAGAATTGGTCAAGAGCATCAGTTAATCTTCTCATCGAAAGTAATAATAAAATGGGGCTCACTCTCATTTTTCTAAAGCAACACAAAAGAAATTGACGGCTAATGATAAGAAAAGAAGATCAGAAGACAATCCAGATGCAGAGTCACTCTGAATAAAGGCACCTAACAAACGCTAAGCTCAGATAAGGTATACCGTATGAGCTGTATGCATTTGGAGATACTTCAGACTTCCTGTCACCTCAAGCCAGTCTAAACATTCTCCTTCAAGCTCTCTCTGATCCACAATGTATTTTCGCCTCAAGAACAGCAAATCACCATACATACACACATAATCCATAATCATCCATAACCATAATCAATTAATTAACATGCACCTGGGGAATGGTCGTTAAGACCTTAACAGCTTACAGAAGGTAGGCATTTAAGGTCACAGTTCTAAAAACGCAGGACACTAAAGAGACTTGTCTACCGACTGTGAAAAACACCCAAA
>JAQMYL010000033.1:12022390-12036061 GCA_030014365.1 Clarias pachynema | reverse complement strand
GCTGAAAAATAATTACTCCAGTAAAGTATAGATACCCAAAATTTCTACTTAAGTAAGGTAACGAAGTATTTGTACTTGACACCTCTGTTTACAACTATCTATAATTTTCCACCACAAGTCTTGTAAGGGTGGCTATATTAGCGAGATCGACAGCAAGACAGACAGAAAAGTAGATGTGAGAAAAAATCTGCAGTGGCCCAAGTGTCTCCCTAACAGCCTATGAATATAATTCAAAGACTTCAGCATGCAGTTTTCAGAATCTGACAGGCTACACTCTTCCTGTCAGTCAATGAAAGGTCTTACTTCTACAGCATTCAACATAGATTTAATGTCACAATCAAACTTCAGTATCAAACTATCTGCCAATATTTGTCGGTATACTTAAAGAAAAAGAATATTAATTATTTATTTATTTTTAATGCCAATGATGGTCTTTGAGAACTGAGAGCCAAATCAAGACCACAAGCCCACGCTGGAGATATTTTTCACAGCCAAGAAAGCTGTGTGTGATGGCAGCTGGACAAAGAGCAGTAATGGTTTATTCCTTCTCTGGAGAGCCCCAGGGGACGTTGAAGCAGTCGCTATAGGATTATAACCAAACTGCTATTTTTTTAAGTAATGAAATCATTTCTGCAATGCTCTGAAGCTGTGAGGACGTAATTTTCAAAATAAAAAATCCTGATCCTCAATCTTGGAAATGGATGGACCTCAAACAGCGACAATTATTTTGTGAGGATAAACAAACTCCTGACCACACGCAGTATATTACTCTAGTTTATAATAGTGATGATAATAATTCCATCAGGGACAAATATAAGTGCAGCACATGTGCAGAACCATTCATCAAAAACTAAATATCAATAAACTAACTGTTATCATGACACTCGACAGATGCATTACCAGCCAAAAGGCTAAAGAGCACAAGTGAATATTTCAGAGTGGAGCATTTCCTTCCAACCTGCTCGGCAGCTCTTATCAGCCTCACTGTGCTGCCTGAGTGTGACTCCCAGCAGGCAGCAGGAAGCTTCAGTAATTAATAACAGCACTAGCAGGTAATGATTTTCTCATGTGAGTGATTCCATT
Organism: Clarias pachynema; assembly: GCA_030014365.1. Taxonomy (NCBI): domain Eukaryota; kingdom Metazoa; phylum Chordata; class Actinopteri; order Siluriformes; family Clariidae; genus Clarias; species Clarias pachynema. The sequence goes on along the minus strand of JAQMYL010000033.1, from coordinate 12,034,978 downwards.
AGGACTTCTGTTGCAGAGTGTTGTGTGCGCGCGTATGTGTGCGCTATGAATAAGTGAGCCAAACTTATCAGCATCCTTCAAAGCGCAGACACACGTAAACAATTCTCAATATCTCTGATTTGCTCCATAATGCAGCTTTTATCTGTGAGAAGGGAAACGCCTGCCTTGTGGGAGACGGGGCACTAGCAATAAGCCTGCCTGTCATTGTGCATGCTCATTAGACAGACAATCTGCAGCTACTTTTGCTCTTACCTGAGGACCTGGCAGACCTGCATCACCTTTTTCTCCTTTTCCTCCGGCAGATCCCTAAAAGCAGAGGCATGAAGGAATAAGGATCTATTCTGCAGCTTCCAGAGAACAAGTCAGTATCTTAAAGAGGAAACATGTGTAACAATAATGTACACACCAAGGATTTAAAATCTTAATTAAAATGCATTAAACAAGCTAAAGATTTAGTATTCACACGCATTCAAAGAATAATCACATCATAATTTTATACTGCCACGGACAGAACAAACATTAGCAGCAGTTCTGTGTTAAAATTGCATAACCCACATGTGGTGAAAATTGTGTTATTTCCCTCAGCAAATAGCATTACACTGAGGCAGTAATATATTTGTATTAGAAACTTTTGCGATTCTGGGTCACTTTTATTTATACAGTATACCCACAGCAATATCTTCTTATCACTGATAAATTTTACATTAAAATGCACCAACTTCTATTCATTTTCATACAGAAATAATTCATTTAGGCTGAATCGCAAATTCTGTGCCGAACAGAGGGTATAATATAATAGCATTGAATCACCTACAGGCGGTTGACAAATCAAAAGGAAAAAAGACGTTAAGCATCTTTGTGGTTGGTGAGCAACCAGAACAACTTCTAAACCTCTAGGCAAGATTCTAAAAACACATTATACAATAAATGACATTGAGGATTATTCCTCATTAAAAAAAAAATCAAGTTAAGCTAGGTAACTAAAATCTGATTTGAATTGGATATATGTTGCATGGGGATGTGTGGTAAGTAAGTTATTACTGGTCTTACTGGGATTTTAGTCCCACCCAAATCCATCATGCCAGTAATCCATCATGCACATTCCCATGAAAGATTATGCTATCTTTTTCCTACCATAAAAGCAGGTCATATGCTGTATATTGAGTCCAAATTAATGTGTTGATAAAGATTCTGTTAAATCCTATTGGAAAAGAGGGGTTGCACAGTTTCTTTAGGGTTGAGACAATTTCTTTTGTCATCTTTTTTTTACTATCTCCCACCAAATCCAAACCAAAACCATGTACTAGCCAGGTTTAATATCTATAATACTACTAGTAATAATAATTCTTCTTCTTCTTCTTCTTATTATTATTATTATAAAGAAATAATTATCAATAATAAATACCACATTTAAAAGCACTTGAGAACTAACACTTTTTGAGTTTTTATAAATTATTGAGTGGTTGAGATATTGAGCACAGGCCTGTACGTGATCTACTAATGCAGCCTGAAGCCCAACAACAAGCTTTATTTTTATTTGAAGTCAAAACAATATTTTTTTGTTAACCTTTGATGTCAAAGTAAGAATGCTTGAAAAAATATGTATTTTAATTGTTTTTAATCAATAAAAAAACTGGATTTTTTTTTTTTTTTTTATCAACTCAATATTTGGTGTGACTCACCTGGCTTCAAAACAGCATCAATTCTTACATTTGCACAGTCTGAGCTCAGCAACAAGACACAAGGTAGTTATACTGCATCTGCAAGGCCTGCCCCAGGCAAAGATTTTAAAGAAGACTGTGTTTTCAAGATGAACTGTTTAAGCTATTTTGAAAAAGGACAAAGAAATAGGCAAAATTGAGGACTACAGTAAAGGCGCAGTAGCTGGCCAAGGAAACATAATGAAGCAGATGAAAGACACATCATGCTTACATCCCTTCAACACTGGAAGACGTCCAGCAGTGCCATCAGCAAAGAACTGACCAGAGAAGCCCAGTCTTCATGGAAGAAATTTGAAAATTTGAAATACGGTATGCGGCAAAATATACAGTACTGAAACTCGCGCATTTCAGACATGCGGACAAACCAGTAGTGAAAAAGTAGTGTTGTGCATTTGTTGTTAGAAATGGTTCACTCGACTGAGGAAAAAGTTCGTAATTGAGTATTATTTCCTCTCATACGTGAATGGGGACCGAGTTTGAAAAAGGTGGCAGAACAATTCCTTTCACCACCTGATGCCTACATGTGGGGAATGTTAAAGGAGAGTGTGTTCAACTGTGAAGACCCGCCCAGTGCTGGCAATTTGTTGGCATATCGTCTCCTTTTGGGGGAGCCTCCAGCAAACTTTGCTCCAGGAATACGAGTTGAGGATCTGCATGAACGATTCGAAATACTGTCTACAGCGAGGCAGTGCACACACACTTCCACATGCTTCCACATGATGTAAATCCACATGCTGATAGTGTGAATATTTTTTTCTTTGAGGAGGAATAATCTCACAGATGACAACAAGTTAATATTGTTTGTCATTTCATTTTAATACTCTATATGTTAACTCAAACTGTATTTGGCAGTAGCAGGAGGCAGGTTATGGACAATTCAGAGAGTCTGCACGCAACAGGCAAAGCATGGTGGAGGTTCACTGAAAGGATGGGGCTGCGTTTCTGCAAATGGAGTTGGAGATTTGGTCAGGATTAATGGTGTCCTCAATACTACGAAATACAGGCAGATACTTATCCATCAGTGAGGCATCCGATTAGCCCCAAATATATTCTGAAACAGGAAAATCACCGTAAACATGCAGCCAATGTCATTAAGAACCACTCTATCCTCAGTGTAGAGAAGAACAAGGGGTCCTGGAAGTGATGTTTTGGCCACCATAGAGCCCTGATCTCAACATCTTTGAGTCTGCCTGGGATTACATGAGGAGCCAACCTACATCTATTAAAGATCTGTGGTTAATTTTCCAAAATATTTGGAAGAACCTACCCAAAACTTCTGCACAGTACTGTATGTCTGAAAATCCACCCTAACAGGACGTAAGTGCAGAACCAGTACGATTTTCTTGCCTTCTCATCCTAAATATTAATGCATGTTTATATAGTAATATTAGCAAACTAATACTGACAATAATAAATACGTATAAGTCACTGCAGGATCAGCAATATGGAACATATAAATGGTGTAGATAATATATGTATAGGATACAGTTCAAAAATACTGTATGTGTGAGCAGATTTAGATTTATTGCAAGTGAACAAAATATTTTAACCAGAAGAGTCCCTTGGTGTATGGTGGAGATCATTGCTCATATACAGTACAAGCACATGCACAAAGGAGAGGCAGTAAAAATCTTACTGGAGGTCCCTGGATAGAGAGCCCACTTGGTCCTTGTGGTCCTGGAGGCCCCTGAGGTCCTGGAGGTCCAATTTCACCGGGTGGCCCTTGAGGTCCCTTTAATAATTAGACACAGAAAGGTTGTGTCTTAATGATTTCCTTGGTGTAATGTACAGTAATTGGGAAAACAAAGATTTTCTGCCAAAATGTAATAAATGTAATCAATGTTTCTGTTCACACGCATCAGCCTGCCTGATGAAACTATGCAAATCTTGCTTGTCTTGTCTTCATCATTGATTAGAATATTCATGAGCCGTTGACTGCTCAGACAGGGCTATTACAACTGACTTTACCCTGCTTTTAGAAATTGCTTTACCTATTATCCATACAAGAGAAATTTCATTACATCTACACAAGGCCAGCTTTATCTGCTCAGAGGATCTTGTGCATGACTTTGTACCAGTGCATTAACTAGAATTCGAAGGTGAACTGCAGTATCAAAGCAGGAGCCTGTAACTTCTTTAAAAAAATCCAAATAATAACGGCAGATCAGGATCCAAAGCGAGATCTCAGTCAAAACCTAATTTACCCAATATGCAAAAATACATGTAGCCTCCAAAACCAACAGTGACATATTCTGTCATGTACTTTATATATTCCTAGATGTTAATCAATCTCATTCTTTTGGATGCTAAAACAGGTTAGTCTGGGTCAAGCTCAGGGAAGGCCCCTCATATTGGATAGGATAAAAGGTTGTTTGAACGCAAAGTTTATTTTACCAATGAGCCTGGCTCCCCTCGGTCACCTCTTGAACCTCGTATACCAGGACCACCCTGTAAGTTAGGAACACACAAACACAGATAATTACAATTAATTAAATCCTATCACATAACAAATTCACTATCTACAATTTTTTTTACTCTCAAATTGAATCTCTCATCTATCTCAGATCTCTTATATTGATTGGTTCAGTATCATTAATTAAATGAATCTCGGTACACTTCATTTAATTATTCCTCTTCTATAGCTTATCCAATACAGGGTCTCAGGGGGCCTGAAGCCTACCCCGGGAAACATTTGGCACGAGGCGGGGTACACCCTGGACGGGTGCCAATTCTTGTCTGCACACCTCATAGTTTAAATCATTATGCAATGAACACATGGGTGCTCAACCCATGTAAATTATGGATTCTCAAACATGTAATTTAGCTGTACTGTAGCTATTTTAATTCATGAGCAGCTTGCTACTAAAAAAAGTTAGGACTGCACTGTGGCTGCTAGCAAGCAGTAACTCTGTCTGGTGCAGTGTAACCTCACCAGCCATCAAGTTGTCGACTCTCACCATGCTCCGCATCCTGGCTACAGATTACACCACTTACAAGTTCATGCCCTCATTGCTGTAGGCAGCTGCCAGTAATTTCACCCCATTTGCTTCCTTTTTCAGTGTTTGCTTTAATCATGGCCCCAAAGCACTATGACAGTGTCTATGGCTCGGGGCTACAAATCAAATGCTTGCATGAATTTGATTCCTGTCCTAGCGGCCCTAGTTTTCAATCCTGTGGAAGCCTACAGAAAAGACTGCATGTCTCCACTGAGGAAAAAAAAAGTCGTAAAGACATGTCTGCATACTGGCAATCTTAATAGCACGATATGCATATTAAAATTTTAATATTTAAAAACTGGGATGAAATATGCAAGCCCAAGTGTAAACTGCATCAGTGCTATCGCTGCTCAGACATAGTCTAATAGAAATAACTGATATGGATCTATGACCAGGACAGATGTCAACTAATCAGATGTGATAAATTGATCTCCACCTAATGATTTTCTTAACACGATGGATGTTTACACAGTGTGGCCTTTCCATGGCTTTAAAAGGCATGAATGCACAGTGCTGTGTTTCAAATGAGCTCATTCATTTATCCTGCCATGCTGAGCTCTACATGTTCCAGGGGCTGAATTAAGCAATCAGATCTGTTTGCTTGTTACCTACATCTCACTTACTCTTCTTTACCTAATGGTTTGTTTTCCTGCAGCTCAATCTATACATGTTTCACAACTTCCCAATCTTATTTATTTATAGATCTTCTCTTTTTCATAATATACTGCATTAAAAACATGGACTGTGACTGTTTATAATGTCAAGAATACATATGTCACAGGATGACAGAAGGGATAGAAAGTCTTACTGGAGGTCCAGAGGGTCCCGGGGGTCCTTTACTGTCTTGAGAGCAGGTGCATGCATGAGGCAGAGCTGGACAGTCTTTCTCTACTCTCTATAAAAAAAACACATAAAACACATCTCTCGAAACAGCTCTACTCTTTAAAAGTTCCATATATCTTTATTTGCTAAAGGCAATCACCAATAAGCATGCAATTCCCTCCAGCCATTAATTTAGGAGTGCAGGATCACAAAACAAACAAGCACAAGGATATTGTTCTGTCAATCTATCGATCAATAGACAACCAGGTCTATTTGTCTGATACAAACCTACAGAGTTGGATTATTTGTAAAAACCAAACCAAGTCTGTAAAGAAAAAACACTGTAGTACTCAGATCAGACAGCATAATTGTGATTTTTGCAAAATGTGATGAAACTCTATTAGAGTCTAGATAATAGTAATATGAACATTTGTGGGTGAACCAGACCTAAATGTAAGTAATCATTTAGCTACTGCCAATTAGATGGCTTATAAATTGTTTGTGTTGCTATCTTGACTACTGGATTGGTTTGTTTTCAAGCTGTCAATGAAACCGAAGGACAACGTTTTCTTGTTAGGTGGATGGTTGGAAGCCCTGATTGAGTGCTCTGCTATAGCAGAAGGACAAAGCAATTAGATTCTTACCAAGCCTGGGAGCTCACAGCATTTATCCCGACTGGCCCATGATGTACTGCAGACAATATCAAACATCTGAAGCTGAAACTGTGGACATACAAAGACACACACATTATACTCATAACTCACAAAAAACAAATAACCACAAGTATAACCTGAAGCCACCCCAATGTTACATGTGCTCCATCTGTTAATAATGAAGGTCATGACACTCCACAGTTTTACCTGGAGTGCATTTTTTGATTTTGTTGGAGGAGTAATTTTTACAGCGTTTTTTTGTTCTATTACCCTGACACATAATTACAGCAACAACCCCTACCTCCCTTTATGGAAAACATAAATTAGACGTAAACGTCCACACATACACAAACACAGCACAGTCTGTTATGGAAAAATGCAACCCACAACATTTTTCACTTATTAACACATCTTTCATGGTTAAAACTCCCCCTCATATGAAAAGAAGAATTTCCTGAGAAAGCTCTCCTATCATTTCCAGGATTAGGAACAATCCATCTCAATGTATTTTTAACTAAAGGCTGCTCCTTGTGACAACCGGTCCATGAGCAATCATCAAACATCAGTTAGCACATTGTCCCAGGTAACTGATATGGCTCTTGTCCCTGTCTTACCGATGCTGAGTTGTCCTTGCTGCCGCGTGAACGCACCGTTCGACCCAGAACCTCCGTTCCATCTGTGGTGATATTCCCAGCAGCACTTATGGGCTTTTCTCCCACTATTTTACAGTCGATTACTACCTTCGCAGAGGTCTTGCTGATGGCCATGTGAAGCTGTGTGACAGAAGAAGGAATGTCATTTGTCACACAATACACTGAAATACTCATGTGCTTTACAGCATAATCTCTAAATCCAGTACCTCAATATTAGATACAATTTCTACATTTACTGTATAGCAGGTGTTGGGGTGTCAATAAATGTTTATGCAAAACACCATGTTTTACAATACTATTATAAAGCCTTAAGTTACTGTATATGTATTTGTAAATTAGGTTCACACACACATGGAATATTTAATCCCAAAACTGCAGAGGTCATTATTCATAACTCAAATATACGATAACTACAGTGGAGTTGCATGGATTTGCTCGTACTGTACATGGGTGGAGTAAAACAATGGCATGAATCAGATACATGCATGTTTTTCCATAAACTTAAACATACTTTTTGTCTGAAATCAGCACAAACATGAAGAAGTATTAAGCATATTCTGACAATTTAATGTTATCACAATATCATAGTGAATTAACATGAAGGGATTGCTTTTCTGTTGCTTATGGGTGTACATTATGTAATGGTCATACAAAGGCCTTAAGGAAGTCATACTACAAGTAATGAAATTTTTTTTTTATTGTATTGCACCACTGTTGCTATTTTAGTAACACTTTCTGCCATGTCTCTTCTTACACTCAGACCTACACTAACCTGCTACTTTATACCAGTGCACCTGCTCATGTATGCAATTATCTAATTAGCTGAAAATGGGAAAAATATTTCCAGGTCTTTTCCCAGTCTTTGTGGTAGGGGTAGCTTACTGGTTAAAGTGTTAGACTTCTGATTCGAGGATTCCTGCTTGGAGAACCAGTTTTGCTGAGTACCTCAACTGCTCAGATACAACTGGATTTCAAGCTCGTAACCTAACACTGTAAGAAACTGCCACTAAAACAATGATTATACTGTATTTCCAAGGGGCTAGTATTCTTTGCCAGATAGAATGTAGACGAACTCTTACCTTATCCTCATTCTCAATCTGCAGTCATTTATTTTCATTTGGCCAGTTTAAGTGCCCTACTGATGCTTCAGCCAGGTTCTTGGCTCACAGGGGTCATATGGCTCATACAGTATGGCTTTTGTTGTAGCCAATTCACTTTAAATGCTCAAATGCTTTAAATGCTTAAATGGGTTATAAAGAGTGACTAATTGAGTCACCATGGCTTTCAGTCATTAAATTGAAGTCTAGCCAGTGTTCTACAGAATATTGTGTGAAAATTTCAAATCAGCAGTTTCTGAAATATGCAAACCAACCTGTCTGGCACCAACAACCCTGACAGTCAAAATCCCTGAGATCATAGTTATTGTTATTTATGAACAATAACTGAAACTCTTTAGCTGAATCTGCATGCTTTTATGCATTGTGCTCTGGTCGCTTTACTGACTGATTAGATAACTGCATAAATGAGCAGATGTACAGGCTATTTCAATACAAGTAAGTGAATCTGTTAACTACTGACAGTTATTGACAGTTACTGACAGTTATTTTGAATTGTTATATAATCATGCATTTGAAATGTGTATTACATTTTTAGATAAATAGAATCAATATTCAGTCTTGTCAGTAGTATAGAGCTGAATCAGCAAAACCTTGACCATCACCTAATGAGTAACTTCTCAATTATATTTCAGTCTGCTATGAGAACTGTCTTCTAAAAAAAAATAATAATAATAAAAACATACCATCAATAAAGAAAGAGTATAATCGCTCTTACTGACTACACATAAGGCCACAGAGACAGAGCATGTAAAATACTAATGGATTTTAGGTTTAGGTGGCAATTTTTCCAATTTTCTCCAATTTTTTGGATGAGTGCATGGATGTACATGTGGCAGTGAGGGAGCAAGGGAGAGAGAGAGGAAGTCAGAGAAGCAGAGAAAAGATATAGTTGTCAGATTGCTGTGAATAAAGGTGGGGGAATGCAGGCTCATTTTCAGCTCATTATAACGTTGTCACATAGTAACGTCAAACACTGTGAATGATGTTATGATACGGTACGCGATGAAAAACTCAAACACCTCCTGTGGGACAAAAAAGCATTCATATTTGACAAAGAAAAAAACAATAAATGCTTCTTCTTGGTGAAAATGTATACCAAATACCAGTCAGGTACAGTACAAGCTCTGTTCCATGAGCAGAGAAGGCAAGAAATAATTCACAGCACACTACATGGTGTGCAAGTGTGAGACGTGTGGTTTTAATGCAGACACTGAGAAGGGTGAGAAGACCAGAGTAGCTCCTTTTTTCAACTCAAGCCCCTGTGGCTCTCACGTCTCCTCTGATCAATCCTGGGATAATTCTGTTGCCAGCGTGATGCATTGGTCTATTTCACACCACTCGCTTCATCCTTAATGCGCCTGCTTGTGCTCAAATCCCTGCCTCTGCCTCGTAACGATGAGGTGCTTCATTTGTTTGTTTGTGTTCTCGTCCCTTCCGAGGTGCTCCCATAGAGACGGATTCTTGAGGGTGATTCAGTGCTGGCTATGTAGCAAATACTTAAGACTGCAAGCTTTTCAGAAAAGCCTTCAATACCTTACTGTTATCAGTAAAACAACACATTATACACCTGCCTCCAGGAAAGGTTACTAATATAGCATTATGTCCCATAGGATTAAAAACAACTGAAACTAAAATTAAAAGGGTCTTAATGCTATAAGTTGCATGCGTTTTATGTTCACTGATATGAAAAGAGAAGTGATCCAAAAGCTTGTGTCAGCACGTGTTTTCCTGCGTGGAAACCAAATGTGTGAGAGAAGAATGCGTGGAGTAAGAAACAACAAACTCAGACTCAGCAGCCGTTTAGCCGAGCCAAACTACACACACCGAACCCTTCAATCAGAAGCAACTAGGCCTGTGCGTTTGCTGACCTCTGCTCACATGATCAAGATCTCCTCCAAGCCTAGGATTTGTTTAAAAGCATGTCGAAACAATCTGAGACAACAAAAGCATTGCACTAACTCAGCATTATTGAACAAAGCAAGTGCTGTGTGAGAAGAACAATTCAACTTTTTTCAAAATCTGTTTCAGCTGCTGTTAGATCAATTCAATACTTCAGACTGGTGCGGTTGATCAGAGTATGTTTCTTATTTAATTTTTTTCAAAGTATTAATAAGAAGCATACTCTGATCAATACATGAAGACCTGCGCTTTACTGAACAGAGTTCACCACTACATGGGATCAACTGGTATCTAAAGCCAACAGTAACACAAAAGCAATAATCTGTAGATACACGAAAGTATACTAGCAGCCTCAAAAACGAGACATTTGGTGATTTATTGCAGAACCCTGTTTTTCTAATGAGTGTCTGTCCTTTGGGGAACGTTATAAGCAAAGCTTGATGAGGATAAACAAATACACAGATCACTACGCAGTGAGTTATAGTGATGCTGTCATCCAGGTCAGACAGAATACACTCGGGAGGTAAATGGAATCACAAACAGGACAGGTTACACACTGAGGCATAGAAAATATTATCCAATCTCTCCAAACGGATATGCAGAATAGGTGAGAGTGACGAGCTGTTCTTCACAGAAGCGAGACAAGACATCAAGCACTTGAGATTTTTTTTCCAGACTGCACTTATTCGCTTTTAGTAACTGCTTCATTCTGGTGTGTGTTGAAGGCCAACGGGCACGCACACACATTCACACAATCATTTACACCTACAAAACGAAACTCTTAAAAGTAGCTCAAACTCAGGATTAATCTGTGACCCTGAAGCATTTCTCACGTTATTTCATTTAAAAGAATAAAAATTTTAATTATGCAGACACCTGTAATTCCTATAAAATGACTCGCTAGGTCTTTGTAAATCAAACCTGTGATACTGAGCCCCTCCCCCAGAAGCAATATTAGCTACAGATGTGAGTACTCAAGTCAAATATGAACATATCCTAAGAGAGACTGAAGGAAGTGAAGAGGTATCAGTTGTACTGCAACCAATAAATGCTACAAGGAAGCTTCAAGTATCATAGAACTTCTTCAGTCATGATGAAAATCTCAGTGATGAGCAGTGGAAGGTTGTGGTGATTTCTTGTCAAAGTTGTAGCCTATTTATTACAGTATTAAAAAAAATCTGACCTTGTGAAAACTGCCATAAAAGATTTTTCTGATGTCAGGTCCTTCAAAGGTCACAGTCTGAAAATCACCCTTGTAGTCATAGTTAAAGAATGTCAGCGTTTTCCCACCATCTGAAAACAAAAAGCGATTCAAAGTGAAAATCATTTTCATATGATTAAGTTACTGTATTGTTTCTTGTTTGAATGAGAACAGTATTGCACTGCCACAACAGGCTATTGCCTGTTGAAACGACTATCAGTGTTGTGCTTAAGGAAGCTTTTTAGCAACCAGTATGCAAACAGCGGGCTGTCAAATTCAATACTCACTGTCCAGGATGAGACCCACCAGGGGTTCATTGGCTTTATTGAGAATTTCCCACAATGCAAATGCCTCCTGAGGAGTATCTGGCAGGATTCGGAACAGCACTGACACGGTGTAGTCGGAAGGGAGTCCCTCAGGGTGCAGATATCTGCCACCAAAACGCAGATGTCACTTAAGAAGCATTTTATCTGTACACTGAATACAATGTGTACTTCTGCAAAAATATAACCCCTTCTTTTCAATGCCGCTCTAACTGTACCAGTTGCGATCTGTTATGAAGCACTCGTTAAATGAGCTTCTAATCATTGAGTGTCCTAGCTGCGATTGCTTTGAATGATGCTTATGATGCGGCTCTGTGGTGAGTGAGCATCAGAGGAGAATGCACTCGATTACTCAAAGGCGCTGGAGCACTATAATAACAGTACTCCCCCCATGTTCAGGAAAGCATAGCCTAATCTAAATTTTATCCCTCTGCATGCAAGGAAGGATCTGTTTGAGCTCTCAGGACCAACTCGCCACTGATGCCCTGAGCTCTCAGGGGCAAGTGATTATGCTTTAAGGCTCATTTGGTTGACATATTTGGTCAGCCACTGCAGATTATAAGCTGTTACTAAACTACTGATCTGAATGAGGAAGGAAAAGGTTACCAACACTATGCCTTTCCCATCAAGTTTTAGTAACAATTGTGACTACTTTGGCTAATTAAATGATCTTTGGTTAATGAGTTGATGGTTAAATTGTAATTCTTTTCATACAAGATTTGTTTTTTACTCCAAGGTAATGGGGCAAGCATAATGTGTGCAACCTCATATTTGTACACTGAGAAAACAGTCCTTAGTCAGAGGCAAGGACAGACAGACATCCTGGATACTGGAGTTTAGAATTTTAAGCTCCCACTTCATGAACGGCAGCCTCAATTACCTACTGTAAATACACCTTCTTGTCCATGTAAGCTGAAAGTTGAAAAGTGACTCTATGATGTAGCTCTTTTAAGAGTCAGCATCTGCTTGTGGATGTACTGAAAGTGTAGAGTGCTGATGTTTGTCATAACAGTGTGACATATTTAACCGCCTATGAAGACTGTATTTACCATTACGCAGATGCCCATTATGCTGAAACTAATTTGAACTACAGTTGGTGTGATTTTCATTGCCCAACATATAACAATAGCAAGTTGCTGAAGCCTGATTTCCCAGAATCCAACCTATTATCTGTAGGGTGGCTGAGTAGCCTCTCCTGTTCT
>JAQMYL010000033.1:11998259-12022290 GCA_030014365.1 Clarias pachynema | reverse complement strand
ATAGCAAGTTGCTGAAGCCTGATTTCCCAGAATCCAACCTATTATCTGTAGGGTGGCTGAGTAGCCTCTCCTGTTCTCTCCTCCTCTACAAGGAGGCTCCTCACTGTCTTGGGTATTGTAGCCAAAGAGGTTATGACAAGGATTCCCTTTTTTCTTCATGACTTGTACATACGTTGGCCTCATGCGCACCTTCTGCATGATACCAAGTGGCAACAACAGGTAACCTGTTCTCCAAAGCTGGCAATCGTCTTCCATCATCCCATGTCATCTGTTCACAGCTGTGGTGAGTGAGTTTTTATTTTTATTTAATTTTTTTACTTATGTAGCCATTTGAGGCTCCATGGGTAATAGCATGAGTTGGGTTGCTTCAACATTTTGCTAGGATTCCTTTCTATCACTCCATGGCAACTGATACTAATGTTGCAGCATTATTCTGGAACATAAAGTAGCTTTTTCTATAAATGCTATTGTTAAACCAAACAGTTTTAAATGTTTAAAAATGTTTGCATTATTGTGTGTAATGCATATTGTATACAATGATTTAATCCCATGCTAATAATTCCAGTACATACTTGGTTGGCTGTGAGATGAGCGCATCCCTATGCAGCCTGTAGCAAGGGAAGCTGTTGAAAGTTCCAGGCTCCATGGAAACACCCTGCACATTACTGTAGGCCTTCTCCACCAGCCCAAACATCTCCATCATACGGAAACCTGCAGCATGTCAGTGCTCAACAGCTTAGTAAGGACGACTGTATACAGGCTGATTTTTACTTACTTCATCTCCAATTTTTTCCAAAGCTCAGTTGAAATTGTGCTACAGTAGGTAATGATTATTATTTTACTGCCAAAAGTTGTGAGCACAATAAATTAATCCATGACCACATCACCTTCCTCCCCTATTCAGATTACTGGTGCTCTCTTGCAAAAATGTCTTTAATGTGTACGCAATTTGTATAATATGATCAAAATTTTACAATTAAATTCAAAGAATGAAATCCTTCATACTAATTCATATGAAAATTTGTTTTGTTTCAGAAAATTCAGGAGGTAATTCTATGGTGCACATAGTTTGGCTAGAGAACAGAAGAAATATGCCTGACAGGAAAAGGAAACATTCTCAAAGATTAAGCTGTAATACTTCCTAATTTTAGCACCTTATAACGCAGGATATAATACACCCAAAAACGTCTCGGCTATGACTAAAACTATTTATATACTTATTATTGAGTAAGCAATCCAAATAAAGCATGTAATTATTACACAAAATGGCCACATTATGGGAAATTTCATGGGAAATTTACTCACTCACCTGCTAAGGTATTCCCACTCATCAGTAAAGATGGACAAGCTAGAGACAAAATATTTGCATTACAATACATAAAAAACAAAAAAACACCCTGAGTAAATGACTCACAATTTAGTTATGGGAATATCAACATCGTTTGAAAGTTAACCAATTGGTCATGAGTATATCGACCAATTATTCCTTCTCAGCAAGACTTACTGGCTGTTGCTGCCTCACACACAAATGTTATGAGCTGCTCCTCAATTTTATTGACTGCATCCAGATCATCTACGAAGAAGACATGTTTTTCGCTGGGCTCGCTTGCAATGTTCACCAGCTCCCCGTAATCTGCGTCAGCAAAGCCAATGGCAAAAATGATGTAACCTAAAGAAAACCACATACAGGCTTAGCATATGGGACCATACACACGGATACATACGTTTTGCATTTTAACGACTCCACGGTGCAACTTCCTGAGGCAATTTCATCAGAATTTAATAATAACTGTCTGCTGTCTAGACCTATCTTTATTAGTTTTACAGCAACTGTAAGGAGTATAAACAATATTTATGGAAATAAACACAAATATTGCTTTGCTGTAAATATGATAGTAAAAAGTTTCATATTGTCATTAGAGACACTGCACTATGATAATATTGCTTGTGGATTGTTTTTATTCAAACCAGACCCATAGGAGAATGTGAAACTATGAATGCTCTGTGTTGGTGATGAATGTGTGCACTGTAGCGTCCCTCACCCTCCATCTGCAGGTCTTTGGAGATCTTGTTAACGTCGTCCTGTGAGCGGCCATCTGTGAGCACCAAGAGGACTTTGGGAATTCCTCTTCTCACACCAGCCTCGTCCGTAAAGATGCTCTCCTTCACGTGCTTAATGGCTCGACCTGACCGCACATCGCAAATCATAGGTGTTAGAGCCTTAAGCCAAGAAGGACGATTTATAACAGGTTTGACTGCAATGTGACAGACTATACTTAGACTAGAGTTACATCAGCATTATGGGTGACTGCTGAAAGGGAGCGATGTGTCAAAATGTCATTCATCCAGCTCCAGAAGGCAGAGATTTTAAAGGGAATGAAAAAAAGCCTCCCAACTAAAATGTGGTCTCTTTGGAAAGGGTTAATGAATCTTTTATAAATTAATGTATAATCATTTTAAAGTTGCAGTTCCACAACAAGGGCCATATTGTTGTACTTTATATGCTTGAGATGTACAACCTTTGGTACCATAAAATGAGGAGTAGATTAATTTCAGATTAATTGTTCATTCCTAAAACTTTATGCTTTAATTATTGCACAAATATACTTGACAAGTTGAAATAATAAATGTAATATACTGATGCATTACATGAAATATACTTCATATTTCTGTGTAGTTTTGCAGCAAACTTCCCAAACCACACCTGTGCTAGTCAAAAAGCAAGGTGCAATGTTATACTAGTTAGCATTACTGCTTCAATCATTACATAGTATGCTTGTTAAAAAAAACTTATCAAGCATAACATTAAAACCACCTGCCGAATATTGTGTAGGCCCCCCTTGCGCCATCAAAACAGTTCTGCTAAGCCGTCAAGGCATAGATCCCACAAGACCTCTTAATGTGTGCTGTGATATCTGCCACAAAGACATTAGCAGCAGATCATTTAAGTTATGAAGTAGGGCCTTCATGGCTTGGACTTGTTTGTCCAGCACATTGCACAGATTGAGAGCTGGGGAATTTGGAGGCCAAGACAACTCTTTGCCTTGTTTCTGAAGCCATTCCAGCACTTGCTAAGTGTTCACTTGCCACTTAATAAAGTAGGCACCAAAATATACAGTATCTAAATGAAAAGACGAACAATATCACCATGTTGTCATCTGAGTTTATTTTTCCTGAAAGAAACTAACAAACACACTATCTGTGTGTTGATTTATTATAGTATGCGTTATGTAAGTGTTCGAAGTGTGTGTGCACTGCCTTGCTGTAGAGAGTGTTTATATCGTTCACGCAGATTTTCAACCTGGATTCCTGGAACAAAGGTTGCTGCAGACTCCTGCAAAAGGAGACTATTTGTTTGCGTAATGCAGGTGCAATTCTTGACAGATCTTTACACGTGAACACATTTCCCACAAGTACGTACTGTATCAGATGGTGTAACATCGGAGGTATGGGAAGGAATTGTATGAGTATTTTTTTCCTCCGTCGAGAGACCCATTTCCAACAACAACTGCACAACACAAATTCCTTTTCACCACTGGAGCTATGCCCCGTCGGCAAAAGCATATGCGTGTTCGAGATACGCGAGTTTCAGTACTGTAAATTTTGGCACATAGTGTATATCCCACCTCTTGACAGGCCACTGTAACAAGATAATCAATGTTATTTACTTCACCTGTCAGTGATTTCAGTGTTATAGAGCATCGGTGTAAACTGATTGTCACTGGCTTGGCATTTCAGTGTCTTCTACATCGATGTTATTGATGGTTACTGTTTCTGAGCATGCAGACTCTCTTTTAAGGTCGGATTTGTCATGATAGAAAACCAGTCATTACTAGTAAGAGACTCAAGCACTGCCATGTACTAACTCTCTTGCACAGCAGGTTACCTATTATCAGAAGCACAGCATGGTGTCAGAAAATGACACTATCCTCTGCCTCAATTCTTTCATTGCTGTCCAAAGTTATCTAGAACCACGAGGTATTGGCACAGGCTACAATTAACACATTATCCACATTACACTGATAAACTGGGACAAAATGTTGGAGCCCCTGTGCGTACAGTATGTCAGGCTGATTCTCTCTCTCTCTCTCTCTCTTTCTCCCTAATAATTCATTACAGATCTTGTCAAAATGAGACAAATGGCAAGGGAGGAGACAAATTGCAGCACTTAGAGACACTGGAATGATATCAGTTTAGAAACTCAAATCAGAAGAGAAGTGGCTATGTGCATATGGGAGCTGTCACCATGATGCGGTGTTAGTTGAACAAGCCATATGTATGACTCTGATCTTATCATTAATCATGTGAAACAGTGAGTGATGTCTGTTAGAATGTGTTTTAAAGTTATAGTTTCTTTGACTTAGGAGTCAAATCAAAACATTTTAGTGAAGATTTTTCCCCCATAAAAAACCTGTAATCTTTCTTTGTTCATCTGTAGAGCCTCTCAGTTTTTTTCACTGTATCAGGAGGAACAACTCTAATCTGTGTGGAAGACTGGGATTTCACCCTTAATATCCTTCTTATGAGGCCAATCTCTCAGCTAGTCTACCTTTATTTCTGGATTTCAATATATAAGCAGCCTGAGGATTGCACCTTATGCTCCCACACCCACAAAATCAATCTTATAGTGGCTGGTAAATGAGCAGGCTGACTAAGCTGAAAGAAATATAGTTTTTAAAAAATAGTCCTACTGGTTGACTGGTTGATCTATCTCTCCAGATGCATATGAGCTAACCAGAAAGCTCATTTTCCTTTTTCATTATAAAGAGCTGTCATAACACAAGTATTTAGCAGTGGTATATTCAAGAAATATACATCTCTAACTACATTTAGGAGTACTCCAATGGCTCGGCCACTAATCTAAATCGGCTGATAATCACTTAACTTTATGAATGGTCGCCTCTCAACTGGCCAATCACATAAACCTATATTATCGTGACAAAAGGAAAATACATGAACTGACATCCACAACAACATGATGTAACCAGTCTGGGAATACTACCAAGTCTCTTTAAAAGACATCAAATTTGCAATATGCATCGTTTTTTCTAAAGCAAAACCACATGGAGTAACACCTCTCAAAAGCATTAACGAAACAAACCTTATTCGTCACTTAAGCACAACGGACTGCACAATGGAAAAAGAAAACCTTACTGTGTGGAGAGTAAAAAAAGACTAAAACTATTATCAAAAAATAATAATGAAGAGAGAAATAACAATCAGTTCCTAGCTCTGGCTGGATAGCCTGGGTTTACCTTACCGCTCCATGTATTTGGGCTGACAGTGAGCGACTGCTCAGTACAGCTGCACACATTCTGGATGAAAAGAGGAATAAACTCTCCTAAAAAGTCTCCTAAAAATGCAGAAATTCCGGATATTTATAAAGAGTGGCCATGATTGGCTCATCAACTACGAACTGACTGATGTTATTGCTTATTTAAAAATGTTTAGTAGAGAGTTTTTATTCACTGACGCAGCCTTATTCCATGTGCTGCATGTTACTGTATAACGAGTGAGTATACCAGGACAGTAGCATTTTAGATTTTAGCATTTAGGCATTTGTGAGAGCTCCTTGATGCTAGTTAAGGAATTGAAATCATTTGCTCTTTAGAATAGCATACAGTAGGCTTTTCTATTAGCTTCAGGTTCATTTTAATCAACATGAAATAATAAGAGAATGTAATACATTGCATTTGTTGCCTTCCAATAAATAAAAGTTTTACAGTTATGGTACTTTCTCAGATCTTAATAATATTTATGCACTGCTATTTAGAATAGTTATTTCTTACAGCTATAAATAGTAAATAAATAAACAATACTACACACTAAGTAGAACACTTTAAATGGAAGATCCCAACAACCCACACACATCTGTGATCAGCGATCGGTGATCAGTATCAGGACATTTTGATTTCTATGATCGGTGATCAGTCCCAAGAACCCTGATCGAAGCATCCCTAATTACAATTTAAGCTAAAAAAAATTAATAAAAAATACAAAAATGTGTAGGGATGTCATACTGTCACAAAATAAATACAATAACATACTGATTGAAAGTGCATCTCCCCAGCAATGTACTGTATGTTGGTTTACTGTACCAAATTCCATGGTCTTTGCATGATGATTTTTATTTCTTTCTACTTTGTAAAACAATGCTGAAGGCATCCAAAATATGCAATAATCAGAGAAGTATTTGCTACTTACTGTATAAAAGCAGACATGTGTCTGCTACTTATGACCTGTAATGCCTTCATAACGGCTCTAATCAGAGTTGCTGTAAATTGGTGATTTTGGGGCTGGTAACTCTAAATGAACTTCTCCTCTGCTTTCCTGGGATGGTCTTCATGAAAGCCACCAGTTTCATCATGGTGCTTAATGGGTTTTGCAAATGCACTTGATTACAGTATATTGTTTTTGCAAGTACCTGACTTCCGTGTCTTAAAATAACACTTGACTGGTGTTGTTGATGTTACTTAATTCCTTAATGCCATATGTACTGTATACTCAACAAATCACTAAAAGAACAACAACATTAAAACTAGAAGGTGTGTTCCAACTTTTGACTGGTACTATATTTATAGCACTGCAGTGCTCAAGGAAAGTGATAAAATCAGGATTCCATTTTGTGTGCACTACACTGCTTCTTCTCTCATTTCTAGCTTGTTAAAAAAGCTGCAATGATCAGCAAAGCATGCCAGTGCAATGTGCAAAAGCACTGCACTTCTTACATCTGGTTTAATAACATAGATTAAGCTTTACTGTCCTGTCATTTAACTGCCTATTATCACACAGTTTATTAACCCTGAGGTTTTTGGGTGAAGCTCAGTAAGATCTGATTAACATATTGTGCATCTGTGTTTAACATAATGAGGTTTTATTACAAACCACTTTGGCTTTTTAGATAAACAATAATTACAAGGGTTTTTTTCCAGTTTTTTTTTTTTTTTACAATACCAGGTAAATTACTAGGTATATTAATTATCGATGCTGCAAATCTCCCATTCCTAAATGTGCTGTAGAACACCTCACCACTGCACACATATACAGTTATATTAAAGCATACACTCAATAGGCATTTTATTAGGAACTATATCCGAATAAATGAGTATCCCTGTTCATTCATGCAATTATCCAATGCAATTACTAAAAAGCACCTCAGAATGCAAAACACACCGAACCTTGAGGTAGATGGGCTAACAACAGAAAACCATGTCAGATTAATCTCTCAACCAAGAACAGAAAGCTAAGGCTGCAGTGGACACAGGGTCAGCGAAATTATATAGCTGAAGACTAGAAAATGTAGCCAGTTCTGATAAATCTTAATTTCGTATCAGGCACAAAGATGGTAGTGTCAGTATTTGTTGGGAAATATATGGTGGAAGTATTGTGTGACTCACCTTGTGCCCATTAATACCAACCAATTTTCATTAGAATGCTACAGACTATTTGAGTATTGTTGCTATGTGCATCCCTTCATTGCCACATCTTCTAATGACTACTTCCACCATGATAATGCACTATGTTACAAAGCAAAAGAGTCTCAAACTGGTTTAATGAACATGACAATGAGTTCAGTGCTCTTCATGGGCTTTCCCAGACACTGAACTGATTCCAGCAGAACACCTTTGGGATGTGGCAGAATAGGAGGTTCAGAGCAGGATTTGTATAGAGTTCATAATAAGGTGCTTGGTGACTGCACTGTCTTATCTAATCTGCTAATAAAATTTTACTTTGAGGAAGGTGAAAGTTTCTTAAAGAGAATCATTATTGGTGACAACCATCAGCTGAAAAAATGACCATAATCAGAAAAACGCTTCAACAATCAACTACTGTACCTGCACTGAGATGATTATTGAAGAGCTGAAACCTAAACTTCGGATTAAACACAGATGATTGCTATTCAAGGGTGTTGTGATCTTGCATGACAGTGCACGTCTGCACACTTGCACACGCTGCAAAAACTTAAAAGGTTTTAAAGCGTCCTCCCTATCGTTCTGATCTTGCTCCATCGGATTTTCAACTATTTGGTCACTTGAAAGCAGCCCTGTGAGGATGAAGGTTCACTTCTGATAAAGAAGTGAAGATAGCAACACTCAGCCTAAAACATTTTTTAATGAGAGAATATGAAAGCTTGTTTT
This sequence comes from Clarias pachynema, assembly GCA_030014365.1. Classification (NCBI taxonomy): domain Eukaryota; kingdom Metazoa; phylum Chordata; class Actinopteri; order Siluriformes; family Clariidae; genus Clarias; species Clarias pachynema. Next base: position 12,014,152 of record JAQMYL010000033.1, on the reverse strand, counting down.
AGTTAATTAAAATAAATACCCTCATAATATGTTTAATATGTTATATTTATATAACAATCTCACTCAAGCAAAAGCTTCTTAGCTTCTATGTTTTAGGTACAATGGGTGCTGATGCAAACAGATGGTTAATTCTGGAAAATTTGTTAGCAATGATGTTACCCATATAATTTACAGTAAAACTCTCTCGCAAATCAAAACCAGAAAAAGGCCTTGAAAGAAGAAATTTTTAAATCTTTTGTCCAACAGTGCTCTATCTTTTGCTGTCAGGGTAAATTTACCACTTACAGTATGCTACTGTATGAACTGTCACCAGAGATATTAAAAGCAAAGGCACTTAGAGAACATGACTGAAGCAAAGATACACCACAAAATGGCTTAAAATAAATTATTGACAACATGAATCACCAATCAACATATTTCTGTTGTGATCATCATACAGGATAACTGCCAGCACGTCATTCCAGGCCAATCAAATACCGCACACAGTATAACCATGTAAGGAGATCCTACTTGAACTTTCCACACCTATATGCATGTACTTATAATTATAACCCAGAATTTCCGAAATCCAAATTCACATTCAAAGAATCATGTCCCCTTTCAGAATTCTTGAATGCAGACAAACCCTCATTTTTGCGTTCCACAAGCACACCTGTTTCCTCCCCTTAAATCACTCCAAGAAAGAAGCCAGCTCTTCGGCGCATAAACATGCCTGTTTTGGTGTTTCCTCCCTTATAGGTGATGCGCTGCACGGCATCTAGCAGAGACTCCTTGTCCCTGTAGGAGCTGAGCTTGAACTCGGTCCTGGCATCATCACTGAACTGAACAATGGCCACCTGTCAAAGAGAAAATTAGGAGCGTTTATCATGCCTGTGGTCTTGGATTTATGCTATGCTGAATTTGGTGTGAGCCAAGCTAAACCTAAAAATCTTTTTGACCTTGAAATGGAAAGCTCCAGTGGGCTACTTCCCACAATGCTCTCCTGTTTTTATGTATAAGATTGACTAGCGTACGAGTGGCTCTGGCAGCATTCTGATCTTTTCTTTGATGCTATTTCATTTTATTGGCCATTTTTTTATTTATTTATTTTTTGATTGATGTGGTATTTTCCTTGTCGCACATCCACGACTTGTAGCTGCGGTGTACCCTGATGAGGTCGGGGAGTCTTGATGGATATCTTTTGGCTTTGGCCTACTGTGTCTAGACTGGTGGTATTTTTACTTAATACTTTCCCACTGGCCCAGGCTAAACTTTAGCCAGTGTGGTCATTATAGTCTGCCCAAAAATAACCCCTTCTATGAAGTTTTGGGTAAATAAACCCGAGCTACTACATTATATAGAAACAGTATAGTTTTTTGTTTGTTTTAAAAATGCAAGAGAGCTTTTGGTTTTATGTGAAATTGGAATGATCTGCATGTTTCCCAGCACACCTGTGTTCCTTCAGGACCAATGACATCCAGCGCGCCCGTGGTGCTGTATAGGAAGCGGATGATCTTCTGGAAGTTGTCATCTCCTATGCTCCAGGAGCCATCTACCAAGAACACCAACTCTGCTTTGGCTGCTTTACAAACTGAGAAAGCGAAAAGAGTGGAGGGGGGTTTAGAGTAGGTGTGGGGGCGAGTTTTCACAGAGACCAAAATCTCATTATTTTATAGATGTCGCAATACAACAGATGATCCCTATATTCGCAGGATGACCTATTTTTCTTTAACTTGGGTCTCTGTCAAGACCTCTATTATCACAGGCCAGATAACACTAAGCTGGTAATTAATTCCTAGCTACTTTTCTATATATAATTCATATTCCACTTTTCTGCCACAGTGTTGTTGCCTTTAAAAGCATTTAATGTTAAAAATTATTAGAGGGTTGTGGAGAACACCCAGGGGAATGCACTTAGCCATGAGATATATGTGTACATAAATTTAATATGCCCAGAGTGCTGCGTTTAGCTTTTTTTTTTTATTATTGCTATTTTTGTTTGGATGAAATTCCAATTTTGGACATCAATCCTCTGATAGAGTGAGGGACATTTTTGCACAACAAAATCCTCAGGCACATTAACTCGTAAGTCATGCACTTACGTCCAGCTGGACAAGACACTATAAATGTTTGTCGTTAATTTAACCCTATGAATATGGCTAAGGTTATAAAAAGTAAAGTTGTATATGTCTGTCTTTGCCACTTTTGTACATTAAGAACTTTGAAGTACAGAGCTCAAATACCTTGAAAAGGTTAGCTGTCAGATCAGTCATGCATTAGTGAAAGGTCGCACCACTTATAGGGACAAAGCAGACTAAAGCAGACTAACATTAAACAAAACTGGTCAGTGAAAATTCTTTGAAATTCCCCTTATCCACCACCCTTCCTTTTATAGCCTTCTCTCTTTCCCCTCCTTGTTACCTTCTTTAGCTGATGGAATGGTGGGAATCGGCGCAGTGGTGGGAGGTGGAGTCGGTGGCTGAGTTGGAGCTGGAACTATAACAAAAACAACGACAAAACAAATCACACAATATCTCAACACAAAAGCAGTTGTGTGACTTCATGTCCAAGCCCGGATACACTGCTCTATTAAGAGCTGGTCCAATCTGATTCCCAGACAGTGACAGAGAGTGTGCAGACGGAGTACAGCTCTGTTTACCTCGTTGGCTAGGAAGTAGTCTGAATCATTGACCTGTTACTGCTGCCACTCACTGACACATAGATATGTGTGTTGGGAGAAAGTAGGGAATTGCTGAAACATTGCAGCTGTCCAAATAGCTGGGAGGAAATCTACTACATCTACAGATTCCACATTTAACTTGTAAGTTTTATCTGGTTTGAAAATGAGTCATCTCATTGACAGTGAGTCATTTACGTGTGGTGTCCATTATGGTGACGGCAGGGCCCTCCATGCTCTGTAGCTGTGTGTAGACACTGATCTTGTACTGCGTGTTAGGCGACAGGTTGAAGAAACACTGCCTGAAGGCACCACCGCTTACGCTGTGCTCCTGTCTGTGACCATCTGCAAGTGAAAAGTGAAATAAGATGAGCGGAGAAGACGTAAACTCAAGCGTGTTGCTTCACTGACAAAATACATTGAGCTCAGCTCTAATCAAATTGCAATGAAACCAAATCTGCTAATCAGGATTAGCCGCAGCAGGTGATGACATCCTGCAGGGCAGCACATAAAACAGGATGCACCTGCGTTTTTGCCTTTACTACTTTAAGCAAAATGAGTCTGATGAAGTTATGGTCACTCTTTGTCAGCCCCTGACATTGCTATCCTACAGAATGAGAAACAATGTGAATAAATTGGATATGAGAAAATTATGTATGGTCACAGGCAAGACATGGAATGGCAGAAGACAGGTGGTCTAATAGCTGCTATTCATCACCTTCAAAGCTGTTATTATTTTTCAATGCCTTACTGCAGTCAGAGAAAATGAAAAATCCAACAGGTTCATATATATATTCAGATGGGGCAGTGAGGTCAAGGAAAAGTGAATTATATTAAAGCTTCTAATCCTTCTTAGTACACATAAGCAAATCATATGCTCCCTTTCTCTCCATCTGTATAGCCAACGTTCTCTCGTCTCTCCTTGTATCATTTGCTACTAATATCACTGTCAAAGACTTTGTACTTTCAGCTTCATTTGCCTCTGCTGGTGCTGACTAATCAAACCAAAATATAATTTATAAGATAATGTAATCTTGGATGCTAAAAAAAAATCGGAGAACTTTTTTAAAAGCTTATCCGCAGCTTTTGTCTCTAAACTCTGGCCCACATTAAAATTTATGGAGCTCTATGAGGACACTCTCTCTTTCAGGCTTTTCTGCATTTCTCCACATGACACTGATAATCATGCAACCCAGAATAATCATAATCCGCTAACAAGGCTGATCAAATATGCTTTCAATCAGACTTGTTAGCTGTGTTCTGAGCTTCTCAAACAATAGCATGTGACGTTTTATTATTTAAAGCTCTCCAAAGAGTTTGAAGAGACTCACAGGTTGATTTTCGCATTGATTCAGGATGCTTGCTTTATGCAGTTGTTACAGCAAATTGCACTTCTTATTCTAGTCACATTTCTGAAAGTAGCAGGAACTCCCTGTCCTTTCCCCAGTATGTACAAAGCCCTCAACTCAACGTTTTATGCCATGTGGATGAAACAAGCAAGGTCTAGCCCCATAAAGTAAAGTTGTTTATTGCACATAATGACTTACATTATACTGAAGAGCTGATGTGCATACATACAGTACGAGTATTATTTGGAATGTATGCCTTATACATTAGACCCCTACAGAGCACCTCAACCAAGAGTCTCTGCTGAGGGCATTTTGAATTTCGAACAATTCATCCATATCATGACACACAATGCAGCTAGAAGCTGGATCTGGTTTCAGTAGGGCCCCTCTGCTGCGAGTCCTGAATCTCAAATGAAATGGTGGATTTACAAGACTTTTCCAGACGAGGGATGAAAAAAAAAAACCCAAAATGCATTAAATGAAAGAGGTGCTGTTTCAAATCTGAACATAAGCCCTGTCAGAGCATGCCATCAAAGAACATAGAAGGAGCACGAAAGCTGGATAGAGTCAAAGCGTATCCAATTCTTTCACATCAACAAACCAAACATGGCAGTGTTTCCCTTTGATGAAATCTGTTTGAGTATGTGTGTGTACTGTATGTGTGTGGGTTGGTTAGGGATAGGAGAGGGTGTGACTCACTGAGCAGCGACTCGATGATGACCCTGTAGAGGGAGGCCTGGCTGACAGGCTGCCACTGTACACACATGCTGTTCATCTGCACCTGGTATGTACTGAGCCCACTGACTCCTAGAAACACTGCAACACACACCAAATATCATCAGGACACAATGACACAACTTTTCAAAGTTCCTATGTTTTCATTAGCTGCATGAAAATTCTGTAGACCATGCCTCTATATAATAATAACGCACAATGGGTGTATTGTATCATGTTCATGAGTCATTCTATAATTTGGGGTATATTCCATGTCCATGGTGATATTTTTATATTATTCTAATAGTGGAACGCATTTTATAATATCATGGAATCCTTGTGTGCATCTTATGCGTCACTTATCTTGAAAATGGAAATTAGCTTTCAAAAGTATTGAATAAAAAACATTATAGTTAACAAGAAAATTTTTTCTATTCATTTAAAAAGTCTAAATACCAAAAAAAAAAAATAGATTTTATTATTTAAATAGTTTAAATATATTGATTTTTTTTAAATGTCTGTAATAGTTCTCACAACAAAACTACCAACAAAATAATGTCCTGTAACTGTCCTGTACCCCATGCATTACATGATCCCATTCTTCTCGGTGTCTGTTGTGGTTTACAGATTCCTTATTATTTTAATTTTAACTGCTACTATACCTGTCAACTACTTTATAACTTTACTTTAGTGTACATAATCATTTAAAAAAAATTTGTTAATGCTTAAGCTTTACAACTAGCAGATATGTAACTCTGAAGAAACTTACTAACTTGAACCACTATTTGTTTTATTGGGAAATTACAGAATAACTTTAATGTTATCATTTCTATATCTAATTTAACTAAACTTTAGTGGGGTCCAAGACCTCAATGAAAATCTAAGGATTTTTAATTAAACAAATAAAAACAACAGAAGAGCTTAGAATTTTAAATGAAGAAAGTACTGTAAGCTCAATATTTTAAATAATTAATATTCAAGATACTAATTTCTATGTTTCTATTTAAATCTAAGTAAATATCAAATGAATATTGACCATGTTAACTGCTTTAAATCTGGAAAATCCTACCTTTCTGATAAATAAAGTTTCTTAACTTATTTTATTAATATTTAACAATATTTAAAATGTTTCTTTTTGTGCATTCATTATTCATGCAGAAAATCATGGCCAGTTTGCCAATGTTTACAAGTGTGTACAAGTTTACACATTTACAACTAAAATTTGTAATAAATAAAAAGAAATTTCCTGTATTTTTCACTTCAATGTACCACAAAAATTCCAAACCGTGACTTTAAAGCCGAAGTATGTGCCAAGCCGTGACTTTTGCGTTCCCTTATGCCATTAATAATTTGTAATGAAATTTGTTGTATTCAATTTGAATAGAATACACATAGAACCATTTTCACTAGGGCGCTCAGACTTTTTTTTTTTACACCACTGTATGTATGTAGCAAGCTACTGTATTCATGAGTTTTGACTGTGCTGTTATATTCGAAAGATATATGGTTTTCTTTTGCTTCTTTCTACTGTAATAGAATCAGTAAGTTATAATCTGCACATCAATGATATACAGTAGGTGTGTGTGTGTGTGTGTGTGTGTGTGTGTGTGTGTGTGTGTAAAAAATATTTTTGGACTGTTCCAAATGCTTATTTGTGGGTGGTTAGCACATGGTACACAGTGCAGCTGGTTTCATACAATAAATGTCATCGTTGCGGTTCCATATTTAACCAATTCAAAAGTCTAATGGATGAGTGTATTCTGGGCGATGTGTTCAGTACACAAAAAGCTGAAGAAAAACAAAATATAAAGTTCAAACAGCATTCCTATCAAATAAGGCTTCCAAAAAACTGATCCTAACCAGATCTATTTTTTTTTGGAAGCCACACAAAACTTGCTGTGTCAAAGAAAACGAAAGCAAAAAAAGAAAGATCGCCTTTCTTTGGAATTAACAGGATTTTAGCACAAACCAAAGCCACAAGCCACATGGCTTATATTACTCAGTACAACAATACCACTTTCATGATTTACCGTAAAACAGACTGAATCCTAATACTTGATTAGGGTCAGCGATAACTTTCTCTGTGGCTGAATTCTGGTTCCTGCACCATGAATCATGACTTCACCATTACCACACTTCAAATAAAAAGCATGAATATTTGTTTAAAAATCTTCTCACTCATTAATGGCCCATGTAGGACGCCTTAATATGAAATGACAAAGTCCTTTTGTTTTTTCGCTGTCCAGTAAAAAAAAACTATGACACTGCATAAAGATTCAAAAGTCTGCACTACACATATGGCACAATCCAGAAGATTAGCCATTAGGGTTTTGAATAATGCATGTCACAAACCTTCCCTTTCTTATATAAGCTACATTATTTTTAATAAGCTATGTTTATGCTGAGAGGAGCTTCTGCCTTGGACGATAAAACAGAGTCAATCGAAAAATCTGGCATTAGGGGTTTCATTACTTAAAGGTCAAATTGAAACTATATGAAACATTAGTAGAGAAAGGATAATGTCAATGTTTTATATATAGTTATTAATATATATCATTTAACTCCATAACTTATATATAAAAATAAATAAATTTTTTAAGTGAAGTGTTTGGATGTATTACCGTATCTTACAAGAGACTTTCAGTTTCCCTCAGATGATGCAAACAGGAGGTAAATAGCTTTTTTTCAAATAGCTAGACAGTATTATATTTTTCAGCATCGCAAGGCAATAACATTTTAGAACTGGCTTCATTACGAGGACACACACACAGAAGCTTCCTAAGAAGGATCTAACGATGGGTGGCAGATATGTCCTTTTAAAACGCTATCTGACAAAACGAATCTTCCTTACAAAAACATCCCAAGACTTTGACATCCAGGCACTGCTTTTGCTTATCTAGGTAAGGTAAATTGAAAGAGTGACTCGATGGCACACCAGAATTCTTTTGTGTACCCGCAGGCCTCGCTGGAAATAAAAAAAAACCCAATCTACTCCCTATTTGATGAGAAAAGCTTAGAAATGTATTAGTTTGTGATACAGCCTGCGCTATCACATTTATATGCAAAGGACTGTTATTACAGTAGCTGTGTATCTGAACATTAATATTCCCCCGGCTGTCTGTCATGAAACCGTCTCTATTTCAGAAAGAGCTTTTAACAAGTCTTCAGCTTAAAAAATAGATTGATGATTATGAGATGTGCTACAAAGGAAGAATTTCTAATCACCTTAGAACTGCTCCTGTAAGGGAAGACAATGATACTCATAATGAACATCGTATCAGCACATTCAGTATTGCTTGACTTTAAAGCATGCAACAGTAAAAGAATAATAATTTACAATTCAACATATAGGATAGGTGCCACTTTGATTCTGTTTCCTCTCATGGTTTCTCCCCTGGCTCACCTGGATATTGATCTACTACTAGATACTTCTGGATTTCTGGATTTCTGTGAAGCTGCACCAAAAAGCATCACTAAGAAACTAAATTGTACTTATCATTGCCACTTCCACCTATAGCCACAAGAAAAATATAAAAAAAATTCAAATTAAAATAAATTGCCAGCACTCTCTTGGTAAGCGGGATGGTTAATTCTCTCTCCACTGTAAATCCCAGCAAGTCTTGCCAATGTATTTGGAACTCGAGCTCATGTACAGTACTGTATGTGGAAGAGCACAGATATTGTAGCTCCTTGCATGAGTAACAATTCCAAAAAATTATCTTCTTTACATAAAATAGGCTACATTCACATTGCAAGCCACATTGTTCAATTGCAATTTTTGGTCATATTGGATTTGCACGTCATGACAAATTCATAAAATACAAGTGACTTTTATCTAATTTTTAATGTGGATGCGTGTCCTCTGAAACGACACGTTTGCGCACATCAATACTGTATGTCTTTGTTCACGCCATCTGGGTCAAAATACGTCATAAATTCATGCTACGATAAATTTTTGCAAAGTAGGCTTAGGGTTTTGCTCTGGAGGACAGCAAGCAGTTTGTCAGCTGTATTTGTTGAGTTCCAGAAAAAAGGATAAAGTCATACACCTCACTTTAGTTAGCAGCTATTGCTAGCACTGATATTAAATCGCTGCACTGCCAGTGCGCAGAGACAAAAAAAAAGTCACATGAATTCTGATCTTCCAGCTCTCATTCAGGTCATACAGTATGACAAAGTATTGGATATGTATCACATATGGTACACAAATTAAATTTCATTAAACTGGGAAAAGCTTTACTGTCACTGAGTCAACAACCTAAAAGTTCTCAAAGGCAGCAGTGTCACCTTAAGACATCTGATCTGAGTTTCCAAAGTCTGTGTGTATGTGCATATTAAAGTGGAAACACAAAGTCACTACTTGTATCAGGCAGAGCTCTAATTATTCATAACTGTATTTAAATTTAAACATTAAAAAGTGGATGATGCCTAAACATTTTTTTCTATTCAGTTACTTTATTTTTCATTCATTCATTCTTTCTTTGAAAAAATATCAGCACTGACAGGTCAGTACAATCTAATTATTATGGCTCTCACAGTTAGTTAACCTCAGCTACTGTATATTACTCAAGTTCTTAATTTCATTAAGAGATCTGTTTCTATTGGGGTTTTTTTTTTTTGGAAGTGTCCTTTAAGAATTTCTGACAAATTTATTTAATTCTATTGACCAAAATATAAGCTAACTAGAAGTTTAACTCAAACTACCACGACCCTGACGAGGCAGTTACTAATGATGCTGTAAATGTGTCAGCACCACATGTTCATATTAGTTCATGTCACACCTCTACTCTCAACCAGATGTCCTATTAAGCTTTCTAAACATGAATCGTGTTCTTCATATTAATATCTTTATTTGTATCAGTTTAAAACACAATTGTGTGCAATCTGTATTAGAATTGAGTTACATGCTTAGTTTGTGTGTGTGTGTGTGTGTGTGTGTGTGTGTGTGTGTGATAGACAAACTCACGTGTTCTGGCTGTGCCGATGAGAGGGTCACTGGAGCCTGTTGTGTATGAAGAAATGACCTTGACCCCATATTCCGTGCCGCTCAGCAGGTTCAGGATCAGCAGTGTGTTCACATCGTCTCCTACAAACGTCTCCAGAGCACGGCCAGGCACTGAACACAAAACACGATACCAAACAAATGTTAGCACCTATACTCCCAGGTGGCAGCGTACATAAATACTGTACATCGACAAAGCTATACACATTTAAATTTCAATGTCAAATTAACGAAATCTGCATTAATTCACTACTTAGCAACACCAGCACACAAACTAATTTCACCTGAAGGGTGTTAATCAGGCAGGGATTTAGCTTGCTCCGTTGCACAGAATAGCACAAAAGAAAAAGACAATCAGAGTTCAGCGTAGCAGAAGACCAAATAATGAAAAAGGAAAACAGCATGGAGCAAAGCTCTGCCTCCCCGATTCCTTCACAGAAAGATCACAGATGAAACAAAAGAGGAGACAATAAAGAAACAGCTGATCCGCACAATTCTAGATAATATTAAAGTATAGATTCTCTTGACCCTTGACTTAAAACTCATACACAGATACGCAACCCAGGCAGATTTCTGATACAGAATAGCCAAATGAGCAGCCGTTTTATGATGCTTCTGCAGTGTGCGTAGCCCTGCTTGTTTAAGGAGTTATTAAACATAGCTGGAGTAGCTGCTTCTCTCCCTCACAGGCTCAACTTTTAATATAAATCAAAAGTTTATGGAAGTACAATTTGAGTCTCCTCTCAAGAGGTTGCAGTGGAAAACACAGAAAGTGAGGGATATTTTTCCTTCTGGTGTTCTACAACCAAAACCTCTCTGTTTACAGCTGAAACGAATCCCACAAATGGAAGAATGGTCATATTCAGTCCAGCAGATGTAGAAACAGATGGCTGTTTCTTAGCTTCATGGTTTTACCAGCAGCATTTATTCAATTTGGCCTTGGTCTAACACATTAAAAGCTTTGTTTAAAATCCTAAAAGCATTGCCAGGTGTAAATTACATCAACTCCGGAATCAATGGCACTGTTCACAAACAATGACAAAAACAGATAAATATAAAAGTAAATAGGATGCTGTTCCTGTTAAGTGGTGGACACAGCAGACCATTTAATCCAGGCCTGGCCCAAGTTTTACACCTAGACGCCCTTCTTCACACTTCCTATTGTTTATCTGGGCTGGGGCTTGGCCCTAATGAAGCTACATCTGCATGACAGAAGCCTACCACTCAGCCGCCAATGTCTAGATAAATAACAAATATAACAGTTTCAGTTAGTAACATTTAAATCACAAGGAATATATAGCAAACCTTAAATACAGGGACACTGTATGTGTTTATCATAGTGTTATTCAAACATTCGTACGCTTCTTCTCATTTTTACCACAGTTTTGCCACCACCATCAACCCAGCTCTTGCCCATCACATTGCATGTATACTGGAGGGCTGGAGGCATGTTATTATTCATGAAGTTATTAGGCATGAAAACCACCTGGGTAAGATTGGTACCAAGGCTAACATGGCTAACATGGCTTCCACCAAACAATAAAACCAGCCATCACAACTTTTTAAACAGCTTCTCCTGCCGCCGCCCAGGGTGAAGTAACGCACTCAAAGCAAAGTGCAATCTACCCTCTTCCACATACGTAGAGTACATAATCTGACAATTGGTAATCTGCCACTCTGATTGACATGGGACAGAATGTGCCATCCATTCCATCCATAGTATGGCAAATTGCGCTCCCTCGACCACTGGCTCAATAATTGTTGTGGCATCAAACTTACAATCTTCCAAAGATATGAATGTGTTTCTGTTGAACTGTTCTTGAACCTTCTAAGCAGCATTTAAGTATTTCAAAATTATCAAGACCCTCACAATTACCATCTGGTTAAATATCACTTAATAAAGATGATTTAAGATGAAAGGTTCACGTTCGTATGTGGCCATAAGCATGGAGATACACACCAGATGTAGGCTGATAGATGATTCTGTAGCCCATGGTGGGTGAGGCAGGTGTGTCCCAGGTGAGGCGGAAGCGGTTGTACCATTCCTCAGACACCCTCAGGTTGCTCGGTGCAGTCAGTGGTACTGGCCAGAAAAGGAAAAACATAATCAGAACAAGGAACAGCTGTGCTTACCCGAAGCCTAGAGCAACTTTCAGCAGACGCTAGATTTCGGTGCAATACCTAACAAGTGATTTCAGCCTAAGCAGCGCGAACATTCATCATTGTCATGTTTGCCAACCCTCCTAATTTTCTCAGCGTTCCAATTATCACTGTCTTCACCTGGTGTTATCTCCAGCCAGGTTCACAAATTTCCCATATTGTATACGTTTTAATCAATTTTTTATTCCTTTTCATCATTATAACCTCCCTGCCAGGTAATTTAGCCACCTAATGAAGATTTGACATCATGCGTTGTCAAAAGGCTCTTGGGCTACATTGTTGTTACTCACTGATGGGTATTCTTTTTTATAGCTAAAGTCCCTCAATTCTAGCAATACAATATACTGTACCATTAACCCTTTTCATTCAAAATGACCCATTTGACTTTTCCATTACACCATGTCTAATCGATTACATGAGTAAATAAAAACTAAACATATTTTCCAATGTAAATCTTTATATGCCTAAGGCTATAAAGATTTACAAAAGCTAAGGCACCATATTATCTTTAGTACTAATTTTGTTATATATGTTTGTCATGGCTGAGGTATTACTGTACTGTATGTAAACCTAACAGCTGTTTTACTTACAGTACTGTGCAAAAGTCTTGGTCAAATACAAAAGATATCCATATCCATCGGCAAAATTCCAACATAAAAGTGATTTAAAAATAAAAAAATTAAAAAAAAAGAGCACTAAAGAGTAATAAAATAAACAGTCAATATTTGGTGTGAAAACTCTTTGCTTGGAAATGAATAGTAGTGCATTTTTATTATTATTTATTTTAGTGTGCTGGAGAATATGCCAGACTTCTTCTGGCAACACTTGCTGCTTTCTATTTTCATGCAACACCAAAAAACCTACACTACTTTTTTGTTTTCGTCTGAAAACTAGTCTGATATGTAATATGTTGCTTTGTTTAGAGGCATACAAATATTCTTCTTCAATTAAATGTATTTATTTATTTATTTATTTATTTGAAAATTAAGTTTGGAAATGATTAATTGTTTTTGTACATAATAATGCAGACATGATAAACATATGAAACAAAATTTATACTGAACAAAATTTATACTAAAGTTCATATGGTGCCTTTGCACACACACACACACACACACAGTGCTGTTAATTATTAGATTTGAAAACCTTTAGGTATCTGAGCAAACAAGAATGAAGATGATTGTTTCTATTCATACTGTACAAATTTGTATATTAGAGAAAAAACTTCTGTAAATTAAAGTTTGACATTAATTTTTCTTTTTACCTGTTTTTTCTCACTGAAATGAATAGTCAAAACAATCAACAAATGTGAGGTTCCTCGCTCTGAAAGACTGATGATAGAAAGGTTCCAGATTATAAATTATGTGAGCAATCATACATTGCAATTTCTTGCAGAAATGCATTTCTTGTTTTACACTTTTCTCCAGTGATGCTGGACTTATGGAACAATAGACAGTATGGAACCGGGATTATGGATAGTTCCTTTTCTTTTTTTAAATGGTTAAAATTAGACAAAACTTAGGGTTATTCGGTTGTCCTTTGAGCAGAATGCAAAGGAACTGAACTAGAGCTCTTTTAAGAAGCTTTAAACCTTTAACTATACTAGGAAACATAAGAGTAAATAGCCATTACAGGTCTTGGCTTTAAAACCTTACACCCCATCAACTGTCCCAGAGTGAGTCTTCTGCAGAATGCAATGCCCTGCTGACACTTCTTATAACCCACAACGCAATCAGAAACAAGAGCAGATCAGATTAAGAACCTCATATTAATCAAGATGTTAATGCAAAGAACCAATACAAGCTGCAATTCATTTTCAATTAGAGTTCACTGCAAGGTGTCGTTAACACTTCTAATCAGCGAGTCACAGAACGGTAAATTGTCATTGGAAAGTGATCATTGAGAGACTGGTAAACATAATCAATTCCATCAGAGGAAATAAAGCTAGTTTGATCACTTCATTACTGCTGGGAGAGTGGTGCTATAATGGATGGCTTTCATTAAGCTTATTAAAGAGTAAAATCAATATTAGGTTGCCTGATTGAAAATGCCCTCCACAGGGGCCAGGAATGAACCTCTGGCCTTGGCCAACCGCATCTGCATAAAAAGCTACAAGAATGGTGTGGTATCGACTGATGCTTGCTGTTCAGAGATCTTTTTTCCTGACTTATAGCAGAAGTGTTTTCTTGTTACGGCATGAACACCAAAGAGTACAGCACTATGCAAAAGTCTTGTGCCACCCCTCATATCTTCATATTAAATTTTATTATTTTATGTGGATTAAATTAACAAAATGGGAACAAATGTTTTACTGCCACGTGCTATAAATAAACTAAAGATACCATTTAAAAATGCTTTGTTTATGTAACAACCTCTGGAGCAACCTAATTTCCCCTATCGTCTGTTCTAAACACTCAGTATTCAGCATCACCAAAATACTAATCACCGGATGTCATCATCTGTACCTGTTTCACACTGTTTCTCACTGGTTCATGTCTTAAATTAGATGGTTTTATGCTTGAATGATTCATGAGAAACTGTGTGGTTTAACCAACAAAACACATTCTTCTAAAACTGGTCAGGTTTCAGCAAAATATGAAGAAACGAGGGGTGGCTCAAGACATTTGCACAATACTGTAAATATTTTAACTCTTTATATTAAGATTCCCTTAAATAACCAGACTTAACACAATTAAATCTAAAATGATATTATTATTTATGTTTTGGGGCGATTTAAAGTTGGATTTCATATAAGGAGTAAGATGACATGGCAGTGGTAATAGGTTTTTCAATAGAGACACACTAAAAATACAGTTTGTGGACTATCATATGTTCATACAAGTTATTAGGGAATGTTTGCTATACTGTAGGTCTTAGCTGGGCATATATTACATTTGTACCGCATTACTTGTATATGCTTTTGTTTAATTTTGTTCTAAAAAACAACTTTTAGCAGTCTTGCCAATAATGTCAATGTCATGGGTTTTATACTACACATGTACTGTAGGTCACTGGCAAGCTATCAACTTAGAGTAATACTGTATGTCATCTGTAGTGTAGGAATAGAGGACAAGAGAAACGACTCACAAGTATGGCCAACAGAGGACATAGAGAGCACGCTGACTTCTCCCTCTGGATAAACAGGGTTAACCGTGATCTTGTATTCTGTGTCTGAGAGAAGAGCCTGCAACATCACGGTCTTACTATTACCTGGAACCAGCACCTAGAGGGTGACAGAAATATGGACAGAAATGCAGACAGAAATATGGAAAATTTAATATAAAAGTTTGTAAAGAACAGATGAATCTTGGTTTACTTTTAGGAAGGTTCACTTAAGGTGGGCTGCTTAATGAAATGTGGCAGGTACAATTGAAACAAAGGGGGCTATCCATACTGCGGTAGTCACAACTCACAGACACATCATCAATCACAAACACACACACACACACACACACACACACACGCAATCTTAGATCTCTTGGATCGAGCAATACCTGTCTATGTGTCACAACAACGTGGATGTCAGGTAAAATTTGTATCAAGCTAAAAAGGATGGAAAAAAATGTTTCATAGATAACACTGCATCAATTAATCATTATTCAAAGTTCAAATTTCATTATGCTTAATTCTTGTTCTAAATTTAACTTATCTACTGTAAAATAAAAATACATATAATAATAATAAACAAATAAATAAAAGGATTGTCAGTATGTAGGAATAAAGTGTAAAGGTATCAGTTTAAAAAGAAGGTAAAATGATTTTTAATAGGCAAAAAGATTTTCAACAATATTCTTTAAAAATATATAAAAATAACATAAAACAAAATATAGTCACATTCTCAATTTACAACATGTATACTATATATATGTATGTATATATACATGTATATATATATATATATACTACCGTTCAAAAGTTTGGGGTCACTTTCTAACTCCTGATTTTTATTTCTTTCTACATTGTAAAGCAATGCTGAAGGCGTCCAAAAAATGCATTAATCTCCTTTGAACAG
>JAQMYL010000033.1:11962046-11989073 GCA_030014365.1 Clarias pachynema | reverse complement strand
CAGCATCACCCAGGGTTCGAACCAGCGATCTCCGGATGATAGGGCGAGCGCTTTACCACTGCGCCACTCGGAGGCCCCCACCTGTGAAAATTTTTTTTTATAGGTATAATTACAATTAATAAATATCAGACCCATATCTGATGTTATTATCAGTAACAATGCATCCCTTGCTTCTAACAAAGGCAAAGTTATGAAACTATGTGATACCCAAACATACCGTACATATCATGCTGATTTTTTTTTTTACCTCAGTTTCATCAGCAGTTTCACTGCTTATAGGTGCATACACAAGCATGTACCCAGAAGCCCCTTCTGTAGATCCCCATCGAGCATGCATGGTGCCGTGTGTCACATCATACAGCTCCAGACCTCTGACCACAGGCAGAGCAACTGAAAAAACACATTCAGAATTCTAATATATCCTGATATTACAAAAGTGTCATTGCTTATTGCAGTACTTTTAAGACCAAACATGTTGGTAAAGCACAAATAAGCATTAATAACCTGCATGATAAAACTACACAGCACATGCAATAAAGTTTCCATACAAATGTACTGCGTGTTGATTGTGATTCTGAGGTAATTGTGTTCATGCATGTGTTTGTGTGTGAGACTCACGTGTGGTCTCCCTGCCCCTGAGAGCCTCACTGGCCGAGGCGGTGTACATAGCAAACACAGCGATATCATACGCAGTCAGGGAGCTCAGGTCTTTCAGCACTGCTGAGGTCTCTGTGCCACCCACCACAACCTAGTGTTAAATCAGAGCTTATTTTGCTTTCATTTCTTGGAACACATTTCAAGAGGTTTTAGCTTCATACACATTAGTTCCAAACCTCTAGACATGTGTAGAGCCGACAGTTGTAAGCAATCTGCTGATAAATATTTTCTGAGAAGCAGGTGGTTAATGGGGAAGACTCACAGCGATATATGCTGTCTTATCTTACCAAGAGATGCATATCACTACAAATTACTCCAATGCAATATTAAATCCCACAACTCAAAAACAAATCTCAACCTAAATGTTTTCTCACAATGAAAATGTTCCCTCATAATATTGTTTTATATGTGTTTGTCTTATAAACATAACTTGCTAAACTGCAGTACATCGGCCTGAGGGAATAACATGGGAATAAGAGTGTTTCTTTTCTATTATTAATACAGCACATGAATCAACCTGGCATGATTGGAAATCTAGCATTCCAAGGACAGTAGAAGTGGTAACATGATCCTGGGCTTAACTGATATGTTTCTTAAATGGTTAATCAGCTGAAATAATGATATACTTTCTTTTTTATACTTTCTCTACTCTAAAGTCATAGAGTAGAGGAAACCTGTCGATATTTTCACTTTAATTGCATTTCACCTGGTAGGCAGCAGTGAGGTCAAAGTATTTACAAACTACACCTTTAAATTTTAGTAGCACTTTAGCTGTTCACATATAATTTATGGCCTAATGGGAAATTGGAGGTCAAGCGTTACGCTTTAGCTACATCATAGACCTATTAGACACTTACTTCTTCTGGCTGACCTCCTTTGTTAGGATAGTAAACCACACGATACTTCAGAACACTGCCTGGTGCGTGGGTCCAGGACACACGGAAACTCCGTGCTGTCACTTCAGATGTCACCAAGTTCTGAGGAGAGTTTGGTGTGTCTTCAGGGACTGAATCTTCTAAATGTAAAGGTAGAAATAGAGGCAACACATTGGCAAAATCTGTCAGTGAGGCAGAATCAAAATGAATAAATTAAAGAAATAACTGATGCACAGATTTTTTTTAAGTTTGTGTGTTGGGGGGGTTGTTTGTTCGTTTGTTTTTTTGGCGAGGACTGGTTTAAAATTTTGACATCAATAATTGTTTCAAGTCAAACCGGGACTTTCATTTGTGCAGAATAACAGAATACAGTTAGTAAAGTAAAAAATTATTTCTGTATATAATCCCCTGTACACTAATGCACTTATCCAAATGTTTCACTAGTGCTTAGATACAATCAAGGCAAAAAGATTTCTTAGTATGCCAGAGCCATGATCGGACTGCCTGCTTCACATCTGGAACTCTGGTCTCCCAAGAACTCCTTTAATGGGCCAAACATTTGGAAATCGATGGGAGTGACGCCGGGACTGTACGGGGAATGTGGCAATAACTCCACAGGTGCGTGCAGGTGGTGTTTGTAAATGATTCTCTGTACAGTTCCCACAGACTAATGCCTCTCTTCCACAACTTGGCGACAAGTTATCTGTCTATTTTCAAGTATCATACTGTACGTTCCGCTCGCTGAAAGTACACAGGAATAACTGCAGTGGGCTCCAAGCCACCTCGCCTGGGAATGTCATTTGCAGACATATGGGTTTACAACATTTTCACCATTCAAATGTTTAATGCAGCTAAGAGTCTCCTCACTTCACTGTGCTTGAAGTTTTACACCTCAGTTTTACACATTCATTCATGAAAAATGTCATCACAAGTCGCAGTTGGATTTGAGCGCCCTTTGTATTAGTACAAGTGAAGTGAATCACGTTTTGTGAAGTAAGCAGCAGAAAAGTAAGCAGTTTAAAAATATGATTCACTTTTAGTACTATTATTAAAAGCATAACAATTATATTTGTAATTGGATATTTTTGCCCATTCTCTAAAATGGTGTCAATACCACTGGAGTTACACAATGCCGATGGTAAAATTTCATTAAAATTTCATTGGAAAGTAAGCAAGTACTTACTTTTGATCTCTTTGTCTTGCAACTTTACACCATTGCACACAGTCTTAGTCAGACCCTCCACGATAGTATTCATTATGCTGAAGTCGGCCACGTTGTAGGTGTGTGTATCATGTGGCTGTGACGAAATTATCTTTAGCTCATTTTCATCTGCGTTCTTTACCCCTGAGCACATGCAGACACGAAAAAACATTCACACATGCACAGTTATAATCACATAGTTCAATTTAACCCGATTCAATTATATCTGAATAGTGCATTTATCAATGGACATTGTCACCAAACAGATTTACAGGAATAAAACAAATGCACACATTCAAACATACTGTATGCAGTATAGTAAGTGTGACAGCAAAGCCAAATAGACAGGCTTAGAACCAGCTACGTATGATCAAATCTTAAACATACTTATATAAGGAATAAAACACAGTAGGACCAATAACTATGTGATGTTCTACTTTGGCATTAATACCATTTTTTATTTATCACCGAACAATGCATGAGAACATAGATGAAATACAATTCAATCACTTAATCCTAATAATAATCCTAGATGAAAAAGTTTTTTTCCTTAAAAAAGCACACCAATCCTCCATCCTTAGACATTCCAGTATCTGAAAATTCCAACATCACCTCTGTCGCATCTAAAGCAACACTTAATCAACAACACATTGACCAATCAGATTACAACAATACTGTTGTATACTGTAATTAACGTTAAGCATGACCTACAAGTGTTGCTAAGTTTAATGAACACTTTTGTTTTTACACAAATCTTCTCTTACCAATGGCAAAGACCTCAACCCCAGCATCCTTTAAGCTCTGGGCAGGCACCTCAACAGCATCCTGAGATTTCCCGTCGGTGATCAGGATCCCAATTTTAGGAACGTTGCTTCGAGATCCAGATTCTGGTTTGAAGCTGTTCTTCAGAATGTATTTAAGGGCCAAACCTGGGGACACACCCTACATTTAAAATGAAAAACACAAACAAAAGCTGTGTCCTATTTGTCTTTTACATACTGATAGTACCTGTGAGCGTGTTTCCTCCTTTGTATGGCAGGTTTTTGACAGCATCAATGACCGCATCTTTAGTGGAAAAGGCATTCAGGTGCCACTCAATCCTGGGATCTCCACTGTACTGGGCAAGTCCTGAGCATTAAAAGCAGTATAATCCATGTCAACTTGCTTTTAAAAATGAATCAAAACATGCAGCTAATAACAATCATAACGATTCATGGGGGAAAAAAAGAGAAAAGAAAATAAGCGTACCTATACGGGTTTTATTAATTCCCACATCGAAAGCATTAACCAGGTTTTCCAGGAACGTGCGGACCAAACGGAAATTGAGCCTGCCGATACTCCACGAGCCATCTACCAGGATGACAATATCAGCAATCGCAGATGTGGTGCAGACGAACTGATCGACTACAGAGTGATCAAAAGAGAAACAAAGAGATACGAGATTCACATTGATAATTTGTACAATGGAATTTCTCAACATGCCACAAATGAGGAAATGCATTTTATTGAGTCACAAAGCTTTCACTAATGTGAGATACTGTAGAGAACGATATAACAATATGATGTGTGAGTATAATAATACGCAAGTCACTGTCGTCGGACACGTTCTTACACTGCAGAGGATTTGCTTTGGGCTCCACTCAAGCAACAATACATGAATCTTTAAAAAGTGATAGATTGCTCCTTTCATTCTTTAGCTGTACGTGCATGAGCTGTGCCTCTCGCTAGTAAACCCCACCAGGGTTCAGCACCAGAGGGTTATAAACACACATTTTTAGCATGAGCAGTAATGGAGGAGCTCCCACTGAAGGCAATAAATCTAGAAATTGCAGACACACAAGACACTATTTAGGACGAGGTAGTGTGCTGCATTCCTCCTTTAGCCATCTAGGCCTTGTAAAACATGTTCTTGAGCACCCACACCATAATATACTGTATATAGCCATTTCTCCATATTTCATACATTTTTTGTAGGATGCTTCACTATTTTGAAATCCAGCACCCTAACAGAAAGCAAAAATAGACATACATTACAAATATAAGTCAAAATGTGTTACTTGAAAATTTTATTATTTCTATTATTAATTTTTTCTTTTTTAAATATAGATTGTATTTATTGATCTCCTGATAGATTTGCAGCAGTAGTTCATGACCTATGTTTGATACAGCAGGTGTGTTTACCAAAGAGCTAATATCCAGGCTAGCAACATCTTTGAAATTTAGTTAAAAAATTGCATCTTAAAAATATAGAATTTTGCTAATCAAAATTGTACCAAGTCTCATTTTTTTAATGAATTTTATGCATATTCTTGACATTTTTTTTATTCTTGGTAAAAATTTACACTGTTGAAACTGTTACATAATAAAACTAATATCAGAGCTTTATAAAAATCAATTTTCAATTAAAGATACATAAAAGCTTACTTTTACTTAAAAAAAGTGAAGATGTTCGTTAGAGTCAGACATAAACATATTTTGTGTTGAAGGTTTTTAAAAATTATACCATGCTGCAATGAGAAAAGCAAACAGTTTAGCAAGCTGATTTGTAGGTGATTTACATTGTCTGTTCTCTTAAATTGCCTTTCTTGGAATGTTTTTGCTATAAAAAGGCAAATATTTTACTCAAAAAGTGCCTAAATCCATTACAGTAAATTGAAAATGCAGAATAAGTCAGTTCAGCACCTTTGAGATTCTGAGAAAGGGTAAACTACACAGTTGTGTGTCTAAGTGCTCAATAAAAGCATTTTTCTGGCCCTTTTTTAATCAGATTCTGCATCTCCCATTTCTATTAGCAAACAGGTGTTGTATGACCTATGGCGTTACACGATGCAGCTGCACACCATTACATCTTCAGCTGCTAACTGTGACAATGCTGCAGGAGGAAATCAAGAGAACTTGCAAGAATGAGCATCCTGAGAGAGAAGGTCATTAAATACACAGCGAGAGATCCACTTATTTAGATGGTGAAGAACCACGAGGCTGTTCTGCCTTTTCAGCGAGCATGCGCATGAGCCTGATTATTCTGATGGGAACCAGTGGTGAGAATGCATCAGGATCATCACTGATCCAGCAGAATTGATTCGCTCTAATCCCTAAGAGCTTCCGAGACCCGGCAACAGAGAGCCTTTCTGTCTTAGAAGCCCAAGGTCATGTGATAGCAGAGCTTTGGTAAGAGCGCATCAAGGCTCTCTCTCGTTGTATGTGGCCTAGGGTTTTCTTCATGAGTCTGCGACAAACATGCAAGCTGGAGGGGGAAAAAAACAGACAAGCAGATGAGATTAACATGAAATGAAGGGGGTAAAAAAAAAAGCAAGATAAGCAATATGATATTATATACAGCACATACACAGTTTAATTACTTATGGTCTTTTATTCTCTAATGCCATTTCCACATATGAGATTCTGCATTATCACACCATCATACAAACAACTCCAGTTAGTCACTGCGACATCAGATGAGGACATTCTGATTATGTCAAAAGGCTTATGTGAATATGTTAGTTTAGTGGAGTCCACTGAGGCCTGTGTGTCTGGACTATTAATCTGCTGTGCTGGCGTCCAATTGGAAAGGCTGTAACTCTCAGTTATGTCTCTGCTGGCGATATCTGTTAAAGATGTATCCAGGAAAAAAGGAAACATGGCGAAAGACAATAATACCCTCAAAGCTAAAGTAAACTTTAGGGGGCGTTTACACCTACTGTAAAAGTCTTTTTGAGAGCTTTTTTTTCTGTGTCATATGCACGGCAGTGTCATTTTACTTCAGCAACTCACCAACACAAACAAACAAACAAACAAACAAACTAAAGTTTACTTTTTTA
Organism: Clarias pachynema; assembly: GCA_030014365.1. Taxonomy (NCBI): domain Eukaryota; kingdom Metazoa; phylum Chordata; class Actinopteri; order Siluriformes; family Clariidae; genus Clarias; species Clarias pachynema. The sequence goes on along the minus strand of JAQMYL010000033.1, from coordinate 11,982,522 downwards.
CAGAAGATTTACTCCTTTAAGAAAGGTATGATAACAATTACCTTACAAAAAGTTTACTGAGTAAATACATTTAACCTAGCATATATTCAAGGAAGGGATGGTAGCACCAAGTACTATTCCCATTACATTTTACAATTTGCCTTAAGTATTTCATCAACAAAAGTAGACATCAACTACTACTTAGTGGCCACTAACAACTTAAATGTTTCCACCAAAATTGAATCCTCCAAAAGTTAAATGTGCTTGCATCAGCCTTATTAAAGACTGAACATAAGTTTACTACACGCAAACCACACACACATCTCTATTTTGTGTCTCACATACTTTCTCTATGTGACAGAGAGAGAGAGAGAGAGAGAGAGAGAGAGAGAGAGAGAGCGCTTTACTGTTCACAAGTGGGGCAGGGCTTGTTAGTGGCTCATTTACATAGACATTGACGTTGTGCATTTGGAGGAGGAGTGAAATAAAGAAAGATTGAAGGGTATAAAAAATGCTTTATTTACGCTTTATATATCTAGAGCATTAACATAAACACTTTGGGGGAGCTCTGAGACCTATGTTAATTTGTTAAATAAATAATAACATACTGTATGGGACCTTTAAACAGATAGCACTAATCCTATGCATTCAAACTATCCACATGACTGAGAAACACAAAGAGGGTGACCCAAGAAACCTTAACCAAACCAAGGGTCAAAATTACATCAGTTTAATGTCCTGAAAGCACGTACAGTATTCCAAAACCATGGCCAAAGTTAATGTGGAATTACTTCTGACTTGTGGAATTCTAAAAATTAGCCTTTTGTGTAAAAATTACAGATTTGGTGTAGTTATATGTACTGTATAAAACCGTTAAATCTTTTGTTTTGTTTTGTTTTGTTATCAGTGTGCATGCAGTTTGGGATGAATGAGCGTTGATTTGCTTTCTCACCACAATCAAGCTGCACTAGACTGATCTCACAAACCGAAGGCTGCATGTGTGAAAGTCCTGGAAACATAATGTGCAGAATCAGCCAGGAAGAATAAAGAAATGCCTAATTTTAAGGCATTTCAGACAAGACGCACCCACTTGGCCTTCTTCAACTGTGGTCAATTGAAAGGCATTGTGCTGTCTAAGTTCAAAATGAAAGAGAGACGTACAGCTCCGAATAGATGCCTGACCCCATACGTAGTGATATGAGGGTGGAAAGAACCCATCAGGAAAACGGACAGCTCCATTTGGACTGAGAAGCCCTGATCAGGTGAAAGATCTTTACATATAGTACATGTACACACAATAGCTTTACAAAATGTTGGCAGTCACTTGAATGATATGGGTGATGAAAAAACTGTAGTTTGACTTATGTTTTAGTTATGCTCAGTCCAGATTGCACAGATTTTTTGAGCTCAGAAATCCATATTAAGACAGCTCGAGAGGATGGCACAAGGACATAGCAGAAGCTCTGGTAAATTATGAGCACGTTCATCTGTTTAGTAGCACACTGCATTGTTTAAAATGGATAGTGTTATTTAGCTGTAATGGACATGTTACTGAATGCAATGAACTCATTACAGCCTACATTACAGCAAGAGTCCACATTTGCAATAATGATTAATATATGATTAACCATGACAGTGATGGACCAGCATGCCCTTTTAGCCTTAATAGGTCCAAGAATAAAGTCCAGAATAATTCCAAGCCTTGCTAATGCCCGTCTCTCCCATGTAAGCAGTCTCAAAAAAAAAATGTGTTAATGTTAAAAATATAGATTTGGGAACTGCTTTCTCTAAACAAATTCATTCTTTATATTATTACTAAATGTACAGGGAAATCTAGATGATGAAAAAAATCACTTGAAAATGAAATTGCCTGGACATATATCGATCTATCACCTTCAAGCTTATGCGATTTCAGCAAAACAAAAGTACTAAGATTTCTGCCGCACTGTATAAATATTTACAAGCAAGAATATTGTATTTATAATAAAATCTGTAATAAAATCGGATCTTCAGATTTTGGATATGTGGGGCGTATGCAACTTACTTATCCTACTTATGCAAGAAGCATGAGTGTCCCTCATCCAGGGATGGTGGTTTTCTGGGTTAAAACAACTACTCAACTATAGCTGAGGAGAGAGAGAGAGAGAGAGAGAGAGAGAGAGAGAGAAACTAGCTGCCAGCAGGACCAGAAAAAGAGACATTCCAAACGACATATTTAAATACCATTCAGCCATTCAAGCCACTCAGCGCCCACACTGCTCAACTGCTTGAAGCAGAGACCTCAAATCAAAGTCTTTTTTCCCATTTTCCTGACTTCTCTATTATACGAAAGAATGTAGACCACAGCCACTCCTTGTCTACCTCTTTTGCTATGGGCTGTGCTGCTCCACCGCCAACAGTCAAGCAAAGTGGAGAGCAGAGAAAGACTGGCTTTGTTCAAACAGTTGACATTACTTAATCAGTCCATTCAGTCCACACTGCTTGCATTACCAGACAAGAGGGTAACAACTCATGTGTCCAGGAGGACCACTCTGTTCAAAATGATACCAAGGGTAAAAAAATGTACAAAACTCAGTGAGTAAAAGCACTGCTATTCAAGGAAACATTCACTTGAGCAAAAGTAAATGTAACGGATCAAGAATATCACTCAAGAAAAAGTAAGCAGTGACTGGTAAAAAGCTACAAAGGAAATAAAAGGTAAAGTTACCCAGCTAGCTAAATTAATGGGGTTTTACAGGTAAGTAGCTTTCTAGGATAATTACTGTAGATAGCTAGCTAATTCATGGTTCTAGCTCATGGATCTATCTGGCAAAGATGTCCATTGCACATTATCCTGATTGTTACATATAGGATGTAGCAACAATTGAATATACTTATAGTCAGGGTTCGATTTGAGGAGTGGCATCCCCCCTGTTGAAAAAAGTGACAAAAACCATCCCCTCTGTAAAACCACCATTCCCCTTACCATCCCCTATAGATTAATAATGCTGTGTAATATGTAATATTTGTCATGAAAACGGAATATTAAAACTCTCTACGTATGATCATCTACGAACTTTAAATAACGTTGATTAGTCAATCAGAATTCAATATTGCAACACGCTGCTCCCAAGCTCATGCAAGGTTGCAGCATTTTTCGCGTTGTTCGCATTTTCGCAATGTCAAGATAACAGTTCAAGCACAGCTTTTGACCTATTTCAAAAAGAAGCGAACTGAAGGTATGATACATACGCACAAATCCTCTCAGCAGAGATACAATGAAAAGGAAGGATTCAGTTTAATACAGGAATTTTCTAAATGACTTACTGCTTTAATGAATATAAAAGATGAGTTCTTTACCCAATTTGTGTAATTTCCTTCCCAATTTAAAGAACGTTTTCCATTAGATTTTGTGGTTTCACCTACATAATTGGGTACAAAAGGGTCAAAAATAGATTTTTAAATGCCATAATAGTAATTTGATTATTTGTGTGTGTGTCAGAGAGTGAGAGTGGTGCATAGTCATACAAAACTACAATGCTATTAAATTATTTCATTACTAATGTTTATGCAGATTTTTTATTCTACTCTTATAATCCTCCCCAGATGAAAGCCATGGAACGGATCAAATAAAGGTTTTGACAATTGCATGTTTAAATGCATGTGTTTTGTTTTGATGGCTCCAAGTTGATTTAATTTAAGCTTATATTTTGTTGATAAAACTGTTCTTAAAAATGTGACATATTTCGCAATTATTTTGTATGGTTAGTTGTATTATGTCAAAAGGTTTTACCTACAAATGCTATGAATCCATCTCCCACAGTTTTTGTTACCAGCCTGAAGTTGGTGAGGTGGTGACAGTATTAATATGCAAATTTGTGTCAATAATATTTTGGTAGAATTTTGATTAAAGAACATAGCAAACCTGTCATCTAATTGTTTTTGCAATGAGTTGGTGGCAGCACAGTAGAAAAAGGAACAAAGTGTTAAGTGCACACAAAACCTTTTGAATTACAAAGACATGAAACTATTAAAATGATGCAAAAAGATAAATTTACAATGAATCACTATCTTTCTTCTATGTCAGTTTCAGTTTCACATCAGTAGTTGAAGACCTTATTATAGAAGTCCATGACTGCTGGGGAAACTGAAATGTCCTTTTTGTTGTCGTAAGTGTTCTCTAAAAGTTAATTGATCACATTTAGTTCATTTTCAGCAGACTCTATTTACATAATAAACTCAGCACCAAAAACAGCTGAGTGTATTTTTTTACACTCAGCTGTTTTTGGTGTCTCATGTAAAAAATTAAAAAAAAACAGTCAAGGATATGAGATTTCCTGAAACCTGCATAGATAAATTCTTTGAGAGTTGGAACAAGGCATGAAAAGCCTCCTCTCTTCTTACTGAACAGGCCAGAAATGAGAGAAGAAAGACCCTGCATGTCTCCATAAAACTGTCTCACTTCTAATTTTCATGCAGTAAAACCCATGAACTGCTCTGGCTGAGGTTTGTGTAAGTGCAGAATGCACACCGAGGTGACTGCATGTCCTAAATCAACATCCAGGCCAAGTGCTACCTCCACCTCATCCTGACACCATGATCTTTCTGTTCGCAGTGAAAAGTCATCAAACGAGACTCCTCTTGACAGAACAGACCAGTTATGCTGCCAAGCCCCAGGACATATCTACAGCTTCTTTATAATTGCTTCAGAGACTTGTTAATGATGTCCAGGTCATTTCAAAGCTGCTTTCCTACTTCATTTGCCTTCTGCTTGTATTTCTTTTTTAAACGACTATTTATCCCAGGCTGCTCTTTTATTAAAACCTCTAAATGGATCTGCAAAAGAAATAGAGTGCTTTGTACGTCAGACTTATATTTATTTGATTTTTTTGCATTTTATCATGTGGTGTCTGATGGTTTTTATAGAAGCACAGACATTGGATGCGTCTGGTTTGATGGGATTGTCTTACACAAGTCTGGGGTTTGTATGGGAGCACACACAGCCCAAAAGACACAGTGCATGTGTCAAACCCAATTCCCAAAATCCTAAGCTCCTTAGCTACACAATAAAGAGCCAAAATATGAAAGAAGTATTTGAACCCACAATGAGAAACAGGTTTGTGATTACTGGGAAGCAGAAGACTTTTAACCCTCAGCAGCTGGCTTTTTATCAAACAAATTAAATTCTCACTCTGAGAATATGTTTCATGCATTATTCTCTCCAGACAGCTAATCCTTCAGACATGCATCCTCCTCCTTTCAAACAGTACAAACTTATTATTGTTATTATTAATATTGTTCATGAATTATTCAGTAAATAATACATAAACATTTTTAGTCAAGCTGTCTATTACACCGCAGACAGTACAGGACTTCTAACGGCATCTCCTCAAAGTGTAAGATGGAATTTCATTTACAGTGCTTTATACAGAAAGAGAAACAATCAAACTAATTATTCAGTGCTGCCTAGTGTGCATAATCCTTACTGTCAACACTCTGATGGTCCTCATTTCATGAAGGTGAAGTTAAAGAAAAATTCCAGCATGGAACCTAATCACAGTGTGACTCTCAGAAAAAAAAAAAAAAAACACAGAATTAATCTGTACCGTTCCTTGTAATTGAGATGGAACCCTCAAAGGTAAACTTTTATTTATTCCATCTCATGGATATATTGTCCTTTGAACATATTTTACAATGCCTGAGCCATCCTTGTCAGTCATGTGTAAAGGTTAGTGTCTCCTCTTTCTATTATATCTTTGTGTTAACACCTAATAAAAAACATCTATTCGTAACAAGTCTAAGTGTTAGGAAAATGCAACTTTAGATGAACATCATATGACTTTATTTTTACCATTCCATTATGTATGAAAATAAATTAAGTCAAAAAGAAAAATCATGTGGGCAATACTAAGTACACCGTTACTGCTTCCACAGGATTTAAAAGGGTTATTTGCAGCGAGATGGTGCTAGTGTTTGACTGATTAGTAACCATATTAATGTTAAATTCCATGACGGCACGATTAGAAGAAGACTGAAAAAGTATGGTTTGCTTGGAAGGGTTGCCATGAGAAATCTTATCTGTCTAAAAAGAACAAGGAAGCACAACTGAGATTTACAAAACAGCAGCTGAACAAACCACAAGGCTTCTGGAACAATGTGCTATGTTTAGTTTTTGCACCATGTTTGGCAAAAACCAAACAGCATTTCAGCAAAAACACCCCAGAGAATATGTAAGTACACCAGTAAATGTACATCAGAATGTCTGTATAAAAATAAATAAATAAATAAATTTAAAAAATGAAGGTTTAGGAATGGCCTAGTCAAATTCCAGACCTCATCCCAATTGAAATGCTGTGGCAGGACCTTAACAGAGCTGCGCATATGCAATGCCCAAAAACCTCAAGGAACTGAAGCAATATTGTTAGGACAAATGGAAAACAAATGTGAAAGACATACAGGAAATGACTAACGAAAGTTATTGTACATAGGCAAAAAAGTTAATTGTTGTTGTTTGTCTAAGGTTGTATTTTACTAATACTAAGACCACTAACTTTTACATATAACTGTATATACAGAGGTGAAAATAGTACTGATAAAGCATACTTAATTCATTAGTATTTAATTCATTACTGTAGTTTGTAGTCTAAATCCAGACAAATTACTAGTTTTATTTAATGTCCTCAAGTATTAAAAAAAAAATGCTACCAGTGCTGACACATGTATGTAATTTACATGTTTAAAGGCACACCCTAAGATTTCATTTGATTGCATCTAGCATTGAATATGGCACAAAATATACAGTAGTGGCCAATTCATGTGTGAAAATGATTCCTCTGATTTTTTTTTATAATGCAACTTCACCAGACGTTCAAGTGATCTTTTTTTTTTTTTTTTTTTTTAACATGATTTTTTAAAGCATTTTTCTTAACTTTTCATTTTATTTTTTGTGCAAATTAGATGAGCCTTCTAGAGAAGCAAAGAAGACATCTAATTTAACTGAAATATTTTACAGGGGGAAAGTACGACACTGCAGTCCAATGTTTTATTCTCAAATGCACACAGATAGCTGTAGTGTTAGCTATACACTATAAACAAATATAGATGCAATGTAGACACCTCTTGAAAGTGATGAACTTTATTGGATGTTTTAGACTAAAGCCATTAAGAGAAAAACAGACAGCTGAGATTTGTAATAAGTACTTTGATGATCTAAATAAATTAATGTGTTCTAGAAGAGTTAATATGGAAGAGAACCAATATTCTGTTTCAATAACACTTACCTGTAAATGAAGTATGAATACAACAATATAATACTTAAGGGTATTACTAAAATAATTAGAATTAAATAAAATACTAATTTTGTCATTGCTATTAGTTAGTAATCTTTTCTGTTCCTGCTTAATAAAGCTGTCTACATGTCATTTTGACTTTTTTACTGAGATAGTAGAAACTTCAGATGCACTTACAATTACAGTCCTTAACTGTCCTGAACACACTCCAGAAGTTACACCAACACCAATATTTATTAAAATCTCCAGAACAATCTGTCACAAATCTGAACAATCTTCAATACACTGTAAATTAGTATTCTTGGTTTTATCACACTCAGATTCCAGGGCTATAAAAGTGAATATACAAGAGTGAACAAGTGTGCTACAGGTACACAGACGGAAAGAGGATCCCTGATTAACCACCGTGCACTGTGGGGATGAGTGAACGACTCATCTTATGCTAAGTACTTGCAATTGCAATTAGATACAGTAAAGCTGACTCCCCGGTCCTTCTTGTGAAGGTCAAAGGCAGCAAAGTGTCCCCAAGTGTCTGCAGCGAGCCAAGAGTCACCACAATTTGTCACCTGAATTTTCTATGCAGTAAGCGCATTTGTGTGTGTGTGTGTGTGTGTGTGTGTGTGTGTGTGTGTGTGTGTGTGTGTGTGTGTGAGTGAGAGAGAGCAAGAGAGAGACATAATTTATAGTACGGTTACCCCAGCAGAATAATGAGTAGCATCAATAAGCATTCTGCTGCATTTCATGTCACTCTATATGGGTTAGTGTTAAAACTGCCTGATACAGTAATGAATTATGCAGAAGTATATTTTTCCATAAAGAATAATGTTGTGATGCTATCTGCATTTCTGTCTGTTTAATGCTCTAAATATCTGTATTTCAATTTAAACCCAGAGTGGGCTTCGGCTAAACCAGAAGGGTTTTTCTTTCTTTCTTTTGGATTACACTTAAGCACAGATAAATGTCAGCACTGTCTGAATTATCTCTGTGAATTCTGGCTGTGACAGTTCCTTGACCTTAGCTACCGTAGTTCACAACTGGTCTAGACATGATAGCAGGACTGTAGTTTTTTTTTTTTTTTCATCTTTCCTGAACAGCTGTTATTTTATTTTACACCTGCTCTTGATATTTTTTAACACATTTACTTGATTCTGTTTCTATCAAAAAAAATAAACAGACTAGTAGCCTACTAGTTTTAAACCACCATTACCCAGATTAGGCAGAAACTAAAATATGGTATCCACAAGAATCCAGTTGAACCCAGAATCCAGTTGAACCCAGAACACTTTAAGAGCTTTACATTTACAGAATTTTGTAGACACCCTTATCCAGACTATTTTTATCTTATTACACATTTGTTGAGAGTGCTTTGAACCCAGAACCTCCTGATCAATAATGTACTTGTATTTTTCAGAACAGCAGTTACCTGCTCAGGGTCTAGGGTTCGATTCCTGCCGCGGGTCTGGGTTCCCAAATTGCCCATTGTGTGTGTGTGTGTGTGTGTGTGTGTGTGTGTGTGTGTGCCCTGCAATGAATTGGCTCCCTATCCGGGGTGTACTCCGCCTCATACCCAAAACCTCCAGGGATAGGCTCCAAGCCCTGCAACCCTGTACAGCAGCACATGAACATGAATTAATGTATTACTGTACCTGCTCAAACTGAATAATACGAAGCCCTCTTGAAGAACTGAAGAATATCACAATGACACGTGTAGTTCATTCAGCTTTCCCCGATATGCCTGCACTAGAAATATACTGTACATGCCATAAGAATTCCCCAGATGGTCCTTTAGCTACCTTATTATGCATTCATCATCACATCATAGCAAATCAGACAACGTCCTTGCACTGCATTTTGTCAGTCTGAGAGGACATGTGCAAGTTTGTATGCATGCATGCATGCATAAGTGTGATTTTTCCCTTGGTTGACAGCTCTTATACAAAACTCTCCCAAAGATGTCAAGAATCCCTGCAGGGAGAGGCCAGGCATAAATAAATAATAATGCAAGAAATTAATGTGGCAACGCATATCATTTTCACGAGCAGGATTTCCTTCAAGCTCTGAGGGATGGTGTAAAAAACATAATTTCCTCTTCCTCACCAGCACTCCCTCAACCGTACCGGCTGAGTTCACGCGTAAGAAGTGTCACCTCAGAGCCTCTTATTAAGTCATCTATTAGCCGGTGCTGGCCTTCAGCACTGGATAGGAGCCATTTGTTTGTAAGGCTATGCTTTCTTTTAGATCTACAGCTGTGAAAACAAAAGAGAGAGTTTGCAACCTTTGAAAGGATTGGGATGTCAGCTAAAATCAGACCGCAGCAGATGTAACACTCAGGGATTTATTATGTTGTTGCTACTGAAAAGATTTTTTTCCCACAAGCAGTTTGGGGAAAACGAAGGCATTCGCAGTTTATACCAATTATTATTTGGAGAAATTATTGAAGGAGAAATTTCTTTCAGTATGCACATCAAATCTAATTATTTATATCTTCTTAATTCCTTATGAAGCTTTTCTTTTTTTTTTTTTTTACATTTGTTCTCTTGTTTCATTACAATTAAAACAACAGCACTGTAGAATTCTCAGATGTGATTAGTCAGAACGTTACGTGATTCATTTTCTATTAAGCACAGCTCTGATGGCAGTGCCAGGTATAATTCAAACAACAGGTTTATATTAATTAGCTCATTCCAATACGTTACTGTTTTTGTAGTAAGTATGCATTCATATGCATTCACACAAAAGTAATAAAATCTGGAGTGTAGACGCTTGGTAACGGTCAGTAAGTTCTGAACTTTGTAGGAATAGCTGTTTATATGTTGTTTGTGCTACAAATAAGTGAAAACAGGAACTAACTTGTCTTGTAACTATGTTGATATAAACACCCTTTCATTTAAAATGGCACTGGACAAGTGACAAGTGTGTAAACTGCAATATACACTGCTATCATTCAAAAAAGTGAAAATATTATGATGTTATGAACAGTGTAATAAATCTCTTTTATTCAAAAGCGTTCACCTGATGGAAAATTACTGAAAGAACACCTTAATCAGTTTTAGAATGTAAAGCTTTAAACTCACAAAGGGGGTGTATGAGAGCAAGAGAGAGAGAGAGAGAGAGAGAGAGAGAGAGAGAGAGAAAGCAACAGAAGCAGGAAGAAGGAGTGGTGCTGTCTCTGGACACATCTGCTTCGTCTATGGAGGACAGTGCTACCAACAGCTTATTTCTGCATGTCTAAAGAGAAACACCTGTCTAAACAGACACTTGGGGAATGGTGGATGAGACAAATATCTATCTGCTCATTTAAAATAGAGGAATAAAGGAATGAGGGTTTAAATCAGTATGCAAAGGAGTTTTCTATAACCCCTCCATGATTAACAAATGACACACATTTGCACTTCCACATTATGCATCCAAGAACACCATCGGCCGTTTCAGGGCTCTGTGCCTGGCAATTAGAGGTGTGAGGAAGGAAAAGCAATGTTCCATGCCATAAAAAATGCAAAAAAAAATCCTAAAAAAGAGGAGCAATCCTCACATCCAGCTAATATAATTATCATATTACTGTATGCTTTCTGATTCAATACTGCTGACAGAGAAAAAACTGGACATCACAAAAATAATTCTTTGATGAGCTGAGAGTGGCACAAAATCGGTCGCCAGTGAGCAGGTCCCATTATGAATTATAAAATCACCAGTCTCAATTTATCAATAGAACTGTGAATCATAGGTAGACCGTTGATCCAATTCGATTTTTGAGCCCTGTGATTTTCAATTCAATTCAATATAATGGAACTAATGTTTGTCTGATTCGTCTCATGCAGCTATATTTCTTACAGCTTTCGAAGTATTAAAAACTACTAAAAGTAACTAATATGCTTTGAAATGATGTATATTTTGTGCCGCATGCCTCATACTGTACAATCTTCTGTGCCACCATCCAGTCGAGTCGATGGAGATATTGCAACAATTGCCCTTAATTTCAAAGAAGAAGAAGTGGTACTTTCCCAAGAAGTATTTGTGGAAGATGGAATAGCTTGTATTTTTAAGGACTTCCTCAGTTTTAGAGCAATTAACATTTGAAAGTGTACCTAAATCATTTAAGAAGCATGAATCGATTCTGAATAAAAGACTGGCCCATCGATTTAATTAACTGAATTGACTGATAAATAATTGAGTGAATGTCAGAGCTTCTTAGCACCATTATTTTTTTCATATTGATTTTGTGATTTTTTTTTATGTGTATCAATCAACGAACATGATAATGGACAAACACAAAACTATAAAAAAAAAATTTTTTTAAAGATTAAACTCAAGCCCACTTCCGTAACATCCCCACTAAAATAAAACCAATAAAAAACATTTTCTTTGTATTTTTATTTCCCTAGTGCAATAACATTTATTTTTGTATTTGCTTGTCTCTTTATTTTTTAATTTATTGTCTATTTAGGCCTCTTCCAATGTCACTCTATACTAAAGGTACCAATAAATGTATAATTATCAAAAACAAAATTACATACAGTCATAACTTTGTGTTTTTATGTACCAAATTTGGCCCATTAGATACACTTTATTTTTTATGATCTAATTAAAAAGGTATATTATTTAAATAAATTTTTTTAGCACAGCAAACCTCAACCGAATGGTAGAGAAGCCTCAATCAGGTTCAATTTGATAGATGTGCTCTAAAAAGTTGAGCAGAATGATAAGGGTTAAAGCATCGTTTTGTTTACTCATCACCAGTTTCCGAAACAGCCTTGAGCCAGAGTGGAATGCTGATTGATGACATAAGCATTAACCGGGTGTTCTCAGGGTGGTGTGGCTGTAAACAAGGACCCTTTCTACTTGCACATGAAGTCTGGTCTAGTCTCCAGAAAGTATGCCAGATGTCTTTGATTGCATAAGTAGCCCTTGAGCTGCCCTCTACCTTAATTATACTTAGAGATATTACTTTGAAAATGAAACAGTGCCTCCGCTCAAATACACACACACACACACACACACACACACCCTCACAGATAACAAATGTAATTTGCTCATCATCCAATAAACGCAATGGAAGAATAATAAAGGAAGAATAATAAACAAGCAAGGACCTTAAAGATGGTGCATTAGAAATAAAGACTAATCTAATGCTGAAAATAAAGTAATTTAATGTGCACTTCTTGGTTAGACAATTGAATGGTCAACTGGTTTATTGCTTTCTTGATAGATTGCAAACTTAATGAGAATATTTTAAAGGACTGACTGCCAGAGCAGCTCTCTGATCCTACTTTATATAGTGACACAATGTGATTTCCAGAAAGCTGAAGTTTAGTTGTTGGCCATATGGCTATGTGGGTTACACCTGAGTACAAGCCCTAAATTAATCAGCAAAACTGATTCTACACCAAATCGCTCAATCAGTATGAGATTAAGAGGAAAGGCTTGTGCTATTAGAGCTGAATTTTAAATGCTCGGCTCAAGTTGATGAAAGCAGCAACTTCGGGGTCTAGCAGTCAAACTGAGTCCTAAATTCAATAACACTAATACCCTTGTAATTGTGATACAGTGTACAGCAGCCTTTTCAATTAATGTGCACACCGGTAGATGATTACAATTTCCTAAATGTAAAACATTACATAATTCAAGTGATGTCAGATGAGATGCCGTAATTACATAATTACTATCAATTTGCACACCAAAACCTGTACTGTTCAATTCTTTCATTATAGCCTACAAGCCAAGATGCCTAGCTAATATTCCCATCAGAATTGCAGACAAACATGCAGATAAAAGGACCTGCATTACTGAGAGCCTGACACAGATTCCCAGCGTGACTGAGGCCTCGGGCTCTGCCTGTCAGCCTTTTCCTCCAGTAAGCTGAAATGACGCTTTTTGAGAAATTTTCCTTTAGAGAAACTATAACTCTGTGGTAAAAATCCTGAAAGCTGCTCAAGTTTGATGTCCTGGCACTGCACTTAGTGTCATCCTAATGCAGTACACTGGAGAGCCCTAGAGGACAGGTCTCTGTCCAGGGCTTCTGATAGCGGCTCAACATCAGGAGATCCCTCAGGAAAAGTGTTTTCTTTCACAAAAAAATAATAAAATCACTAACAGAAACCACTCTGCACATTCCTGTTAAAAAAAAAAGAGCCTCCGAGGGAGAGTCCAACGTTAAGCATGGCTGTCAGTTTGTTTGTACCTCTCATGAGAGTGGGGATGTATCACCATGTCCCTGTTTCTGACTGAATCTGTCTCAAAGGAAGATTACTGCAGGTGCAGGTTCTCTGCATTTCCTACATGCTGCTCACCAATGTCCTGCCCTCTGGCCAAAAAAGTCAGCAGAGCCCATTATCACACCTTTGTCTCTCTCTCCTTCACCATTTCCCACGGGTTATATGTGTGACAGATGAGTCTTCTGACAATCACTATCCTTTATCCAAAGAAAAACCTCCAGGTGGATTTAACTGGTTCTGGAGTCTCAAACCAATTGCTTTCTGAAAGCGACACACACTTACTCGCTCTCTCTCTCTCTCTCTCTCTCTCTCTCTCCTAAAACAACAATCCCTGTCCTTCTTCTCTCTTTCTCTCACTGTAATTTCTGAGCCTATCCAACTCAAAGACCAGACAGCTGTTTGATAACTGTGTGAGGGCAGATACTACTGCCACATCCAGATGTTAAACATGAATGAGCATATCAGGTGCTATCTATAAGCTTTTAATGTTGTGAGAATCGAAGCTGACAACACTCTGAAAAACTGCCGGATCGTTCATCAGCAGTGGGAAGCTGATTTAAGAAAAAAAAGAAAAGAAAAAAAAAAAGCCCTCAAATAGGAGCTTCACATCCCACATAAGGGCTTGTTTACTTTTATTCTGTCTATTTGGGCAGGATCCCAGGAGAGTCACTTCAAAAGGAAGTGTGATCTTGTGATAGCACACAGCACCAGCCAGCACAAACACAAATACACACATGCACATGCGCACACACAACAAGCTGAACTATCTCTAAGGTGGGTGGCCATGAGGGAAAATCCCTGTCTCTACATTCTATGGATAGCTAAAATTGAAATATGAAGACTTCAGAATCATCCGCACACGCACAGAGACGTGATCTGTGTTTGAAAATAGCTTTCTTCCTCTGTTGTACTCCAATCTGTATTTTTACTCACCACAGAGTGATATAAAAATAAAAATATAAAAACAATATACACCGAGTGTCAGAGTGAGCAGCCTCAGGTTGTAAAAAAAAAAATAATAATAATAATAATTAAATAAATAAATAAATAAATAAATACAACCCAGTGTGACCTAGAGTAACTTATGTCTTGTTTTTTTAACACCCTTTTGCCTTTTTATTTTACTCCAATACCACACATAAACCTATATGCCAAAGTGTCATTTCAGCATCATAATTACACCAGTTTAAAGAGAGAAAATATCTTGATAAGATTTCCAAGCTTCCAAAGAAGAGGCTCGGTCTAAATCTGTGCTACTCGGCAGCATTCCGTAGAGATGTCCAAAATTACAGTCTGCGAGCATATAAAAAGCAACTTCTGTTGACTCCATGTGGTTTCCTCCCACATGGTTTTGCCACACTGTGGTCCTGAGGAGGGGCCCAAGCAACCCACAGAGCCTCACAGCATATTTCAAACACCTCACAGCCCAGATTGGATTCTGCACTTTCTGAAACAAATGGCCACAGCTCGACCCATTAGACCCTCTAACAGTCTTCGCTTGTGCCGCGCAGCAGCTGCAGTAGCAACCGAGCTGATTGATCAGCCTGGATACCTATTCTGTACCTGCTGTGATAATGACAGTGCCTGTTTTTTCAGATATGATCACACAGATATTGAAAATATAATTTGATCCTCACTTATCCACATCATCTATTAAGTTTCTTTTTTCAACGCACATCATAACATTATGAGCACAAACGCCACAGCATGTCATCGCATAAACTGCCAGGAATGACCCATTTAGATCAGAAAATAAACACTTTCGCATATAACGGTCAGAAGCTCAGCCTGGAGAGATGACTGGATTTCCAAACTAGATCATTATCCTTGACCTTAGCTTCATGAACATGCACATTTTTCTGTCAAGAGACAGAAGAGTTGGAAGCAGAGGTACTTGAGAAAAAAAAGAGATGACCTCCAGAAAACCGTGTGAATCAAATCTTTATACTTTAATAATATCTAAAGTCAGCCTCAAAGATCCTGACATAGGGTCAATTCCCATTGGCAACGTTAAAATAATAATTTAGGGGAAAAAGAGAGTATGTGGAAAAGGAAATGTGTGTGTGTGTGTGTGTTTGTGAGAGGCAGAAACAAAAGAAGTAGGTATGTTGCTCATTGATTTACCTTCCGATAGTTTAATACTGTCCTCTGTGGGAATCTCCTTTATTCTCTCTGGTTGTGTGTTTTCTCTGTCAAATTCCTGAGCCTGAGCTGCAAAAGTAGAAAATAAAAATCAATAATTTCAAAACACATATCTGTAACCAGAGGTCCAACCAACTAAAATCTGATTTTCAAGTGAAGTAATGAAGAAGTGTACCAATAAATTCGATCTGCAATTAGCATTTCAGGAACATTAATAGAGCATCAATCATGCCAAAAACTGTAGCAAACATAAACAGTGCAAGATCCAAAGATAATTCATTTTGTCTAACAGGAAAGCCATGAAGACTTTACTCTGAGTGCTGTCCATACCTGCAAAGCTTCCTTGAAGTGCTCTGCTTTGCTGACTTCCACTCACAGCTATAACCTTGACTGTGTACTTCTTCGCTGGATTGAAGTCATTTATTACTGCCTTTGCTTGACCTTTTTCAATTCGAAGCTCATTCCTCTCTCCATCTACGATCAGACAGAAATCATTGACAGAAGGCTCATTAGCATGCATTACTATGCCTTTTCATTAACGCTAACAAAGCTATCAAAACTCATTCCTCATTCAAGATGTCTTTTCGAGTCTCCATGTCAAGCAGTTGGTGGGGAAGCAATCTGTTTCCAGGACAATTCTGTAATAAGGATTCTGTTGGGAGGTTTGGTAACAAGAATTGATATGCAATTATCAGTCTAATGATTCATAAGGACGTAATTACTGTATGTCTGTCCTGATGGAACAAGTCCAACAGGGTTGAGCAAATCCTTTGAAAAATGTCAAGCGTTGGATTTGACTTGTGGTTTAGTTCGAGGGTAGAAGTGAGAAGTGTGGTATTAGTTTATTATTTCTTTAAAAGGCACCCTATAGTCTGTCTGACATTTAAATAATTATCTTAAAGCACATTAGTCAAAATGTAAATAAACACATGCACACCCATTAGCCATAACATTAAACTTAAAACAATAAGCCCAGCTCTGACCCCTCGGGCGTGGTTCCTCTGACGTTGTGCTGTGGTCTCTGGTACTGGGACACAAGCAGCTAATCCTTTGGCTACTGTGGGTTGCGAAGTGGGGCCTATGTGGATTCGACTTGTTTGTTCAACTCAGTCTTTGTCCAGCAGACTAATGAAATGGGTGTTCTGATAACCTTTCGATCATAGCCAACACTTATTTCAGCCCAGACCAACTAGCATTTGGCCTGCACAGGCATAGATCAGCCCTGGAAGCCCATGATCGTATTATTGGTATATTATTGGTAATCGTATTAATCAATATTATTTAATTCATCTGGCAGTGTTATTCGTGTTATGGCTGATCGTTCAAAATAACAAAGTAAAAAATATGCATATACAAGAAAGAAACAAAATTAATATTACTTTATGTATAAAGTGATAAATTTAATTTGTCACTAGGCAATGCATAATTAGTAAACTTTCCATTAAATTTTTTTTTACAATTAAAATTAACAAGTCATTTTAAAAAAATTAACTTTCAAGTTTATTCTACTTATAAAAACAAAAACCATCTAAGTGAATTTTACTTTTTTGTAACATAAACTTGAGCTAAAACTATTTTTTCTATTGATTTTTCTCTATTTATTACCTACACTGTAAGAAACCCACATCATATAAACATTTTACACACATTTGACAATGTTTGATTTTTTTCTAAATCTAAGTATCTAAATGACTTAAGTGTAAAATATTTTTACGAATATTTTGATGGTTAGACTCAACAATCTATTAGTTTGATGTAAACATCATTTACTGATTGCAGGAATAAACCTGGAAGCTAAATAAATAAAATAATATTAATAAATATATTATAATATATAAAATACACTTTGGATTTCAGCCATATATTAATGTGAATTAATTTAGTCCAGAAAAAAAGGAAAGATAATACTAGTAATTCTAATAACATTTATGTGAATCACTGAAACACTTTATTAATGTACAGTCATAATTGTATAAATGATATAAAATGCAATCCATCCAAATACCCCAGTTCAGAGAGCATCCAATTCCACCTGAAATATGACCCTGTACATTTTATACATGCATATATATATATACACATGTATAGTACAATCATACACACTTACACACCTAGCCGCACACTACACCAGTGCACGGGATTCAGTCCCCCCAACACTGGAGGTGTGAGGAGTTACTACAAACCACTATGCTGCTGTGCCAAATATTTTTTTAATAAGCCTTTCTCTTTAATCCATAAAGCTTGAGTATATAGCAAAACTCTGTGGATTTCTCATGGAGAGCAGTGGAGCGATGCTTCAAGCTATTCTACTTACGTGATGTCAAACTGCAAAAAATCAATGTGTGACAGCTTTATGAACAGCATGCAGATTCCAATTCTGTAATGCATGTCTTCAATTTGAATTGCTCATGAAGACATCTCAAGCAAATTTTCCCTGTAGATAGCACTGAATACATTAAATGCATTGTTTCACATCATCTACAGTAGGGATACCAATATACTGCAAACATGCAACTTCAATCAAACTCTTCACAGTCCCTAGGAACGTGTGATTGAAAAAGACAAATGCGTTTATTACATGTGCAGCTTCGAACAAATCTTTCTCTCAGAACATGTCGACTTTGCTTAACCTTACACACCTCTCTATTGGCTTCACGCAAAGAATTCTCACATGACTCCACTCAGTTCCAATCCTCAGTAGGAAATCCTGGCATTGCCTCTCCAAATCAGACCCCTGACCGATGATACTGATTTAAATCCTCATGGCCCACCTAGAGATCAATTCGATTGAGGAGTGGGTTAAATTGCGCTTGCTCAGCGGCCACTTGGAGCTTGATTGGGGTTGGAGAAGACCGAAGAGGTTCAAGGGCTCAAGACTTTCGTTTGCTGATGTGTCAGCACTTCTTAACAACAATTCAAAGAAAAATGCTGCAGGCAGCAAAGTGTTACTGAGGTGTAATAACTGGTGAGAGGGCATCAAAGTATTCAAAAGTTGTTTTTTTTTCGTTTGTTTGTTGTTTTTTTGCTTCAGTGAGGAGTGGATATGTCCTGTAGACAATATAGATTTTTTTATATAAAAAATATATCTGACTTTCAGTTTAAATTTCAAGGAGGCTTTTTGAGGGAATTGAGCAATCTTCAAACACTGAAAATAGACATGCAATAATACTGATGCTTCCAGCTGTAATGTGCAGTAGAGAATTAATCTTCTATGTTTTCATTTTGAAAGATAACACTGTGAAGAGTCCAATATCATGAGCCAAAATCAAAAGTTTATCTTTGTTTGTTTAGTTTTTGCGCTCAGCCAAGATCCGTGCCAAATCTGACAAGTAAAGAGCATCAGGCTATGTGAGCGTCCTTTAGCTCTTGAATCAAGGAAGCCATAACTCTTAGAACTGACTCTGGCTTTTTACAAAAGGTAAACAAAATGTGACCTCTTTGCCTCTTTCCCTCTTTCTGTCTTCTCTAACTCAGGGATGGCAGTATATTTATGGGATTTCAAACACACTCAGTTGACATCTAATTCTATAAACCTGGGATATGACGGTGACCTCACTCTGACCTGGTCTGCTTCCGGCACATCACTCCAGGCCAACACAACAACCCCCTGGTTAAGAACACACTGCAGCCGGCACTTACTGACTGGCTTGCACTATCATATGTCCTCATTCAACCCTATTCCAACTCATCAACACCCCATTTCTTCCAATGGAACTAATTCCAGCAATTAAAAGTACTCTGGTTACAGAGAAAAAGCTGCTATAATGGAAATGATGGCTCTTCCCATCTGTTCATTCTGCTGAACTGGATAATGAGGAATGGTCGTTCAGTCCTGCCAGGTTCAATATACCAAGAGGAATGCTAAAGAATGCTCTCAGCATGTTCGGACATGGCCTGGTATTGTCCCTAGGAAAAGGATTTGTGGCCTTTAACAAAAGGGTGAGCTTAGAGGTGGCTAATAGAGCCCTGATCCTCACAAAGCTTTGCTACCAGCCAAGGTTTCTGCCTTTGTCTGTGTTATCCAACGCTGAACACAAGCCCAGTGTTAAGTGTTTAAAAACAGAAAATCTGCAGTCATACAGGCTACACAATATGGACAAAATGAATACAATTCTGCATCTCAGTTGTAGTATGATGTGTATTTTGTGTTGTACACAACATTGTACATATTACAGTTGCAGTATAATGAGCTGAAATGACACGGCATACGCCAGATATCTCTGTGCTTTGTTAGAGACTCTTTTTTTTGTTGTTGTAAAGCCCTTCACTGTGATAACCAGCTGTGATAATGTGCAGCTCTATATGAGCCATCAGGTTAAATGGGAAACCGTCAGGATTTTATGTGAATGTGTGCAAATTGCCGGCGTGTAAGTGTTATAGGATCTTTTCTACTTGATACCTGGTTTGTACAAACATGACAAATAGGCATTTAGAGGTAATGGATGAAGCGCGGGTCATCATTATGCTTAGACACGTTCAGGATTCTTACCTGGCAAACTTGTGTAAATAAATCTATAGCCATCGTATTCTCCTTTTGGCTCTTTCCACAGGACGTGCAACTTGTCAGGACCTATGACTTTAAATCTCAGTTTTCGTGGGCCTGCAACTGGATGAGAAACAAAATATGTCAAAAACAATATTGTGTTTTGGAATAAAACATTATTTTTGTGATGTAAAAAAAAACAAAAAAAATTTTTAACCATGCAATTTCAGTATTTTTTAAATATTTCAAATAAAGAGGCAATGACTATGGAATAAACATTTCCATGTTCTCAGTCTATTTACACTACCGTTCAAAAGTTTGGGGTCACTTTCTAATGCCAGGATCGTTCCTGATTTTTATTTCTTTCTACATTGTAAAGGAATGCTGAAGGC
>JAQMYL010000033.1:11937934-11948173 GCA_030014365.1 Clarias pachynema | reverse complement strand
TGAGATGGCATTAGGAAGAAACCTTGAGAGGAACCAGACTCAACAGGGAACCCATCCTCATTTGGGTGATAATGGATAGAAATTATATTACATTACAAATTATATTAAATTAACATGAAGTCCAGTTCAGCACAGGGATGAGTCAGCAGGTGCAGAGGGCAGATGGAGTCTGGAGCACTAAAGCACAGGAGCAACATGTGTAGCTCCAAACCATCATGAAGCAGAATCTAGCTGGAGCTGGTCCTTCTCTGGATGCCTCAGGATCCTCGCAGGGTTTACAACCTAAAGTGTCAAAGCATTGATAATTTTGGGCTGTTTTGTGTTTGGTGTTGCCAGGACATTAAAATGCACATAATCTCAACAAAAGCATGCCATTCATACTGTATATATTAATCATGATGTCAATATTCTCTAATAAAGTATGGCAATGATGTTTTCCCATCTTTCACAGCCTCTAAAGAAAATTAGGATTTAAAGAGATTGATTTTGTCTGATATTGTAGGAAGAATTTTTGTCTGTTCTTGTTTTAATAAAAAAAAAAGTTTAAATGTTCCTGAAAGGCTGTAAGCTCTTTCTATGTAAAGTTTACAATAGCTTTCAATCATAATCACAATATACTAATAAACTAAATAAAAATCAACAAAATTCTACAAAGTTATGTAGTTTTTGTTGCTGTAGTGCTATCACAAAGTAAGCACAGTCAGTACTTGTTTTAAACCAAATGGTGACGCTAGTGTAGCACGCACGAAGCATCATCAGTTAATCTCAAGTTGAAACATTCACTTGGCCTGAAAAAAAAACTAAGAACACACTGTCTCTAGAGGGCACTTAGTGCATTAAAGCATAAAAATATGATTTTATCTGGAGATTTAAAAAGGTTTTTGAGTTTAAAAAAATAAATCAAACTGAACTTAACAGGATAAGGTGAAGAGGAGCACACTTCTTGACTCTAAGCAGCAGAAACTGCTTGGTTGCATTAATACCACTTGAAAAAAAGTCAATTCTCTGATTCATTCAAATCAACATGTTTAATTAAACATTTCAACAGGCATGGTATGATTTTTCAAAATACATAGGTGGTACCTTCAGCTTATTTCCCTTATACAGATGCATTTCTAGTGTGTAAAAAATGTTCTTTACTGTATGTGTACATTTTCTGCACTTGAGAGTGTTACATTTATCTGAGTTGCCTCTATGTTTATACCCTTATGTGCCGGAGGAAATGTGTTATTCCCAGAAAACATGCTTATTCCCAGAAAAGGAAAGCTAATGGACAGTTCAGTTCAGTAAAACAAGTCTATCACAGAGAGCGTTTAGGATTAAAAATGTCCACATTTATTGAAGAGTGTTAGATTTTCACCAGCAGCAAAATAAATGGCATTAAGGCAGAAGCACTGCAAGTTCAGTGCCATCTGTGAAACCAGTACTTCTATGGTGTGGCACAGATACAGCTAGGAAAGTCAGCACAAATCCACTGTAAGATGTGGAATATGAACTCGAAATGGACTGGCAGTGAGAATTCACAGTCCTTTAATGAAAGTACAAATTCAGTTTAATGAAAGTACAAAACATACTTCCAAGGCTTTTTATTTATCCTTAATAGTCCCCCAGTAAATTTTTAGCAAACAATACTAACACTTAATCTCGTACACTGGATCAACTCAGGTTTCATTCTTCATTTCCTTAACATTAAAATTGTTCTTAAAAATGTGCGTTTCGTAGAAGATTACTCTTCTTCACTTTTTCAAGCGACATCAAATATTATATTATTCATCTTTAAAAAATCTGTCATGTTAAAACATGAAACAATATGGCTATCATATGTTGTCATGAACATTTAGCACAATATGATTATTGAGGTAATCCTTTACATTAAGGTTTCCTGAACTAATAACATTTAATTTATTAGCAACAAGAACAATCAATAATTTGCTTTCGGCATTACAAGTGTTTGCTACAAAGAAGCAAACACTTGTATCAGTTGAGCTAGCTGATAATAAATCAAAATATTCCAAAATCAAATAAGCCAAATAATCAAATGCGACCCACCATATCAAGTCAGGTACTAAGTCACACAGGATAGTTTTGTACTGTGGTCGATAGTGTGCAGTAGATGAAATGTATAAAGTTTTTAATTTTGACAAAAATTGGTTGATCAATTCCTTATCTTCCTGATCCATCAACAGAACTGAGAAAGATTTAATCCTAAACATTGTTTTAAAGCACTTTAATGAACAATATCCAAGCTGGTTACTCCAGTTGAAATAGAAAAACTTTTTTTTTTTTTCCATAAAACCGCCCAGCTGGCGAAGTTAATTAAAGGCGTAGCAGGTGTAGAAATCCTGGTGTCAAAATGAGGCAGAAGGTTCCCTCGTTCTTACTACATCCTCGTTTAAATATTCAAAAGAAGAATTTTTAATTTTTCCGAAGCCCTCCTCATAAACAATCGTCTTGCACTGGCCATATCTCAGCAAGCAGACATGATACAGTAATAAGCCTGGTGTCAAAATGGAGCTTATTGAACCAGGAAACTGAAAATATTCATAAATTAAATCATCCAAAATGCAACTTAGTACCTGATTTGATACGTGTTAAATATGCATTAACCAATGTTTATTCCATCAGGAAGTAAAAATAAGCCAACAATAAGCAATTTGACCCAACAATATTGATTGTTAACTAGTAAAATTCAGGATCGAGGCTGAAAAGCACTCAAAACCACCTGGGAAATCTAAAATGTTTAGTAACGTGGTATCATTTAGTTTTTGCTCATTTCTGTGGTCTAATTTTTAGTCATAGATTGAGTAAACATTAGTCAAAGCTTGAATATTTAATTAACATGTAAAAGTCAGTAAAAGTTCTTTGTTAAAATCACTTGGGTTGTTAATACTAAGTTTAATGTGTTACTTTTAATCTATTCAGTAAATAAGGGAACCTTAATATAAAAAAGTTAGAACTATTGCTACTGTATGTACTCTATAACATAATAAAGAGACCTAAAATGTGCCTTCCAGTAATAGACACTTTCACTGTAAATACACTGTCAAAATTGTTCATTTTAGCAAGTGGAAATATATTGAAAATATTTTTTATATAGATAAATATAGTAAAATGTTTTCTTTCTTGAACGATTCTAGAAAGAAAACACATTCCACAAATGTTATTTGCTAATAAAGTAGGAAAATTCACAGCTTAAAATAAGTTCAGATAGGTTTATTAAGTTTATATCTGTTTTAATAGAATCTTATAATAGAAAAAAAAAAACAATATCTCTGCCTATAGTTAAGATATTTGCACTTGCTTAAATGACATTTATTGCAGTGTAAATATTGGTTACAACTGTTTAATAACTGATGTTGTTTTCGATGGGTCTGATATTTATCTGCACAAATTGCAGATATATAGAAATCACATATTACCTAAGTGCTCTTTGTTTTTTGAATATCAACATTTTTCTTCATTAATATTTACAAATGCAAAAAAGTGACATGTTTCTGACACTGCCGAGGTAAAGCTTATCCCTTTTAAATCCTAATTAAAGAATGTTCGGTTGTCTCAAAATATGACCTATTGACACTTAGCCCTGAAAATGTGTGGAATTGACACTTTGTTAGCCATGCATGACTGCACCGCGGCACTGCAACACAACAATGTGTTATCGTTAGCTTCACTCAGCTTACTCATAAACCTTGCCTTCACCTGGATGAAGCTCTTGGTCATCACTCGAATGCTACACACCAAACGTTTAGGAATGGATTCCCGTACTCAAGATGCATATCATGAGTCTGTATAAAACATTTTCTTCAATCTAAACACAGTTGGTTTCAATACCATGACACAAATCCATTTTTCCCCTCTGCCGTCATAACATCCTCATAATGAATCTCTTCGAGAACGATGTGATGCACAAATAGGAAGTAGTGTAACCGAGCTAATAGTGATAAGACCAACGGTGATGTTGTGACAGCCGGTGACTGGATCTCTGCCTTACTCCAAATCATTCTGCTGAAGATTTCACCAAAGGCGTTGACTGACACTGTGCAAGAGGAAAAAACAAAACAAGTGACTGATTAAAAGAGAAAGAATGAAAATAACAAGAAAAGGCTAAATAACTCGTGGTTAATATCCCACCTCTTCCATGACCTCCATGACCACAGTTCTGGGTCCTGTGAGGATGAGGTTACTGACGGTCCTATAATCCAGATTCAGCACACTCAGCCCATTGACTGAGACCACAAACTGACACACCTGGATAACACAAGGACAAACCAATGAGTCAACCAGTAGAAACTGGGACTGATAGTTAATTTGTTAATGTAAATAATTAGCAAAATATTTGACTAATGATTAGCTTTTATAGCTAACAATATACCATCCAATCCGCACACAAGCCATCCGATCCGCACACAAGTGTATATGTAAGTGTGAAGGTCAGGTGTCCTTAAGACTTTTGGCTATATAGTGTATATTTAATTTGTCTCTTTGTATGCTAGCTCAGCAACAGAATGAGGAAGAGAAAGAAAACAAACAGAATACCATTTTAAGATTTTTTTTTTTTTTAAAGCTTGAACTTTAGGGATGTTTAAATTTAAATGCATTTTTTTTCTTATCACATAAAAATAGCAAGACGCAACATCAGACAATACTTTTTTGAAAGCTCATGGACAGCATGGAGAGTTTAGCTCCACATTTAAATAAATGATGAACAGTCTAACCCGAACAACAATATGCTGAGAGCAGGAATGTGAGTGTGATAATGCGGCTCTAATTTGTGTGTGAGCAGGAATGTAAGACCCTCACAGTAATTACATCAAAATGCTAGATTGCTTTACTTGGCACGGCTCCAGCTGGAGTCCCACGACTGTCACACAGAGCATTAATGTTAAGAACCTCAGCTGGAGCACAAGGAAAACTGTCTTCAGTGTCAGTTCTGTTAAGCCAGTTCTTTTCCATTGTTAAAAGAAATACGTCAAGTCATCTTTGAATTCTTCTTAGTTATATAGGTATAATGTAATGTATAATGTTGTATTAATTACATAATAAATACAGTTACACACAAATAACTGGCCGGTTCCTCACAGGAAAACCAGACGTGGGTGGTCGACACTAAACAAAATGCAGCAAGCAAATCTGTTTTTAGATGTCCCAAATTTTTCTTCACATAAACAAATTACGATTTAAAAAAATAACTGCTATATCAACACACAAAAAAGAATTTGTGCATCAACAGGTTAAGTTAAAGTAAAGTGGAACAAAAATAAATAATGATAAAAACTGGTATGTTTAGGATAACTCATTAAATAGAATTGAAAATGAGGGCTGTACTGAAAGTTGTGCAAAAGTTGGGATAACTGTTTTATTAACAAGCATTTAGTACAAATTTAGTCTCTTCTTTCAGCTGAACTAGCCGTATGTGTAACTAGAATTACTGTATGAGTATGGCGAACCAAAACTATTGGCTATTGGTCTAAACATATCATAACATTAAAAGACACCAACTCAATTTAGCCCGGTGAGAATTTAGCTGCAGGAGAGTCATACTGTACTGTATGAGTGATAGAATTATATCTTTTTTTGACTGGAATGAGGGTTGTGGAATTTGGTGCCAATTACTTACTTACAACATATATACTGTAATATAAAAAATATAATGACCAAGAACAATGGTACTATACTTACATGGCCCTCAATTTTGATTTAAGACAGACTTAAAAAATTCTAAACTATAGAAAGGGATAAAATTTCCTCTTTATGATTTGATGTCAAACAAAGAGGATTTTTATGCAAAAACTTTCATTAGCTCAGTAACCCAAAGTCAAGTCGAACCCAATGACCTGATACACAAGACAATTTTGAAGTTCCTGTGCAAACCTATAAGAGATCATTCTATAGGACCTTTACCTGTACGTAAGCATCACAATTAAAAGCATTTTTCTTAATAATTACAATAATTGCTGTAAAATGTAGAAATGCAGTTCACCAAAAAGGTCAATTGGAAACTCAAATACTGTACAGCTGGACAGCTACGGTTTACTGAGTGCGTGTGTAAATAAAACAGTGCTTTTTGCTCAGAGAATGTGTACTCTTGCAGTCTGCAAATATGCTCTTATGTAATAAATATTCAAAATAGAAGGCTAAAGGGGAAGTTATGCAGTTGCAGAAGCATAAATTTCCATTAGACCTACGTGTGTGCACACACACACACACACACACACACACACACACACAGTGACTGGGGTATTTAAGGAAATTTGACTAAATCCAGCAAACTGAGAAAGCCACAGGGTTGTGTGGGTGTTCGAGGTTAAAATAATACAACAATGTGGGTTTAGTTTCTAATAAAATTTTGCGCACTTTTTCTTTAGGTCTCTTAAAAATAGGTGGTTGTAAGACTAGTACGTTAGTATTTCATTTCACTTGCAAATGATGTATAACCTTGTATCCATTAAGTTAGTGCGTTATTAAAAATCTATATCCTCTTAAGTTTATATCACCTTCATCCCTGCTGCAGCAGCTGGTCCACTGGGGTCAACAGCCTGGACGTGGCAGGGCTTATTTCCTCTGACAACGAAACCCCAGCCCACTGCATCACCGACAATCTGAAGACACATTAATAACTGTCTTACTGTATGTACATCACTTTCACCCAAGTTGATATAAACATGCACACAAGGCTGAAAGATAGATGAATGGACGGGCAGACGGGCAGACAGACAGACAGACACCAGTCAGAGACCAATTCCTGTATTTCTCGGATTCACAGTCCATACGAACAGAGCTGGCATTTCTGCATTTGTGTTTTCAGTTTTTGCATGGTCTTAACGGTAGGGTTCATTGAAAAATATTGTTTTAAATTATTCAATTTCCTTTTTTAAAAAAAGGCCACGATAGACAGACAGACAGGCAGATAGATAGATAGATAGATAGATAGATAGATAGATAGATAGATTTAAAAAAAACATCTGTTTATTATACATGATCATGATAAGACACAATCATATTTTGCTCTGGTTCCTTGTCATGCTATAAAAAAAGATTTTTTTTTTAAAAAGGCCTTAAAATCTGGACTGCTTGTGCCTACAGTAGTTATTTTATTTTAATATATGTGACTTACAGTGAACGTCTTCTTTACAAACGGACCTCCTGGAGTCTGTAGCTCCTCTGGGTTTACTTGTCTTTTCAGCACTGGATAAAACACAAAGAGTAAGTGAGTGAGTGTGTGTGTGTGTGTGTGTGTGTGTGTGTGTGTGTGTGTGTGTGTGTGTGTGTGTGTGTGTGAGAGAGAGAGAGAGAGAGAGAGAGAGAGAGAGAGAGAGAGAGAGAGATAAACAGGCTGTAATAGGGTGTGGTGGGTCTGTTCATGGTGATATTAGTTACACACAGCTAATGTACTGTACATAGCCATTCATTTCTCAAGTAAAAGTACAATTACTCATGGAGACATCCTCTGATAAATGTTAAAGCATACAGTAGCCTCATAATTTCCATTCAAGTAGAAAAGAATAAAGACCGCAATGTAATGAAAGTATCTACTGTGTGTAAGTTCACAAAAAAAAGATTCACAAAAAAGACTAGTAGAACTCATGAGTTATACTGTATGAGAGTACTGTACATTAATCACACTTTCACTAAAAAGCATGAGACAACAGTAGCTACAGCTAACAGTTTTCTTCCGGTTCTCTCCGCGTTAGCTAGTATAACAATACCACTGCAAAGGTCTCGCTGTTACAACACAACCTGCTTGATAACCACAAAGTGCGTATAGCAGCAGATAAAAGACACTGTAGATTTTAGAACTGTCACTTCTTTCAAATTTTAGATTTGTTAAGAGCTCAGATGAATCTACCCCACCTTACACAAAGCAACTTGCACACTCTAATATTTCGTTGGACCGGATTTAGCTCTGATTAGCGTGTGCATTCACCGTGGCAATGTTGTAAATACCTTATGTAGTAAGAACTTTTATTTCCATACACAGTTGCATTCATTTTTGGCAGAGATCTTTTTTTTTTTTGGCCAGGCATTGTACATGAAGCTGCCGGATCCTAAGACCATAACTTTACAAATATACAGGAACTGCTCTTTAAAGTGCTCTATTTCGGGAAAAAACAAAAATTGAAAGAAAAATTCTTAGAATAAAGTAATCCGATCTTTCAGCTCAAGTCTTACTTGCTAGTAAGACAGTTGAACAGCTTGAACTGTTGCATTTACTGCAACTTTCATGGGTGAAAGTACGATTTTTCACGATTTTAAAATAATTCACAAACCAAGCTCATACTTGCTCTAAAGATATACAGTATGTTAAAAATATCTATTTTAAGGGTTTGTCACTTTGAATATTTATGGGTTCTTAGCCTCATGGAAAAGTGCGTTATATGAAACCCTTTCTAATATACTGTAGAACCATTCTGTTGTAGGGTCCTGAGTAAAGCACACAAAGAAGGGTTTGTACAGTATAATCGTTTTCTTTCTTTGTCTCTCAAATTGTGGCTTTTGGCTTTTGGTACTGCACATTAATTAAGGAAGTGCTCTTTAAAAAGATGTAATTGATACCATGCTGTTGTACCAAAGTCCTCATATCAGTTTGTACAGGTATCAGTTTTAGCAGGTCTGACTTGATGCACAACATACAGGTCTGGAAAAAATATATATAAGAGACCACTGCAAAGTAATCAGTTTGTTGTCCCCTGTATTTGCTGCTTGTTCTTGTACTGCCATCTTTAGCAGGATGAAAGCAACCTGCCAGGACTGAACCCTTCTTTTGGCAAAGACAATGATTACTGGTGATTAGCAATATTTTCGCCATCAAGATACGTAAGAGGGATTATCACATCAGTGTTTTTATTCTTTTTCCTCATTCCCCCTTAAAACAAAACCAGCACGAATCAATGCTGGAAACAAAACATCGGTCAATGGACGATTTAAAAAACAACTCCTTATATGGAAGTCCTGCATGTCTGTGGCGCCATGGGAGACATCAAACTGTGCATTTTGGGTTTTTGGATATATCATGTAGAAACAAAGTTAAATTAAATGGCATACATTTAGAAGGTATACTTTTTATCCGAATCCGAATATGGAAATAACATCACAAATGATTATTATTATTATTATTATTACTATTATTATTTAATTAATGTTCATATTAATTATTATTATTATTATTATTATTATTATGTTTAATTACAACCATTCTTTGACAATTATTTATTTGCTTACGTGATTTTTCATTTTTTGCCCAGTCATGTTTATATCATGTCAAAAACAAAGTCATGTTTTATTGCACAAACCTGAACCCTATACATATTTATTAAAACATGGTAATACAAAATTAGCTAAAAATGCTTTGAGTTTTAAGTGGTAAATAAGATTTAATTCAGGTGATCACCTAATATATTAGGTACTGATTAAAGAAAAAATTTCAATAGTCTCTTATTTTCTCCAGAGCTGTATGTAGAATAGTTAGAGATATACAGTCAGCATCCAAACCGAACGGTGCTGTGTTGAAAATGTAGGAAATGAGTGTTCATAAGTAAATCCCTAGAATAAGACTGACTCTGTTTTCTTACTCTCCTCATAATCTTGGACTTGAGCCTGAGTTCTGTAACTGTATAAGTGTATAGCTGTTCTAAAATTGCTCATGTGGTATAAGATCATACGTTTGCAATTCTAGCATTGAAGCATGCTTTTCAAGCAAGTGTTTATTTAGCTCTTATTAATCATGGGTGGAGAGCTGAGGCATGCTGCGATTGGAGGAATAGCAGGGCCAATGACGGATCAGAAAAAATGCGTATGGCTGCCAAACCCGAGGCACACATTCACTCAGATGCTCTCTCTCTTACACACACCACTATTTCATGTCAAAGGGTTATAAGAAGTCTAGTTTGGTGTCTGAGCAATCAGCAATCAAGAGCTGCTTTTTTCCTAAACCGAACACCACAACCTTTCCTCGAAATGCTGAGGACAGTGAAGCGATTTTGTCCCATGGGAACATTGCCTTTCTTCGCTCTTCCTTTTGGGTGACCTAACATGAGGGCAGGAAACAGTATGTAGTGAAAAGATTTTTAGATAAAAGCATGGTCACACTTGCAGTAACCCCTATGCTATGCTTTAATCTTGCTTGGAAAGCCATGGAGGCTCATGGTTGAATTTGGTGCGTGTGTGTGTGTGTGTGTGTGTGTGTGTGTGTGTGTGTGTGTGTGTGTGTGTGTGTGTGTGTGTGAGAGTAAAGTGTCCTGA
>JAQMYL010000033.1:11905166-11929222 GCA_030014365.1 Clarias pachynema | reverse complement strand
TCTCTAAGAATTCAGAGTACGTAAGCAAATATCCTTCATTATTTATCAATTGAGAGATCATTAGAATATCGTTTTTACCTCAATTATCATAGAAAATTGATTTGTTCTTATATTTAACATTTTTGTTATTCCATATTAGCTGTTTTTAGGAGAAAAAGTATGCTTATAGAGTCCAAAATAATAGAGCCTGTCTATGAAAATTAGATAACTGAATGGGAAGTTTGTTAACCTCAAAGTCACATTTTTAAAAAAACTCTATGTTTTGTTATGTAAATGCTACCAACTCTTTCAAAAATCTGATTTGGAATTATATACCATATTTTATCTTTATGTTTAATATAATGTTTAATCGAGTTCAACTTGAAAATAATATTAGAAGTGTCAAAATCAATCACATTTAAACCTCCTTGATCATATGAATTACATCAATTATTTTTATTTAAATAGTGAGGTTTGTTTTTCCAAATGAAATTAAATAAATTTGAATAAATCTTTTTAGAAAAAGATTTTGGTACCTTAGCAGGATAAACTAAACAAGATAGTTTTGGATAACAGAACTCTACCTTTCAGCGATAAATCTCTCAATTTTTAAGCTCTTAGCTAACTCATTAATTGTGGACGGGCACCTGTTGATGAACCCTTGACCTCTGTGACGAGCTGAACTCCGATGCTTGATCTCTGTGGCACCTTACATTCACCGGCTGGCATCGTTGCCATGACAACGACGCCAAAGATGAAAACTATTATCTCAGAGCATGATTGCGCTGTAACGATCTACAAAGAGTTCTCTCAAAGTACAGCGTGGCCAAAAGTTTTAAGACAACATATCCCATTAGTTATAGTCTCCCTCATATTCTGTCATGTATTATAGTTCTACCTGATTTCACTATTTAGTTTAAGTCTTTCTGGCTGAATTAGCTGAAAACTATGATACATGATCTGTACATGATCTTCTGTAACAATCAAGCCAGCATGGATCGAGCGAGTGACACCAGAATACTGTAGAGATCTTTTTGACTCTATGCCCAGTTGGATCCAGCAGGTCCGGATCCAGAATAAAAAACTTAATATTTAATCTTGGTTGTTTTATAGCAATTAAAAAAAAATTGTAAGATCTCATTAAAATAATGAATTTCACTATTGTCTCAATACTTTTGGCCACCACTGTTGGAAACATACATTATTACACTGAATTATTGCATTCCTAATATGAGGTGTGTGTTGGGACTTGTTATAGACCAATTCATTGTATTGAATTTGAAGTATCTTTATGCCATATTTGTTTGCTAATGTGTGAACTGCACTCAAGGCATTAGATTCGGTTTGCAGAAAGCATGTACGGTAAACAGACACCCTCTGTGTAACGTAGAGGTTTGGAAATCCAAGTCAAGAAGAGAGCTCTTATGGATCCAGTGTACTGTATGTGTGTGTGTGTGTGTGTACATGTCTGTGCTTGTCAGAAAATAAGCTTGTTAAAATAAACCAGAATGTTTTTTTGAATACAGGAACTTTCAGTTAAGCTGACTGAATGGTTTCAAGTCTCATGGTTTTAAATTTTCTTTCTTTAAAATGAACAGTATCCTGTAAGTGTGTAGTATGTGAAAGGCTAAAACTCTTTGATTCTGGTTGTAGTCTACTGAGTGGCTACTGAACGGCATCCTTTAAATTGAAGTTCCACTATAATATAACTCACTATAGCTCAAATCATAGGTTTAAGCATTACTCTGCGTTCTGGTAACAAGTCAACTTAACGACATCATCAGTAATGTTCGGGGTAAGGATCGACCATCCTTCCATTACTATAATCCATGTGAGGGGTGTTGAAGTTAAACCGAGACTTTTGATTATGCAGAATAACAGAACACAGTAATGAGAGTAAAGACTACCTTTATTTCTCTATATAATCCCCTGGTACACTAATGCACTTATCCCAGCGTGTAGCTAGTGCTTGGCTACCTACAGTACAGTACAAGGTAGAAAGTTTTCTCAGTACGCCAGAGCCCTGACTGGACTGCATGCTTCACCCTCTGAAACGCTGGGATCCCAGGAACTCCTTTAATGGCCCAAACACTTGGAAATGGCTTGGAGTGAGGGCAGGACTATATAGAGCATGTGGCAATAACTAACAGCCGAGTTCCTGTATTGTGCAAGTGATGTTTGTGAATGATTGTGTGCACAGTTCCCGCAAACACATGCATCTTCTGTCAGTTGCCAACAAATTATCTGTCAATTTTCATGGATCAGGCGTTCCACTTGCTGAAATAACTAACACAGAAATGACTGCAGTGGGCTCCGAGTCACCTTGGCCACTATTAATGGCTATAAAGCCTGCGTGTGTAAAAAATTATTTCTCCACGTCTGGACAAAGAGGTATGTTACTGTTCAGATTACTGAACTCACCATTAGAAGGAGTGTGGTATTATTCCAGCTGTGCTACTACCACTCTGCTCTTTAATATTGTGCAGCTGTCCATTATTCTCCCATCAACCCACATTATCACACTAACCAGAGAGAAAGCTGTTGCTGCTGCTGTCCATGTTCTGTTTGCGCAGGCAGAAAGGGCTGTCGTGGCTCTCTGGAATCATACGAGTTCGCTCGTTCAGTAGCTCCATCAGTCGCCGCCGCCGTCGGAAATTCATCCGGAACTGAAAGAGGAGGTCACCATCGCCAAAGTGGTGCTGGTTGGTTACTAGGATGAGATCAGCATGAGTGTAAGGTCAGTGAAACAAAAGGACAGCCAAATACCAATACAGTAATCATTCACATTAACCTTAAACGGCTCTGTTCCATTATTCACATAACAACCAAAGCTTTTAGTGCCTCACATTCTTGGGGCTGCAAACCACTGCATTCCTTTTGCCATATCTTTTTGTATAGATCTGAATGTGGGTATTTTAAAAATAGAATTAGGGTGATAGATGAATCATGAAGATCAGGGCAGCACTAAGAGGAAGTGTATGTGTGTGTGTGTGTGTGTGTGTGTGTGTGTGTGTGTGTATGCTGAGGGTTGCAGGCATTAGAAAAATGCAGCCAAGATAGTATGTGTCCCCTTTTACAATTTCATTAGGACAAAGCCTGCTTTTCTCGCTCAGGCCAGTTGTCCTCTACCCACTCGCCTCACACCACATCAAAACAGCAGCAGATAGCTGCAAGAATCACATGGTTCTTTTGCCCGTCTCTCAACTTGCTAGAAAAGCCTTAAAGCGTATGAACCGTTTTCATGTGACTGTGGCCTCTCATTGTCACGCTTATTAGTGGCTCAACAACTGCACAGCAGCACAACAGGGCTGCGGCTGGTACGACTGCATTTACAGCCAACAGATTTACAGTTGGATTGCTGTGCTGTCTATATTCAGAGATGTTGCGCAACCACAGGAACAGTTTTTGGAATGAGGTCACAAACACCAGAGTTAAAGCTACAGTCCCTAAGATTTTGAAACTTCGCCAAGCTAGTTCAGAAGACTCAAATCTCACTAAGAACAAATCATAACTGGTTGCAGCCGGGAAAATAATGCCACAGTGGTGTGCAAGTGTGATTTGATAACAGCGTACTTTTATAAGATCTTATCTTGAGCTTAAGGGTTTTTTAATAATCGTAGTGTTAGTAAGGGATACAGTCACCTGACCAACTTAATACCGGCAGAGACGAAAATTGTGACACGAAATTCAGTTACAAAATATGGTGAAGGTGAATAAGAAAACCTCAGCCAAAGATGTTTCTTTCCTCAAACAAAGCAGATCTGGACGCCAACAGGGTCAAATGGGATTCCTCTGCCGCCCAAAGGTCTAGTCCTTGTTTTCACTAATCTAGATGTCTCAAATACACAAATAAACTTCAATTTCTTTGGATCAATGCCACAATGTAATGGTACCAAAGAGGAAATACTTGTCATTAAGCTCATAATTGGCTATTGTCGCAAGGACTGTTTAAAAAATAAATAAACTTTGCATCATAAATATTGCATCATAGAGCAGTGGAATAATCAGGACTTGAAATGATAAGGCGATTGTTCTATTACTTGTGTAACATCTGTATAAAAAAAACAGGAAGGAAGTGATTAAAGGAAAGACGCACTACACATATGTCTAAAAGTATGTGAACAGCTAAAAATCACTTTCAGAATTTCAGCTTTTCCTAACCTGTTGCCACAGTCTTGAAATCATATACATCAGGAAGCCTTTTTTTTAAGCATTCCCTTAATTAGAAGGGGCCAAAACGTGTTCCAGCATTACAATGCCCCTGTGCACAAAGTGAGCTCCATGAAGACATAATTTACTGAGGTTGGAGTGGAAACACTCATGTGGCCTGTGCAGAGCCCTGACCTGAACCGCATCTTTGATGGATTGAGATCTAGAGTGGGAGCTATTATAGCAACAAAAGGTGTGTTGACCAATGTTTTTGGATGTTTAAGCAAGCACGTGTATGTTGGATGGTTAAGTGTCATACAGCATAATAATTGCTAATTGAAATAAAACCTGTTGTATGCACCTACAGTATTCCATGACTAATGACAAAAATATTGCACAGTAAATAACCTGCTGTATATTTACTGTGCAATACTGTATTTTTGTCATTAGTCGTGCAATAAATTTACTTATGAATCATTCCACAATATGTTCTCATCAGTTGCACAATATATTTTTATTAATCAATCTGTAATTTATTTACTGTGCAATATATTTCTTCGGTTGTGTAATATATTATTAATCATTCAGTAATTTATTTGCTGCAATATAATTATCAATCAATTCTGGAATTTATTACTTTAAAATATACGTTTAACCAATTGTGCGGTATATTGTTTTTTATCTGGTGTCAACATCAGGTCTAACCAGCGAGGCAACTTCAACATAAGTTTGTTCTGAATCTGCAATATCACTGTAAATTGTATCACATTTGTTAACTGTATATATCTGATCCATTTTGTCTACAACAGAGTTCACAGCTTTTTCTGTTAGTACATTGATTTTTAAATTAAATATTTTAAATCTTACAAGTTTAAGATCAGCAAATATAGAAAATGTTAAATTTGAAGTGTGTTCTATGAAAATAAACTAGTTTAACCAAAAAAATAAATCCCATTTAAAAAAAATTTTCTCTAGTTGAAATGTCCCCGCAATTCTGGAATTAGTCATATAGTATATCCACACTTGCATCCGCCCTCAACTCCAAATCCTGACACTATACACAACCTTATCTATAGTAAACATATGTACGGTAAACAGGTAACAGGTATGGCTCGGAAAACATAGACATCTTATGGAAAATAAAATTGACATCAAAACACGGGTGAGTTTGAACTAATCCAAAACAAACATGCAATCAGAACATCCTTCCCTCTAAAATCCTCAAGCTACAGTATGAAGGTCTGTCCAACTCTTCTATTAAAGCTGGTCCTCCTTCATCTGAGCAAGCAAGATGTTGTCTGGGGTTGCTTTTGTTGGTCACATTAAGTGGCAATAAAATGAAGTCAGTTGACTACTTAAATGTACCAAATGACCACATTATCACATTTTTTCTTTCCTGATGGCATAGGCGTATTGCAGAAGCCAAATTGTGAAAAAGTAATTTCCATACATGAACTGGAATTACGACCACCAAGTTTTATTGGTTTGGAAATCATGTGACACCATGCAACCTTTTAGAGATATATGTACAATGTCCTCCTAGAATCACTCACTCACTCACTCATCGTCTATATCACTTTATCCTGTATTTAGGGGCGCGGGTCCTGGAGCCTATCCCAGGAGACTTAGGGCACGAGGCGGGTACACTAGCCTAGGCATGGTGCCAATCCATCACAGGGCACACATCTACACACTCACACACACATTCACGCACTACGGGCAATTTGGGAACGCCAATTAGCCTAATCTGCAGGTCTTTGGACTGTGGGAGGAAACCGGAGTACCCGGAGGAAACCCACCAAGCATGGGGAGAACATGCAAACTCCATGCACACAGAGACGGGAATCTACTACACCACTGTGCCCTCCTCCTAGAATGGTATATGGAAAATGATTGCCATTTATATAGGAGTACTGTAGCGTGGATTTAATTTCGTTATACACTCACCATTTTTGGAAATACCTATGCTCGTGAGCCTCATAGTCTCGTTTCTGGCTGACAGGAGTAAAACATGCATAGACCAACCTCCCTAAGGTTCAATGTTTTGTGCATGCTGAAATGCTTTTCTGTTCACCACGGATGTAAAGAGTGATTGATCTGGTCCCAATCTGGCCCAAATCACAAGTTTACACACTATGAGCACTTTGGGAACGCCAACTAGCCTAATCTGCATGTCTTTGGAAACTGAAGTACCCGGAGGAAACCCACCAAGCACAGGAAAAACATGCAAACTCCATACACACAGAGGTGGGAATTGAACCCGGCCAGGAATCGGACCCAGACCCTTGAGGTACAAGGCGCCCGTGCTAACCATTATGCTAACGTGCTGCCTACCTACTACAGTATACATTATCTTCTAATGATGCTTTACTATATTCAAGAGTTAAACATAAAATCTCAAGGTTATCCGATATATAAGCTCCGGTATCCAAGTCATGAGGGGAATTATCCAGTTACACATACAGTAATATCCTGGTCTCCATGGTATGTATTACAATATAATTAACAGCATCATCATTCACAAGAAAAAGCTACTTTGTTGTTTGTGTGCTTGTTTATTTGCTTAATTAATTTTTTTGTAATTATTTAATTCATATTTGTTACAATTCCAATGGATTTCCTGCAGCTGTTATAGAATATGTGCGGCTTAATATCATATAATTTAAAGAAAAACTAGACTGTCATTCATATAGAGTTTGGGGGAAATCAAAATGTGACCATCTATAAATATACATGTGTTGGTTTCTGGATTGAAGACATACATCTATGTGGACGATTCATTATTTTAGGTTCGGCAGACATTATCTACCCTGTTACAAAAGCTGAAATATTATACTTATATCATGATTTGATAGACTGTCCTGAAGAAGAAAATAAACCATGAGAAAATATCCCAGTTGTCTTGGAGAAACAGAATACCCCCAGTATGTATTAGATATAGACTGTATTTTTAACTGCAGAGCATATTATTAGGATCATACTATGATCTTGTACAAAGCACAGAGTGAAAGAGTGCAGCTTAAATAGTCAAATTAAAATGATTGATATGGACATTCCACTAGTCCCCCAAACCCATTTTCTTTTGTAATGCATATATATTGTAACATTTCTGTATGAGATTAGACTTAATGAAGTCTGTTCTGTAATCATTAATAGAACAGGGAGGGGCTGACAAAAAGGTGAATTTTCTGTAAACAGCTAAACCGAGGGTAAAAGCACAGTCTGTTACACATGATATAATATTTGTTATATATTTGATATAATATTTGGTACAATCATTGTTTATACAGACATCTATTACCACAGATATTCTATTTATAATGCCTACTGCACCTTCTATACATAAGTCACCCACACCCCTGTATCTATAACTGCATTTCTGGAAACTGAATTTGTACATATACTTTTCCTAATGACAATAAAGTTGAATCTAATCTAATCAAATCCAATCTAATAATACAGTATGATAATGAATCATTTTAGGTTTTTGATTGATCACCTAATTGCTAATGGGGTTTGAGCCAAATAAGACTTTTGTGGCCTGCACACTGCAGAGAAATAAAAATAAAAACCAGTAATTATCTTTACTTCTTACAAAACATTTTTATGAATATAAAAGCATGAGCTTGATTGACACACAGGATTTCACCGGGAAGAGCAGGGTTATGTCCATCTGCAAGAGATCACCACTGAGTACCTTAATCTGATATGTTATAACAAGTCTCACTTTTTAAACATTCAAAAATACCCAGCTTAGATCCATATACAGTAAGTAATAACTGCTTATTACTGAAGTATAGGGAAGTATAGGGAAGTATGGCTCCTATACTGTATATCTGGGCCAAAATGGAGAAGTCAGAAAAAAAAAGTCATGTTAAAATGGTTCAAAACATCACGTTTCCCTTTCTGATAGAGACATGTACTGTATAGATTCCATCTTCCAATTATTTCTTAAAGTTCTGAAATATTATTTGCTACATAAAATATTATGTTCTACTTCTGCCAGATATTATTCACCATCTTCAGAGTGTTTGAAATAAATAAATTCTCAATGGAGTTGTACGCAAGCTGTGAGACTATGAGGGTAAAATGCATGCAATGTCAGCTTTAGTTAAAAGCCCTTTTTTCATTTATGGTTCTGTATGAACCACGTAGGACTCCCAGTCTTTTTTTAATACTTATGAATGCCTTGGTTTGTCTTCACACTCACAAGTGAACAAAATAGGCTAAATGAATAAAGCTGGGTTGTTTTTTTTCTTTCTGAAAAAAAAACAAAAACAAAACACTATGTGCCTTGTAAATGTAATTTTAAGGTCATGAGACAGCGCTCATGCCCAGAGACAGCTTCCATGTAAACTATCAGTGTACTGTATAAACCATGGAAAACATATTTTGTCCGTCAGTTTAGAAATCACGATTTCTGTCTGCATTTTTTCCCCCTTTTTTTCCATCAGATCACAAATGTTGGTGAAGCATGGTGATATTAAGGATGACATAACCTTAGACTAAATTAAGTCAAGAAGATATCACATCCCATACTTATATGACTATATCCTTTAGTTAAAAGTCAAAAGCATACAGCCATCAGTTTTGATTCACCCAGCATTCAGCTTAGTAGTTTCAGAGATGTGTTTTTGTTTTGCTAATTCAAGCATCATCTAACTTAAGACATGAACCAGTAGGAAACAGTTACAGATGATGACAGATGATCAGGATTAGTATACTGGTGATGCTGAATGCTGAGTAGTTGGAACAGACGAGTGGGAAAAATTGTTCCCACATCATTTAATTTAATGTAAAGAATTGAGGAGTGGTGCATGACTTATGAACAATACTATACATTCATCTAGCATACAGTCTAACACAGGGCTTCTTAAAGATCGGACTCTAGTCTGAATCTGAACCGCACGGCAAGTCAATTCGGACCCATCCCAAAACTCAAATTAGCAATGCAATTATACAATGTAATAAAGTGTAATAATGTTTCCTACCTTGAAATAAAAACATGCTATGTTCATCAAGAAACTGTCTAATCAAAGTTCAGATTAAAATCAGATTGAAACCTTTAAATATTAAGTTAGGGAATCTCTGATCTAGCAGCCCGTTTTGAATGGGTTTTGATGTACTTGTGCTCAAAATGATACCATTATCAAGGATTTTTCTGGATTTAGATAAATTTCCAGTTTAACCACATCACAAAAATGGGTTTGCATGAGAAAACACAGGAACAATTTGACTATAAAAATTATTTTTTTCAGATTAGATTAGTTTAGTTGAAAACTTTTGGCAATGTTTTGTTATATCAGTGTGAATTTTGTACGATCCACTACAATAAACACTATAAATTCACCTCCCACAGTTTAGTCCCAATGGATAAATCACCCCGCAGTGTAAATGTACAATTTACTGTAGTATCAATAATTATGTCGGTTGACTTTGATTTTTATGTTTTAAAACGACAGCATCAGTCTCCTACTAACAGTTTCAATTTCACTTAAGGTGCTGTTGTCAACCACTCATCATACAGTTCTGGCATTGTACGATCACATGCACCTCCCTGATACTATAATAGAGTTTATACAATGCTAAGTGGAGGTCAGGACTTAGCGAATGTGACCACAATAGCTTTCTGAAGCAAAGCGTATATATCTCATGTCTCTTGTACAGAAGGCAATTGCATGTGAGTGTTGTAGTGTCATCTGTCTGTTTAATATTCTTTCAAAAAGATTGTCACGAAAAGTGCATCATGGATCCTAAATGCAATCAAAGCAGTGCTAGTCACAGTTAAAAGCATCTAAAAGAAAAAATTGCATGATTTTATCGTGTTTTGCATTCAAACTATTCAAATATTTATAACCATAGAAATGGTTCTGTACATCATGGTCACACTGTCTGTCCTTAGACTTTCATTTTTTTGTAGAATTGAATATTTTTTTACTAAAGCTACTAAGAATTTTAATCACAGAGACTGTACACTGCTGCACAATGGACAATGGACCTCTATTACTAATTGCTGCAGTTCCCAGTTTTAACCAGTAGGCGCAAAGCTAACTTTAATGAAGCTAAATACGGCAGTGAGTGCGCTGGTCTATTATTTCTTCATTACTTCATCAGATTAAATGTAGTCGTGTATGATGACCTTATAAAGGTTAATTTTTTAAATAAATGCTCCTATAGACGACCACTACAGATTCCCAGTTGCGCTCACCATGCTGAATGATTCCATGCTCCAGCAGTCTCCGCCCAAGTTGCTCCGCCTCTTCTCTGGTGGCCATTTCCCCCTCCTGCAAGAGCCAGTCAATAAACTCAGACGCCACCAGTGTCCGCTCGTAGGGAACGTTCTCCTCCTCCCGCGTCTTAACCAAGCTGTTCTCTGTGTTCATCAATCTGGAGACGAAAAAAAAAAGTGCTGCTAGGTTATAAAGTAGCAATTAGGTCTGACATTTTTGCACCTTTTTGTTGTGTGTAATGCAGGGGTGGATATTTCACACTCTTTTACAAACATATGATGCAATACAAATTGCAGTTTATTAAGTAATTGCAGTTATTCAGTGTAATTAACAGAAACATTCCGCACAAAAGCCTATAATTTGTCAGGCTATAGGACACTCGTGGTTTGGAGTAGTGTTCAAATAAACAGCACAATTCATACCAGCTTGAGAGTAATCCTGTTTTTATCTAGAACTAACTGCCTGCCTGCTTCAGGCAGGAGTAACAGTAAAAACTGTGCACTTAATTTAGAGATTAGGTAGTCTCAGAGGGTATAACTGTAGTCTTCCGTTTGTAATTACAGCTAAAAAAAGGATTGTTTGTAACTCCTGAAATGAGGAAGTGAAGTAATTTTCTGGGAAATGCTTCTTGGGGAAAACAAAACAGCCTTGATACTCATGTGCCTGTCAGAAAGTAACGTCCATCTTAAACCCATGGTTTATTATTTATGTTTATTATTTATTAACTATCACTGTTACAGCTATGCACCTATGAAGAGATATCATATGTCTAAAACAGCCTTGATTATAGGAGCATTTTCGACCAAATAGCAGTACGACAAAATTCCCAATTAGTGTCAATTTAATTCCCAAAAAAAGTACTGTATACGCTGTCAGATTTCAAGTCACGAACTGAAGCAGCTTCTGTACTCTGGAATCAACCACACATCAAACAGCCAGGTGCATGCCTACAAGCTGTAGAGACGTAAATTAAAATGAGCATGACATCTTTAATGCACTTAGAACCATTTCAACAGGCCGAACTGCTACAACTGTGATTTTGATTTGTGTCTTTAAATATGTATTATCTTGACCGTATTGTTATCATTTTTGTAACTCTTGAAGGGGAAAGTTGTAAGAGAGCATGAGGCATGGGTTTTTTGTCATTTTATTAGCATTAAAGATTTTTCTTTTGCGGAACAAAATTAAACGATATTATTGCAGTTATGCCATTATTATGCATCTGCAACTATATGACTAAAATAAATTTGCATACAATATAAATATCCATTACCGACACAAAATCCAACGATTTCTAATTTAGACCAAAAGCCATACACTGTATGTAAAACAAATATTTAATATGATCTCCTGGATCATGATTCAATACCACCTTAATTTGTATCATGATTGATATATTCAACCCCTTAATATTAATCTGTCCTCACTCCCCTAATTATAGTACATAACCTATTAGTTTTAATCGAGATTAAAAAAATTATTAATGGAGTGAAAACTAGAATGATCTATATAAAGGATCAACCAAAAGCGCCAACAACAGATAAAGAAATAAATAAAACAAGTAACTCTATCTCCATATTAGTCACCTCGCAGAGCTATGAATATGAAATCACTTATCACCTGCTGTGATAGTCAACCAGCTGAGCAATCATGACTTAATGACTGACTCTAAGCAAAGGAGATATGCTACCCTGCCTTACTTTGCATGCCAGCAGTTAACAAGCCATTTATCAGGGAACCAGAGGTGCGGGTGATAATAACTTTAAACACATTAAGTACCATGAACGGATGCACTGGCACTCTTGATCGATCAACAATTCAGTTGATGTGATTATAAGGACAGCCTTAATTATCAAGGGGAAAAGCTGTAGCTCTGCCTTCTAATTAACCTCTTAACTAATCCCCACTATATATCGCACTTTAACAAAACAAAATGAGCTTTTACAAGCTTTAAAAGGAAAGATCAATTTCCAGATCATTCAAAATAAAAGTATTAATTAAATATTTAAGAAAGAAAGAAAGAAAGAAAGAAAGATATAGCCAACAATTGTAATACTGTTAATATTGTCTTAGTCAAACTGGGACTTGATGAAATTTTTCATGAATAAATGTATATAACCAATAGACATTTACAGAAGACTTTGAGCAGAGTACGGTGATGAGACTCTCAACCACAGTGAAACATTTGAAGGGTGCTTAAATGACAATCCTCTGCGAAGTTGCTCGAAGCCCACTGCAGTGGAACGCCTAATACTTGAAAATCAACAGATAACTTGTGGCCAACTTGCAGAAGAGACACATCTGTCTGTGGGAACTGTACAGGAACTGGGAATTATCGCCACATACTCTGTACAGTCCTGACCTCGCTCCAAGCCTCTTCCGCATGTTTGGTCTGTTAACAGGGTTCCTGGGAGGCCAGTATTTTGGATGTGAAGTAGGCAGTCTGATCATGGCTCCGGAGTATGAAGAATACTTTCTAACTCGAGAGTATCCAAACACTAGTGCATTAGTGTAGCAGGGGATTATATAGAAAAATACAGGCAGATTTTCTCTCATACTGTAACTGCTGTCAGTTATTCTGCACAATCAAAAGTCCCAGTTTGACCTTAACGTCGTTGTAAATCATTCTTCTGTTGAACATGGATGGTATTTTATTTTATTTCAAATGGAAGCCACACTAAGTCGAAAATTAATAAAAGATCCAGTCATAGGGAGTGTTCTCCATTGTAGGGTACATGATAGACATTCTCTACAAATAGACCTCTGAAAATTATGTCCTGCTTTCACAATCATAAAATGGTTTACATGACTGTACAAGGGGTCAGACATGCAGGCTGGTAATGTTTTTAATGAATTAATCAGTACTTTTAAAGGTTTACATGCTCAAATGTCGACATGCATAGCTGTTCTGTAAGATGTGTGTTGAGTGTTCTAAATGAAATTAAATTAATGATCAAAGAACTTTTTTTGTGCCTGCAATAGCAAAATGAGGCCACAAAAATGAACCTGTACATGCTATTCACAAACAACGATGTCACTAATGTGATTATGCAAAAGAAGTCTGAAACATTTTGAGCAGCAGATGTCTCCTATAGGACTTCATTTGGATCATGTTACACATGAGAGGAGCTGAGCAAAGAAGAACGGCTGGATGTCGGCAGGAGTGTGAGACAACGTGCTGCTCCTTCTGGCTCTGCCTGTTTT
Organism: Clarias pachynema; assembly: GCA_030014365.1. Taxonomy (NCBI): domain Eukaryota; kingdom Metazoa; phylum Chordata; class Actinopteri; order Siluriformes; family Clariidae; genus Clarias; species Clarias pachynema. The sequence goes on along the minus strand of JAQMYL010000033.1, from coordinate 11,915,660 downwards.
CCGGTACCATCCTGTCTTAAGCAGTCTGTACAATTCAGCCCGTTTAGTGCAATGGTTGGCAAATCCAAAAATATCTACCAACCAATTTCATAAAGCTGCAAATGTATGATAGGTCATGTTTAAAAGGAATGTGAAAAAGTACTGTGCTTTGTATGTATATGAGCTGCCCATCCTAAGCTCTTCAAGTTGATTTCAGTTCTTCATTAAAAACATTGGCATTACACTTAAAAAACTTACAGTGCCAGTCCAAAGTTTGGATTTCTTTTTTACATTCCAGAACAATAGTGGATGTTTAAAAAAAAAAAAAATAAATAATCAAATAACACATATGGAATTAGATAATTAATTAATAACAACAACAGTCAGTTGTTATTTAAAGATTTAAAGGTCAGATGTTGCCAAGTGCATTTGCAAAACCAATCAAGCACCATGATGAAACTGGCTCTCATGAAGACCTTCCCAGGAAAGTAGAAAGACCAAAACTTACTTCTACTGCAGAGGAGAAGTTCATTTAGAGTTACCAGCCTAAAAAAAGCCAGTATCAAAAAAAAAAAAAAAATCAAACAGGATGTTGCATTAGATAAGTGTCTGTGGTTTTGTGGAGAAGAAACCCTAACAGGCAACAACTTGTAGCTAAAGCAGCCACTGATTAATGAATCAAGTTGGCGCAGACCCCATATCTCAACCTGCTGGAAGCCTGCGTTTCTATGGATACTGGTAATGTACCGGCAAGGGCCAAAATGCACAAAAACAATATGTTCCGATACACCTTAACACACGGAGGACAAAAACAAAGTGTAGATTTAAAACCTGAACAAAGCATGGTTGATGTAATTAATAATTTTGTTTTTAGGAAGAAAAAAAATAGTTTACTTTTCATATATTCTCTGGCCTCTCATGAAAACCTTAGCCTCGCTGTCCAAAGGAAACGTTCCGTCATCTTTCCTGAAGCGGTAAAACAGCTTCATGTCTTTGAACTCCTTGTGCTCGTCACAAACTGCAACAGAGAAAAATAAACACTGGCGTAACATCTGGATAATGAATAGTGAATTAACGTCCACTCTGAGAACGCACATGTTCCTTTAGCCCAGTTCCATATCTGCTGGTGATCTGCTTTTACATCCACTCACTAAAGTGAGTACACTCCTCTAATATCAGCAAACACTTCACTATATCTTAGCAAAGGACAATACTATAGAAATGAAACTTGGATATATTCTAGAGTAGACAATGTGCAGCTTGTATAACAGTATAGATTTACAGTCCTCTGAAAATAACGCAACATACCGACATTATTGACAAAATCGCCTGCCACAAAAGTAAGTACACCCTAATTGATAATAGCTGTACATCTTTAACCATGCAAAGTCACATGACCTATTCATCATGTTCATGTGTTTGTCAGTGTCCAAGTATCTCTCCAGACCTGAACCCTACTGAGCACCTGTGGGGCGTCCTCAAGCGAAAGGTGGTGAAGTGCCATGTGTCTAACATCCAGCAGCTCCGTGATATCATTATGGAGGAGTGGAAGAGGATCCCAGCAACAACATAAACAGCTCTGGTCAACTCCAGGCCCATGAGGATTAAGGCCATGCTAGATAACAATGGTGCTCACACAAAATATTGACACTTTGGACACAGTTTTGACATGTTCTCTTAGGGTGTTTTTGTTGCCAGTTATTTAGACAATATAGTCTGCAAGTTGAGATATTGTTGGAGGACAGTACTGTACTGTAAATCTGTACTGCTATACAAGCTGCATATTGACTATTCTAAAGTATATCCAATTTTCATTTCTATAGTCTTGTCTCTTGAGAACATATAATAAAGTGGTGGCTGAAATGTGAGGGGTGTACTCACTTTTGTGATACTGATACTGTAAAGTACAATCCAGAAACACTAATAACTGTTGGGTTTTTAAAGCGTTTTGTTTGATGATACAAAGAATGAAACCATAAATGTTATAAAAGTTGCAGTCGAAAATGACTGTTTGATTTATTGCAATAAACAACAGAAATGTGTGCTGACTCATGGGTCTAAATGTGTGTATGTATAAGTGTTTGAAAAGAACCCACCATGATGGATGATGCTCTGGTCCAGCAACTTCTGCATGATCTTGATGGCCGTGTCTCTGTCTGAGGCTTCCTTGTGTTCGATCAACCAATCAATAAGCTCTTTAGCCACAAAGCAGTTGGGGTAGGTGCGGAGATGATGCCTCCGGTCTTTAATGACTTTGCCCTCATGGAGCCGCAATCTGGAAAACAAATTTTGGTGTGTAGATTAGGTAAGTGGGATAAAAAAAGGGATGATGGCTAGATTTTAATGTTAATATCATGAATTAAGCATGGTTAACAGCTGGATAAATTTTAATGACAAGCATGATTTATATTTAAGGGATGAAGTGTTACTAAAGCAGTTGGTGTTTTACGCTTATTAATTATACTGAAACGTAACAAACTATACAGTTAAGAGTATTCTCCAGGAACTAAAACAATACATTAAAAGGTTCTAAAGTATTTTCCAACCCTGGCTTTGTACTTGCCTAATTCATTCTTCACCCGGCTCTGATTTCACTCACTGAGACATTTAGTCGCCATATCTTGATGTGTTAAATTCAAATGGTTCCCTAAAGATCTGCATGTGTAAAAACACTACTGATTCACATCTACGATGGCTTGGATCTTCTAAATTAAAAAAGAGTGACACAACTGTTTTGTGTGGTTGCCTTAATATACACTATAGTGTATGTCTATCTATAGTATATATTATGTCAAATGTCAAATACATAGCCCTAACAATGTACAAAGACTCATTAAGTTCCCACTGTCTGATTTCATTTTAGGATGTTATTTTGGAAATGGTTAATCTGTGGAACATTCAATTTCCGATCTTAATAATAAGACTGTTTCTTCAGTGCCAACAGCATTTAAAAAGAGTATGAACCTTACCCAGTGTTGTGCTGGCTTCTAATAAAATTAAAAGTTACCATTCCTACTTACTTTTCAGTGAATAAAGTATAGTACTACATTATGATATTTATAAAGTAACATGACATTCCTGTATAATTTTTATGTACGTATAGTTTGTTAATTACCATAAAGAGATTTACCTACAGTACATGAAAAGCACACGTGCTTATCTCCACTTTCGGCCCTGTTAATGCTGAAAAAAGCCACGCCCATGCAGGTGATTATAATGAAAAATGAATGAATGAATGCTAGACAGTTTGTAAAGTGTAGTATCTATGAAAGAGTGATCATACAGTATGTAAAGTAAAAGACTAGGCTTTCAACAATGTATAAGCGGAGCAAAAGTAACGCGAAAGTCAGGTACGTTTACATTTACATTAATACATTACTATTATGTGGGATTACATTCAAAAGTAATGTGGTATATTATTGGCTACCAACAAAAGTAATACAATATAACAGTAATGCATTATTTTTGTAACACATTTATCCCTTCACTGACCTTATAATTAATAAAAACAATTCTACAATTTGATATTCATGCATTTTAAGAAATCTCAGAGGTAGGCCCAAGTTTGATTCCTAGCCACTGGATGCAGGGCACCCTTTGTGCTGGTCTCAAGCCCAGACAGAATGGGAGGGTTGTGTTAGGAAGGGCATCTGGTATAAAAACCTGTGCCAAGTTTTAAGCAGATCAAGATGGTTTGCTGTACCTCATTCTGTCCTTGGATTTGGAAATGATTAAATTGCTGTCAATTGGGTTATATCATGGTTACATATACTCTATACCAGTTTGGATACGATACATTTAAAAAGTGCCACAAGGTCAAAAAAGATCTCATCGAAGGTTACAATAAACAGAGCAGGAACAAAATTAGAAACTACTGTACACTCTTGACTGAGACCTTCCGGATACTAAATGTTATCTGCTGATAGCAAAAGAGTTGCAAAAAACATTAGATGTCCAAGGACACAGCTGTTTCAAAAGTAAATAGATAATATAATGATCACTCCTCATCACTGGAACATTTCCTGTATTTGGTATATTACTTCTGTTCCTTTACCTAAGCCCCACTCAGATATGATTCGTTGCATTCACAAAAGAAAATGAAAACTAGGCATAGATTTGATTTTTTTTTTCCCCCCTTGAACAAATCCTTGCTATTTTCCTAATGCATTCCCAGGCAAATATTTGACACTGATAGCAATGCTTACAATACATTTATTCGAATTTGGATTGTGCCACAATATAACTGCATGAGTCAATGTGTTCCTTTCCATTACATACGGTGCATGTTTTGATAAACTAAAACTAAATTAGGAATTTGAAATAATAATGAACACTCTAAAAACCAAGCTTTTGTTTACTGATATAATGTTCATGCTGGTTCAGTGCATTACGTTTGTAAGTAAATGTGAACTATTTATAGCAAAGAGAAGACAACTGACTTTTTTTGCCGTTTTGAAGATTTTTTTTTCTTTTTAAATAAAGCAAGAAGTACTGCAAACTGATAGACTGTATAATATTTTGTGCAGGTTTTTTCGACTCACAAGGGTGTTAAAAAGTGTTAAAATATTAAAACTTTCTTTCGGCTGCTCCTGTCAAGGGGTCACCACTGCGGACCATTTGGACCATCCAACAAACTTTATGTGGTTTTGAAAAATTGTGGTTTTGTAGTGAGTCACAGCAAATAGTGGCAGTGAATTAGATCGTGTCTGTCAGACGTCCCCTAACACTTTAACATTTTAGCAATAGCAAATAGAGGCAAGGCAAACAAGGCAAACACAGCAGCTTCACACAGTCAAACACACACACACACACACACACACACACACACACACACACACACACACATACATCGTGTGCTTCTCATGACTCTTTAACTGAATAAATCACGGGTCCTCATAGCAATGTAACTTCTACCAAGCTTCACCACATTGCTTATGCACAACATCCATGTCACATGATGTCCCCTTCATAGAACATATTGCAGATGCTAAGATACACATCCCTATAATTCATTACTGCTGGAGTGACTGCAATTGCAGTAACAAAGCGTAAATGTCTTTTTTCATAGCGTCAATATTCCCCAAAAATCCAGTGACCACATTTAAACAATCACATCAGCCTGATGTTTTGAACATGGAGTATCTTTGTTTTCGCCGATCAGGTGAATGAAGAAATGTGATTGGCTTGTCTCGACTTGTCGGGTTTTGCTCAACAAGCTGGCACCTACGTATCACGCTTTGCCACAAATTTTAAGTCTAAAACAAACATATATAGCGGTTTTCAAATTTAACATTTTGTTATAGACAAATTTGTGTCAGACAATAATAATTAGCAAAAATGAGTAAATGTAAAATGCTGTTCATCACATCTTGCCTTCAATCTGTGCATGAAATGTAAACATTTTACCTGAAACTGAAGAAGAAATGTATACTAAAAAGTAATGTAAAAAAAGTTACACTAATATATCATGGATAGATTACAGCCAGGGGATCGTTTCAATAAACTTATGTAATATCACATTATTTATTTACATCCAGAGTCACATTCATTTCTCTCCAAGCTCTTGAATTGATGATGGGTGACTCAGCACATCTTCTCCAGCACATCCCACAAAGTCTCAATGGGGTTAAGCTCTGGACTGTGTGCTCACCAATCCACGTGTCAAAATAAGGCACATAACATTGTTGAACCTGACCGACAGAAGCAACCCCAGATCATCACACTGCCCCCATAGACTTTTATGGTAGGCACTAAGCTGAAACTGAAGCTTTTTTCTCCAATTACTGATAAGTGGTTTCTTAAAACTACACAGATGTTTATTTCCAATCCCTTGAGGGCACAAGGCAGGGTACATCCTGGAGGGGGTACTGACCCAGTTAGGGGGACAAGCACACACATATACTCACACACCTACAATTACCACAATTTGTAAATACCACAATTTGTAAATATCAATCAACCTACAAAGCATGTCTTTGAACTGTGGGAGAAAACTGGAGTACCCAGAGGAAACCCTCCAAGGAAGAACATGCAATCTGCAAATCTTTACTTCTTTGCTTTATGATTGCATCAAAAATAGATTAAGTGTTGATCTTGAAATATTCAGACAAAACATGTTGATATTGCTGATTATTTTTAAACTTTTTTCTCCGTGCTTCATGACTAAGTTTGACTGGAAAAAGCTTTTGGCCCATATGCCATGATGTCTGCTGGCAATGTCAGCATAAGGGTAGGCGTGTTCTTCAAAATTTCTCTATCTGAAATCTCACCCTCATGTCACAGTTTCCCTGCTGTGTTCATGAAGTAACCCTTATCTCTGTTTAAAGAAACAACCAAGCACCAAAAAAAGAAACACGTCTAATTAGGAAAAGTTTGTGACCCACTGGGGAAAACATATTTAACATTAAAAAATACACCATCAGATAAAAAATATTATTACCTCGCAACAAAAAAATACATGCGCCATTAAAAGTAACATTAACCATTAGTTATGGACGCAACAAAAAATGTAGGTGTCTGAAACAGTTGGACGTTTGCCAGGAATTTGTCCCATGAACACACTGTCCCCCACACATTATGGAGGCTGATAAAGCAGAGAACAAAAGATCGGTTTTGGAATTGCTCAGCTGATTCTCGTGCTTCTTGTAGTTTCGAAATTAACTGTTGAATAGCACTTTCATGACAAACAGCTGTTTGAGAGTGCTATATGAGAGAAGAACAAAGCATCACTATTTGTCATTGTAGGTACATTATATTATTGTTAGATTAAACTACAATAACTCTTTTTAGGTAATGCACAAAATCAACAAAACAAAAGCAACCAATATATAAGGAAAAGCACCAAATTCCCACTAATGGCATCATGAATTCCATCAGGTACCAGAATATTTCAACCTGAAACATGCATGTCTCTGAACATGGTAGTGAGTCAAACATACTTCCAAATCCACACAGGTATTATTCAAGAAGCACAAAAAATTACTGTTTCCGAGTCGTACTGAAATACTGGCGTCCATAAATAAGGAAGTGCGGTATATATGAAGGGAAGTCCAGTTGTGCAAACATAACATTACATAGGAGCATAAAATATTTTTTGCATGGGGGGGGGAGACCAAAGCTCCTCAACCTTGTTAGACGATACAGAGCTGATTTTATTCTCTACTGGCTAGGTGTGACAAAATATTAACTGTAAATTGCTTATCATTTTCAAACCAGGGTTTTGTAGAAAGATTGTGCTACTTAATAAAACTCTTGAACCTTGGACCTTGGAGCTGTGAGGTGGCAAGATTACCCACTGCCGCACTGTGCTGCCCTGCTGGCTTTAAATACTGTAACAGAGGGAAATACGGTAAAGACTCTACTGGAAGTTCATATGAGTTCATATGTTAATTCCATAATTCAATAATAAAGCTTTTGAAAAAAATAATTAAAAGGAGAAAATCCAATAAATAGATTTGTTTTAAAACGTTAAAAACTTTCTTCTTTTTTTTTTTTTTCAATTAAATAAATTATATTCTGTAATGATTTAATCAGGGTGGTAAAATGATACAGCTTTTGTCTGTGTAAAGCTTTATATGTTCCTTCTGTGTTTTTTCCTACTTTCCAAGAACATGCCTTGACTACGCTAAATTGTTGCTGAGTGTGAATAAGTGTATGCATGGTGCCTGTGAACTGGTGTCCTATTCAGGGTGTATTCCGAGAATCTTGAGCAAGAGATGTTCTCTTTCAAGGGTCTGGGATATTGTTTGGTTTCAATAACAGATTGAATCTGGCCATCTATGCGTAAGATAAACATAGGTATGTTGCCAGTACACACAAATGAAGTCTGTGGTTCATGAGAATACATCAAATTAAGGCATTTTTTTTATTATTATTTTGCAATGTTTGTTGCAAATAGGTGTTATAAAAGTTTTCATTTTTATAAATCATCTCAAGCAAGTGCTCCAGTGTTAAACCGGTAAAAAAAAAAAAAAAAAAAACCTACTGATGTCACAGCTTTAAGATTTTGATTTGACCCACCCTCATATTTTATTTAAAAAGTGCACATTCTACTGTTAAATGATCAGTGTGCTTTTGTAACAATTTAACACCCCTACGAAACTTTGAGCCTGTGCTTGCCATGTAAAGCAAAGTAATAGCCTATAAACAGTGCAGTAAAGCACAATGAGACACCCATAGCACCTTCTATCTATCTATGTATACTGTATTTAGGCGTGTTCTCTTCTGTTTTTACCGCCTGAGCTGATTTCTGACCCTTTTGCTGATGGGAACAGGTACCACTATGACAGTGGTGGGCAAAGTACACAAAACCTGTACTTGAGTAATAGTAGAGACACTCTAGGTCAAATATTACACAAGTACAAATAGAAGTCCTCCATTTACATGTTTACCTAAATAAAAATGTCACAAAGGAAACACAATTATGCATTAATGGTCATCAGGAGGCGAAATTCTTGCTTCAAATCCAACACACAATTGTGGTTATGTAACGTGATGCCACGCAGAAATGTAGTGAAGTAAAATTACAGGTGTTTCCTGAATGACGTAGTGGAGTAAAAAGAAGGAAAAAAAGTATCTTCGCAAAAGAAACTGCTCAAGTAAAGAAGCAAAAGCAAAGGTTAGTGGAATATATTTACCTAAGTACTGTAACAAAGTAAATTTACCTAGGTACCTTCCATCTCTGCACTATGCAAATAGCTGCATTTTACTTGTCACATTGTATCATTTTTAGTTTGTCTGACTGCTTCATGAATAGCAGTGTTAAAAATCATGAATACATAAACTTTTCAGTCATCGGATTTAGTTGCTGCTGTATTACACTTTGTGTGTGTGTGTGTGTGTGTGTGTGTGTGTGTGTGTGTGAGAGAGAGAGAGAGAGAGAGAGAGTCTGTTTAGTGTCAGCTCTTTTGTTTATTCCTACTGCTATCTCATGTATTTCACCAGTGAGTCTTTATAGAAGACGCCTTTACTCAACGTTTATAGGACATATGGATTTTGGCCTAAGTGAAAGTTTTAAAAGGGCTTTTCAGGACATATAGGCTCAAATAAAAGACAACTGTTCTGTGACAATTGTGTACGAAACATAAAACTTAATAGAGGTTGAAAACAACGTATATTGAGCAGCAAGAGCAAAGTAGACCCTGAGCAGTTATTCTGAGAGCAGCGTCTTTTTATGTTCCCGGTTGGTGAATTACTGGAAAAACACTCTAATGGCATGTTGATCACTATTTAAAAGGTCTATGCTTGGACTGTATTCTACCTCATTTATATGTCACTTTGGTTAAAAGCTTCTGCCAATTGAATCAATGTAAATGCAAATGAATCCACCATGCAGGCAATACCTCCCACTGAGTGCACTCCATTGAGTGTCTATTCAGTCCTGACACATCAGCTGACAGCTGCATGGCTTTCACTGGTACAACACATTCATATTATTTAACTACTGAGATGCCATTCACTGCTCAGAGATAGCTGTAGAGTTTTATGGGTTCATTGGTCAAGGCTGTGTTCTCTCTTCCACACCAGCACCAATCCGGTCATCATGCAGTCATTCCCGGAAATCATTCTAACCTACATACTGTAGCTGTCAAATGTCTAATATATAGTAGTCCGCACGGCTGTCGAACGTAGTCCATGTTCAAATGCATGGAAAGTCCAACTGAGCTTGCTCGCCTTTGTTTAGATAGCAGCACTGCAGCACGATGGCCACATCCCAAACCACACACACTACTACTGTATTAGGCACATCTGGAACTGATGAAAATGTGAAGATTATTTTTTCTTGGTGCGTGCTGGGGTGGAGATCATTCTTTTGGAACAGACCGGAACAATTAGATTAGCAGATAATCTTTAGGGAGGACAGGTAAAGCTGAATAGTACTTGATGACACACATCAAGAATGCATGCACATACTGTACTGTATGTAAGGGTGTCTAATGTTAGTGAAGCTGAAGGCAGGGCACTGTCAAGTGGAATGCGTGTGATGGGTTTGGCATTGGTTATAGATGAGAGTCCTTTGTTTATGAGGTACTCAGGAGCATGCTGAGGTTACAATGAGGCTCTGTCTCAAACCATCCTACTAATTCTGTTACTAATACGTCATAGCATGTTTATTGTTCTTATTTAGTACGACCTCGCGCACTATGTAGGAGGATATAGAGTGGAGTGAGGTTTGGGACACAACCCTGTGGAAGCACGCCTACCTCAACTGCTCGCCTGTGACAAGGACTTCAGCCATGCGCTCCAGCTCGGCAGCCTTGTTCTGCATGGTGCTCCCCATCGTGTCCATCTCTGAGCATGGGAGAGTCAAAAATAAAGCGCACTAATAGTAAACATCATACAAGACAACGAGAATTCACTTAGGACAGGCTTGTCATATGTGGGTTAAACTGTTGTTGGATTTTTTTTTTGTCCACTGTAAAACTACAGAATGTTTTTCAATCAACCACATCTAGTCAGAATGAGGACACTAAATGATTACAATTTACTCATTTTCTAATGTCAGGTGGTAACACA
>JAQMYL010000033.1:11878813-11889715 GCA_030014365.1 Clarias pachynema | reverse complement strand
CATGACGGCCATTATATAATTTTTATATTTATTTATATATATATATATATATATATATATATATATATATATTTTTTTTTTTTTTTTCATTTTTTTTTTTTTCATAGAAATCATTCCAGACTATTTCACCTTAATTATCCTGATGATCACATGAAGTTGACTAAGGCCGTTGACAGCAATATGAATATTAGAAGTACAAGATTAAGATGTACAAATTGTGCCTGGTTCTGTATATTTGGATTTTTGCAGGGTTGTTTGTCATCTGGTCCAACATTGTCTCGATTGGATTGAAAATGCACGGGGCGGCAGAAATTCCCGAGCTGATCACAAGCCAATAAAAGATATTTAGTCTCTCGGATGACTTTATATACATTACATGTATCCACATCCACAGAAACGGTAGTGAAGGTGAATGGCTGTCTGCTGACACACAAGTTGTTTCTGTATATTGCACCTCCAGAAGGAGAGCAGATTTTATCCACTTCTTGCTTCTGTGCAAACGGAATAAAAGACTGAACTGATCGATTGCATGTTTCTATTTGTTTAATGAAAGCTTGCCACCGGTTTTGGTTAAGGTCACCTGGGGCACCTGAACGTACATGATGCGCCAAAAACTTCTCGTAAGCGTTCTGATTGGACGAAGACATGCAGGGGTTGGGGTTGACCTCTAAAGATTCAGAAGCAACAAGTGTCCAGAAGAATAGGACAGATACAATGTAGGAGGACATAATGTGTCTTGTCTCTGAAAAAGAAATAAATGAATATCCATTTTTATGTATTATGCACTTTTATCAATATTTTACCACAGTATACTCAACTGTTAAACTATGTTTATTTAAAAATGAGCATTTTACAAATTGCATCACTGTCTGTTTTTTTTTTTCTTCTTTTTTTACAGAGAGGTACATTTCCAGCGTAATGCACCTGTGATAAATACCCCCCCCCCACACACACACACACACAAAACAAACAAAAAACAAACAAAAAACAATAAGGAATACCTGCTGGCTTAAAGCGAATGTCAAATTCTGTTAAGATCAATGTGAAGATAATTCAGCACTCACCTAAGTATAAATCCTTGAGAATTTTTCCCCCAGGGTCGTCCCAATCTCCAAGAAAACACTACTGGAATACAGCACTTGGGGCACTAACCTGGCAATGATTATTGATTTTTTATTGATTTTTCTTTTATTGATTTAACATGCAAGCAGTTACAACTTGAGCAAAATAAAGCAATGTAAGATAGACGTGGATAACTAATCACATCAGAACTCTTTATATACCCTGGTTCTGTGACTCATATTCTTACAATACTTCCCTTCCAGCATTACCTTTTAAGGCCATAAATGATTTGCAGAGATATGCTTTCTACTACAGAAAAATAATATAGACGCAGCACTTAATATCCATTACCTATGCAGTTTAACATATTGTTCAGAGTTACACCCTGGAAAAAAAAACGGCAAGATATTGTAAAATATAATGCAATATATAAAAAAATACATTTCCATATATAGGAAACTAGTGCTTATATTTATTAATATATTGCAATATATGAATGGACCATATTGTATATATGGCCCATATATACAGTATATATAATATATATTGCAATAAAAATAAAAACCTTTTGCTTGGTTAGTAATTTTTAGCAAGATGGTAGAAGGAGAAGACTATACCTAATCAACTTTATGCATGTTTATGTATTTTACAAACACATTTACTTTGTCAGTGTGCTCTTATTAATGCCTATATATATATATATATATATATATATATATATATATATAATGAAATGAAAAATACTATGATGCAAATTATTATTATTATTATTATTATTATTATTATTATTATTATTAATAATAATCATCATCATCATCATCATCATCATCATCATCATATTATCAGATATATCGTATAGCAATAAATTTTGCATTAAAATATTTGTATAAGTTTGTATAAAAATAAGTGTGTATAAATTTTTTTGGCTGACTTTGTTTTTTTCCCCCAATGTTCCCCATCATCTACTTTGTCCTTAACTTCTCAGTCCTCCACACTGGCACACACACACACACACACACACACAACCACATCTTTTTAACTCCTCATTTTAATGGTCCCTTTTTGGAACATCTTTGTATGGATATGTTCTAATGATACCATTTCCCTTTTGAACTGGTTCACCAGGATATAGCAAGAAGCTGCAACTGTACTGACCATTAAACTGGGTCATGTTTTGTAGTATGGGCTTGGCAACTAAATCACACACCATGAGAGCTGCTACAACTCTACCTTGTTCCAAAATGCTTTTTCGTTTTAACTTGAAACCTACAGTTGACAACCTCTGACACTCTAGTACGAACAGCTTTTAAAATGTATTTACATTTGGCTTTTTTGTGTCAAACCACAAGCCAAAAAGTCAAATATTCTCCTTGTGTACAGGGTAAGGAAGCTCGTTTACAATGTCTTGTAATGGCCAAATATTAATGAATATTAATTAATGAGTGTTAGTGGACAATCAAGTGGGCCTCCATTTTTGTTCAGATTGTGGTACATTTTACCACTACATACATCATTATAATTTTTAGAATTACACATTCCATTTTCTGACTTGAGACTACCTGCAATATCCTCTCTTTGAAGAAGATGTTCCAACTGCATTTGGATTGGTAAGTGTATGAAGAAGTATCCATTCTTCAGTGAACTGTCTTTATCCCACTTTAGTACACTGTCCTTCACTAAATTTTTCACCAATGTAGTACTCACAAACTTTAAGCTCTTTTAAGAATAGATGCTTTGACCGTGACAGTGTGCTTTCTTTACTTACCTGAGGTAACTTTTCATTACTGACTTCTTCCAAACACGGAACATTTCTCATTTACTGACTCATCGGCACTGTCTTCATATAGTGTGTTATATGGACAAAGAGAATAGATTGTGACAAAATTTTCCACTTTTGGGCTAATAGTTCCTCTAAAGTGCAAAGATTCAGCCTAATCTAAATCTAAACTTGCCTAATAGCATCTATTTGATCCAAGATGTACTGTGACAAAACAGAACGTCTTATATACACTGTGATATTACAAAAAAGGTAATTGAACGGCTATACAATATAGAAGGTGGGCAAACTGGATTTCTGTGGGATGCAACTGAAGTTACTGTAACACTACTATTTTTACAAACTACTGCTTTCTTCACATTCTCATATTTATACTTAGCATGGGAATAACGTAGTTCTGCTTTAAGTAGTTTTAAAGTTCTGTTTCTGTTGAGTTTTGCAACATCTTCTTCTGCTCTGTCTTTCGGCTGTTCCCTTTCAGGGGTCGCCACAGCGAATCATCTGTCTCCATCTAACCCTATCCTCTGCATCCTAAACTCTTACCTTTCCTTTTCTCTCTCTGCTTTCGAAAACGCCTTCCTCCTCTCCTTTTTGACCAACAGTAGCCCAATTTCCACCGGCCCCCTGTAGGTCAACAGCACCGTGGCGGTCGTTGTTAACCCGGGCTGCGATCGATCCGGTATGGAAGTGATATTTTGCAACATGATTTTTAAAATATGTTAGTAATTGAAAATAACCTAAAATCTGGAATCGAAATAACATTATTTGTTTATTGGATCATCTTGAATAAAAAATAAGTAGTCAATGTCTTTATCATGTAGAAAAGCCCAAACTTGCATCTCAGAGGCAGGTTGAGGAAGAAATTTTTTTCTGAAATCAACCAGCTTACCCCAAGATTCCAGAGTCCAGAAGAATCTTCAAGCTATGAAAATGCTGGCCAGATCCGAGACCTCCAGAATCAGATCAGGGTTTTGCAGAAAGAAATACTAGACTGCGGAACAAAAGGTGCTAGAAAATATAATGGGTTCGCATTCTAAAATAAACAACCTGGGGTAATTCTTCTATTTTTTTTTCACATTCTGCTGGCCACAGTGCACAATATAGCAGATGTATAAAATCATAGAAAAGTACTTTTTTAGTTTGGCCACTAATGTGTTGGCAGATAAGGCTGTAACACCAGCCAAAACCTCGCCACATTCGGCTAGTTTGGCAATTTGATATGTGTTTGCTTACCTTCAAATGTTCTGAATAATGCATGGTGAGGCAGTATCTCGTAATGTGAAAACTCGTGAGCCTAAGAGATATTACACAATGCAACACAAAAGCATAAATTTTCTTACATAATTTTAAACCCATTAATTTTTACATTAAAACTATTTCCCAGAGATTCCAGCTTTGTTGGTGGACATAAGAAAGGTTATCCCACGAAAGGCCTCAACATTAAAAATGAGGGTGAAAGTGTGACATCTTACAAACCCTCAGAAGTAAGTATTTGTTTAGTACTTTTAAGTAGAAATGACAAGAGAAACTAGAGTAGCATTCTGTTGCTCGTTGTTATTAGAGCTCAAGCACCATGATATCGGCCCTATGTCGTCATAGTGTGTGAAGGGCCCTACTATTTTCCTATAAGGGCCCAATCACTATGACATGAGCCCTATGTCATCGAAGGGCCCTATTGTTTTTTTTGTTTGTTTTTTTTTGGCTTTTGGGGGCTCTTAACATGCTCAAAAACTCATGAAAATTGGCAGACAGGTTGGAATCTGCTGACGAACCAAAATAACTGACTTCCTGTTGAGTTGAGCCCATGACATGCGAAAGTTGTTTGGCTCAATGAGCTCTAAATGTGTACAGAGTTTCATGTGTATACATACAAGTGCCACAAAAATGGTGAAAAATTAATAATCCTTTGGAAAACAAGAGTGTCCTGTGCACCCTATTGTGCTTGGGCCCTAATCATTCTGCAAGCATATAATACAAGTAAAGCTTTGATTGGCAAGCACCAATAATTACATTTGAGTAAAACCACAGGTTTCATAGGATATTTTCCTCCAAACCAGCTCAGTGATGTATAATAGGCCATACCAATGAATCTGACACTGATTCCTTCTCTTACAATTGGTCTAATAATAACCAAAATTTAACACTGCAAGTTCACAAGACTATCCAGTCTTTATGTCAGCTCTTTATATTGTCTAGCGACAAACAGCATGTAGCAGATCTACATTAATATAGCATACAAAACATTAATAAATACATATTAATACATGCATCTGTGAAGTTCAAGAGGAGGCAGTGACTGTCTCTGTCATATCCAGGTATTGGAATTGTCCAAGAACGTGGGATCATCTGGATCCTGGGCTGTAAGTGCAAATATCAGTTTACTGTTTAGTTTTTATTTATCAGGGAAGCCATAATGTCCAATTTGATATCTTACAGTCTTTTGGGTAAATAGCCATGACATTAGATTACTATATTGATGCTCTCCAAGGAATTATGCATTGCTAACACAGTGTACACAGTGTATACACATAGATGAACTTGCATATACTGTGTCTACAGTATCTATATATGGTGAGGTATATAAAAATATGGTAATTTATTAAAAATTTCACATGTTCTCATATACTTGTAAATGTGGATATTTTTTGTCACATAAGCATTTCAATATATTAGGTATGTTGTTAAATATAAAATTACATATATAATTATATATAAATATATGCTACACAATCGTTGTTTTAACAATTACGGTTAAAACTTATAATTATTTCACAAAGCAGACAGGAAACTATTTAAACTAAGGAAAAATTATTAAATAGGTAAATCCTGTTTGACTATTTTTTTATGATCAATGACCACAGTGAATTCATTCAGCAATTCTGTGAAAGCATCATTTTATCAGTTCTGGTGGGCAGTGCCCCACTGGCATGTGGGCACAGACTGGTGAGCAGTGGCGGCGGGTAGAGTGGCGCATAGTCGCGGCTGTCCTTGCCGTGGTGATCAAAGGGCGGAATGCCATTCACGACTTTGAAGTCCCTGGGGCGAGTTTCATTTCCCCACTCGTGTGCCACTCTTCCTCGGTTTTCCCCGCATCCACCGCATGGTGCTCAGTGACTTTTCGTTCCACACCGATAACCCAATAGACCCAGAGCTACACTTCATGCTGTGTTTTATAGCACGGGGAGTGTAGTAGTGTAGTAATGCATATGCACTAGTTTACTATTTTTAAAAAGTCTAGACAGATATTATTTAGATTTTTAAACTCTGTCAACAAGGGTTTAGTAAAATATAAATTTATGATTCAGTATATTAGTAAGAAATACCTTCTCTGAGAGTTTATATGTTACATCCATAACGCGTAATGTCATATCCATGATGCTTGAATTGACGAAGACAAAATAATGTTTTCCTTTTTTATCGTATATCTTAAATTTTACTGAAATAAACCATATTTTCATATGTTTTTAACTGTTAAATTTAAGGTCGTACTCTGCAAAACTAATTACTAGTTTTTCACTGTAAATTCTATGTTTATCGCAAGTTTTGTGAAATGGTTTTATCCTGTATCATTTATATGGTATTTTACTGTTAAATGTACGGACATTTTTACAGTGTGCATTCTATCTGCATACATAAGTGTGTGTTGGCTACCAAATAATAAACTTGCATCATGTTGTCTGACTCACTATGATGTAGCCTAGTGTTTTGTATAACGTATTGTGTCCTGATCAATGTAAAGGCATTTGCTTGACGAAAAACACCCTTGTTTAATTCTTGACTGCTCAAACAGTGGAAAGAAGGCAACACCCATGCAGAACAAACTAAAGATTTACAAGAACACTAATTGCAACATGACTTGCAATTTCACTTTTCTTTATTTTAGGCTAAAAGTACATACATCTGAAACAATTACAAAACAGCGTTAAAGTGTTTTGTAGTAAATTGTAAATGCTTGTTTGATCATACTAGCATTAGTAAGATAAACAAATCACAACCTAGAAAAAGCCTATAAAATTAACATAATCTACTACTACATTAAGATCATGATAAATAAAATATCTTGCAACAATTCAGTCATGTGTTAGCCACATAAGCATAGAAAGTTCACTGCATATACTGTAGTAGCCTAGACATTACTACACAGCTGTGATTATTAGACCAGAGTTAATACAGTGATATTGCTTCTAAGGTCAGTAAATGCACAGTATTTACATTAATTACAGGTAATAATGTACGAAATTAAGAAAAAGAAAATAATTTTCACACCTACTAAAGTACTACTATTTCTTTAGCATGAAGCCCATTATATACTGTTTATAATTTTTTTTCCATAGAAATCCTTCCAGACTATGTCACCTTATAAATCCTGATGATCACATGAAGTTGACTAAGGCTGTTGACAGCAATGTGAATATTAGAAGGACAAGATTAAGATTTACAAATTGTGCCTGGTTTGGATTTTTGCAGGCTGTTTTGTTGTCTGGTCCAACATTGTTTGGATTGGGTTGAAAATGCACAGGGAGGCAGGAATCCCCAAGCTGATCACAAGCCAATAAAAGATATTTAGTCTCTTGGGTGACATTATGTACAGTACAGTTCTTGTCCACACGTACAGTAGTGAAGTTGAATTGCTGTCTGCTGACACATATGTTACCACTGTATATTGCACCTCCAGAAGGAGAGCAGACCTTATCCACTTGTTGCTTCTGGTCAAACGGAATAAAAGACTGAACTGGTCGATCGCATGTTCCTATATGTTTAATACAAGCTTCCCACTGGTTTTGGTCAAGATTATGTGAGGCATTTAAACATACATGCTTCTTCAGAAACATTTTGAAAGCATTCTGAGTGGACGAATCCATGCAGGGGTATGGGTTAAACTCTAAAGATTCAGGAGCCAGTTTTTGAGCAAGAAGTGTCCCGAAGAATAGCACAGACACGATGTAGGAGGACATAGTGTATCTTGTCTCTGAAAAAGAAATAAATTAATGAGCTGAATATCCATTATTTTCTTTCTCCTTATTATATGTTAAGGACTTTTATTAATATTTTACCACAGTATACTCATCTGTTAAATTATCTATTTTTAAAAATGAGCATTTTACAAATAGCAGCATTAGGTTTTGTTTAAGAAAAGGAGACGTACATTACCAGTGTAGAGTGATATGTTGACAAAGCAGCTCTGTCTTGCTGTGCTGACTGACCACTAATGTCCTCTAAGTTCTCTTGAACACCTGGCACCTTTTACTTTCAATTCCAGTATGCTTTGCAAGACTTCTGGTGTTATCAATAGAACTACTTCCTCTTATCAGAGTGCAATGTTTTCCACTAGGCATTTATCCAATAGCTTTCTTAAAAGCCTGTGTCTGATCTTACTTTACTTACGATTTAGTTTAAAACAATAGAGCACTAATGTAATACAAAATTTTTAAAGGGCTAGTTGGTTCTTTTTTTCACTCTACACAAATACATGTATCTATTCTTTCTACAAAAATTTGCAGACCTGCATATTTATACTGTATATTTATGCTGCCACTTATCTAAAGGTGAATAAACTGAAGCTTTCCATGTGCTGTAAGACAGAAGCTATGAAGTATAGGTTTATTCAATAAAATTAAATGAATTCACTTTTTATTTTACAAATACATTTTATAGAATGCAAAGTACAGTAACTAATGTTTTGTGTGAAAACAGACTTTTCAGGCTAATGAAGCAGCACCTCTAGTCATTACTGATCATTGAAATAAATACTGTACATTAGTAAGACACAACCCTTTAAGTTTCACAACCCTTTCTGAAACTTTCTGAGTAACAGAGTTCCTCAAACAGAGTTCCAGCTTCTGTTTCCACCATGCTGAATAGACAATGACCAGGTATGTAAAATATATATTTTTTTAAATTGTTTGTTTGTTTGTTTGTTTGTTTGTTTGTTTTTCTAACAGTATAAACTGATCAGTCATGGTAAAGTTAGTCAAGTTACAAATATTATCATTAGAACCATCAAGGTGACATAGTGGTTGGCATTTAAAACAATAAATAAAGAAAAAATAAATAAAAAATAAAAGTAAATGAAAAAAAAAAGGTATAATACTGTATATACTGGAATTGCTAATAAATGTTATTGTTAATGTTATGTGGTGTTAATATTATGGCTGATCAGTGATTTATGTGTTTATAACCTTTTGGCTATAAGGTTTACCAGGCGGCCAAGTAAAAAAAAATTATTTTGACATTATAACAGAACAATCCACTTTTCTATCAATTTAACGAAAAGGATTTTAAAATGCATAGTAAAACACATGTTTTGTGTAGAAACACTTTACTTTTTAGGTTAATTAAACAGCAGCTCTAGTCATAATTATAACCAAAACAATGAAATACATACATTAGTAAGACACAACCCATTAAGTTTCACAATCCATTCTGAAATTAAAGAGCAACAGACTTCTTCAAACAAAGTTCCCAGCTTGTTTCCACCATGCTGAAGAAACAATGACCATGTATGTAAATTATCAAAATTATTTATTTATTTATTTATTTATTTTTAACAATATGAACCAATCAGTCATAATATTACAAAAATTATCATTAGATCCATCTAGGCGGCACGGTGTCATAGTCGTTAGCACTGTGGCCTCGTAAGTCCAGGGTCAAGTGTTCAACTTGTACCTTGGGTCTGTGTGCGTGGAGTTTTCATGTCCTCCTTGTGCTACAGTAGGTGGGTTTCCTCCAGCTACTCTCTAGTTTTCTCCCCAGTCCAAAAATAAATAAATATAAATAAATAATATACACAGATCAGTCATAAATTAAAAATATTAACAAAATCATCTCAGCAGCACAGTGATGTAGTGGTTAGCACTGTGGTCTTGCAAGTCTAGGGTCAAGGGTTCAGGGTCAGTCCAACCCTGTACACAGGATAAATCAGTATAAAATATGAATGAATGATTAAAACCATAAAGTCTTTGGATTTCCCTTGTGCCACCAGGGCAGCTACGGAAGCCCATGATATTTTCATGAGTTTACTACTATATAATTGCTAATTAATGTTATTGTTAATGTTATGTGGTGTTAATCTTATGTCTAATCAGTGTAGAATTATGTGTACATAACCATTCGGCATTTACCAGACGGCCAAGTAAAAAACAAATTGGAGTAGAATTGTATTTTATGGATGCACTGGATTTGTTTCCTAGGGGGAAAAAAATACACATACCTTACAAACAGATTATTTTTTCATTTCATCCTAGTATTATGGACCTGAATTTCGGTTCTTCTAACTGGAACAATCACCTTGTTCCAAGAATAAACATAAGTGCATACATATAAATCATACCACACCTTTGAGTAACCAAAAATGCTTTTTAATAATTTGCATACATTCAAATAATGATGTTATCATGCCCTACCCTTAGAGCAGAACAGTACCACACCTAAAACTGTGCACCATTATGAAAGTTCACACATTGACATCGTTACAACAATGTCAAGCCCTCACTGGCTGCCTACAGAAGAGTAAAGATGACAGTGAAAAAAGCCAATCAGTGTGAAGGGGCGTGAATGGAAATATGGACCGCTGACTGTATGGATACAGTTTGTCTTCTCTTCTGTAATGAATAAAAAGGGACATGGAATGTGTTAGAGCTTATACCAATACTTATCATTCTTTTAGTTTAATTAATGTTATATAGACTGAATTGGTTGATTGGATGCCCTTATCTGAATAATAAAAGCTTGCCACTGGTTTGGGTCAAGAGTTGCTGTGGCATTTGCACGTACAGTACATGCCTGTCCAGGACCTTGTCGTAAGCATAAATCTTGTGAGAAATCATGCAGGGATAAGGGTGTTCTCTTCAAGTTTGGTAAGCATTGCCCTGATGAAAAGGACAGACAAATTATTATTATTGGATCCTCAATCTCTAGGCAGTTATTTGGATACAATCTCTGGTTGTGTGCACCATACGTGTAGCAAAGCAAGGCTCAATAAAGACCTGGGCCCGTATTCACAAAGCTTCTTAGAATTCTCTCAGAGAGCTCCTATCTTAGCTTAAAAAGTTCTAGCTGGG